>JAJAVP010000014.1:280357-634398 GCA_020740425.3 Heterorhabditis indica
AAGGCTGAATTCTTTTGAAGGTGGTGGTTCCCTGGGCCTCAGAGCACCCGCTTGTGTAGCCAAAGACAACTTTGGAGGTGTGTAGGTAGCAGTTTCCAGACTTCTGAGGCAAGGAGATTTGGCCAGCAAATTCGCGTGATCTGAATCCGATGCACTTTGCAGCACGGTCTATCGTGGAAAACAAGCTAAGCAGGACATCCTATACAAATTGGAACTCTCATAAAGCAGCTTTAGTCAAATCTTGGGACAAAATTAGCCAAGACAACCTGCGACCCGTCGTGGGTAACTTCGACGGGCGTCAACAAGCTTGTGTGACCGCCAAAGAAGGAAACTCTGAGCATCTGCTGGATTAAATTATGCGATTTAACCTCCATATCAGAACTTTTGCGCACTTGGCATATATATATATATATATGTATAGACTTCTTCAAAGATATAATCTTAGGCTTGCTGTTTTTCATCCATTTCGCTCAATTCTGTTAGTAATGGAGATCCCGTGCTATCGCAGGCTTCATTACCATCACTAGAAATGCTTCTGAGCAGGATACCTCTAGCTAGTAGAATTACTGCTGATGTAGGTAGGTGATTTCCTTCGTCTTCTGATAAAGTGTCTTTATATAGGAAATTCATCTCAGGCATATCTCGTCAATCGATGCTTCAATCGCTTCACGACGTATTTGCTACCCAAAAATCTAAAAGTGAAACATCTGTGTGTGAAGAGCCAAATGTTCTTGCGAGCGCTGTGAAAATTGCACAGAAAATAAAAAAAGAACAGACGATCGAAGGAGAGAAACAAGATTACAAAGTTCCAGTCGAGTCATTAATAGGAACCGCGGATGTGGGAAGGTCAAAAAAGACGAGAATTAAGAAAACACTTAGAGGTGCCATTCCTCAGCAGTTGGTTATTCTGAGCGAAGCTACAACAGTACCAGATGTCCCCTACGTTCCTAGCCGAGTCTTTCAAGTAGAGGATAAATCCAATTTGAAGCTAGGATCCTTTGAAGCAAAGGAAAAGGTTTTACAGTCGCTTAAAGAGAAAATAAACAGAGTAGGTGATAAGGACTAGTGAATGTTCTTTGCAATTTGTAACTCATTATACACTGTCAATTATGTAGTTGTATTTTTAACTCATAGGACATAAATATTATTAATTTTCATGCAGAACACAGCAAGAAATACGTATAAAAACTATAGCAGCGAAAATAACATATATAAGCCCTACTAGAGCTTCAGGTCTGGTCCTTCTTGTCAATATGAAACTTAGCAAAAAAAAACCTAAAAACAGGTGAGTGTGAAAAACGAACAAATAAAAATAAAAATAAAAATATTAGAACATTGGTCCAATGTTTGGTGTTTTTTCCAATACTGGATAGGTGTTTACCAAAGGTAAACGTCGATGTTCGCGAGGTGCTCGTTCCACCAATACGATTTGAGCTGCTAAGATGCATGGTTTTAGTCTGGAAGGGCTAACTTTGGCTGAAGTACTCAAATTACTAGTTGAGAAACTACTTTACTATATATCACATTGAACTTACATTTCATCTACGTTCAAAAATATTTCCAAAATATTCTTGCCAAGTACAGGTAAGACAAGGAAAATCATGTGAGAGTTCATCATTCCTTTTCTAAATCTGATTGGCTTGACGGGTAGGCCATTAAGCATTGGTAGTGAGGATTGTGGAAGTCCACCCCAACATCTTGCTACCCACTATAAGTGGAGGAGCTAGGTTAGATTCTATTATGATCGCTATTTGTCCTGTAGATCCCTAATATATCACCACTCTTGTTTGCTCTAAAGCTGCGAAATTTGTTCCATTAATTACGTCTTGTGAAATAACGGTTTTAAGATGGCAGTTATGAAATTTTACTGCTATCTATGGAAGATTATATTAAAGAACAAATTTGGAAATGTGGGCCATAGTCTACCTACAATATTAGATTATGGAAATGACATTTGTCTGACAAATAAAGGTAATCTACCTGATCTCGTAAAATTTGCCCTTTAGTTTTACTGCAGACATAAAGAAAGAGTACAAAACCTTGATTCTTGAGTAGAGTGATCTCAGAGCTGAATGAGAACTGGAACTATACTTACTTTACACGGAAAAATAGTAGTTATAAATATATGGAAGCGAATTATAAATCTCACCTGAAACATAAAATTGGGTCCGTCCGAAAATGGGGCGGTAAAACATGGAGATACGGTCCTCTTATCTAATATATACCTAAAGTTCACTATTTTGTTCTTCTCTATGGTAGTTTTAGTAACAGTCTAAGTATTTAGCTAAAGCACAATGTTTATATTTATAACAAACCTATAAACCTTCCTACGTGTGCGAGTTAAAAGATATCTCACATTTGATGAGTGACTTTTCAATACATCAAATGCACGTGACCTTCTTTCCTCGTTACGCTTACTGAAAGCATCTATAATTTTCCTTTTTCTCTAAAACAATTTTTGTTATAATAAAAATACCAACCGCTTTTCATTAGCTTCCAAAGCAGAAAAGTTAGCGCCAGCCATTAATAGAACTTTCACCATCTTGGCGTGGTTTTTCCTGTAAGCCATATCCAAAGGAGTCAAACCTGCATTATCCGCTATACTCACTGGAGAATGGTACTTAAGTAGAATATTCACGCGACAGACCTAGAGTAAATCGGAATTCATTCCTACACATCTAAATTTCTGAACACAATATATTCTTAAGACTGTTAGGAAAACGCACCTGCCCACGTTGTACAGCTTCGTGCAAAGGTATTCGGCCATCAAAATCGCTTGCAGCAACTACCCCATGAGCAAATTTGCAAAGCATATCTGCAGCATCGTCTGCGGAATGGGTATCCGTGCACTTCACATCACGGCAAAGCTCAAATTAAATTAACACTCAATAGATTTCAAACTCAATTATACAACGAATCCAACTCGTTGTATAGGTTAACATTATATTTCTCTCATAAGTAGAACAAAGGTATGCATAGCAAATAAATGAGACACGTAAAAACAAATTAAAAACCTCATAATAAAATGGTAGTAATATTAGCAAACTATAAAACGGACAATATGAAGAAGACTTGCTCCTCGAGAGTTAGTCCATGTTAGAAGACGGAGGGCATAAGCAATATTTTGATAAAGGGCACGACGAAAGCGCATGAAGTCACCGGATAGAACATCTTCATTGAATTTCTACAAAAAACTTATTTATAGTTAAAAAAATTGAGATCTCGGCAAGTTCAGAAAAGTAGGTGATGTTATGCTCCGATTCCTGAATCAAACTTAAATCAGTCTAGATTTAACTGTGGAGCACCCCGATAATATAAAATTCGGCTACCAACAAAAATTGAAACTATCGTGCGTTTTAAAAAGCATGTTTTTTGTGAGAAGGAAACGAAGCATTAAAAGTCGTATATTACAATATTCTGGTCAATTCTATCCTTCAAAGAAATTGTTGTTCATCTATAAAAATATAATGCTATAAACAAATCATTGGATGGAGTGATAACCACCAACAGAACACCGAATAAACCAGAGTTTAAATAGTTGTGCAAAAATATCTAAATTATAAATATTAAGTATGAAATAATTTTTCATAATAAAGTTACTAAGACCATTATGGTTTAAAAGTAGAAATACAAAAATTCCGTATAGTGTCTTTCTAGAACTCAGAAAACTTTTCTGATACTACTAAAAATAAAGCATACCAAAACACTTCTGAACACTTACTTTTCTTGCTCAATACTATTTAAAATAGACCGACACCAGAAAATCAATAACCGATAAATAAATCATTTTAAAAAATTACTACATGTACAATCACGAATGACTTAATTTCAGTAATTTTTGTAAAAGTTCTTTTATGATATAAGTTTTAAGGTGTATTTAAAAAGTTGTTTTGATATAAACATTAAGGCTAACACCCCACTACATAATTTTAACTGAAGATTAAAAAAAAGAATTCTAAGTACCTGTTGGCTGACGTGACGTTCCTCTCCGTAATATTTCAATTCCAGCTCTGCAAGCATTTGTGACATTGTCGCCTTCGTCACTTTCTCATTCAACGATACAGGACATGGCAAAAGATGGGCCAATCGACGACGACTAGACTAAACATAATGTCATAAACATTCTAGTGTTACAGGTATGCATGTATTTTTGTAATTTAGTAACTCCAAAGAATAGATCATATAATAATTGTTAAATATAAATTATCTAAACGCCTATTCCTGATGCGAATCATGCAAATCACTTCGTTTTTTTCATTACACCTCACCCACAGATTTCACGCTTAGAACAGCAGTGGTAGTTCCTAGCTTCACTCCTTCAGGAAAGTTATTTTCACCAGTTTCTGAAAATGTATTATCCATGTTTAAAAACGATTCAAGGCACAAGATTTCACATAAAAGCCTCACCAAAAACCACCTTCTTGGTACATATTGAATTTGATTCTTCAGAAGAATGAACTATCGCCGATTCCGTTTGAGAATTAACGATTTCCTAAACCAATATACAAGGCATACTATTTAGTGGTACTAATAATGGGATACAATGTAATTTACTTCAACGCCTAAATCAAGCTTTTACAATAGTAGTTTATTAATGCTAACGCTTGAAGTTATCTGCTGAATTTTTGTCAATATAGCTTATGGACACATGTCTTTCTTTACAAATTTGATAGTTATACCAAATCACATATTATCTGTAAATTGAATATTACCTTGTTATCATTAATATTCATGTCTTCATTAACTTCTGCCTTTATTTGTTCCTGTTTTTTCACATCATGAGAAGCCTGTTGAGATCTGTTAAATGAATTGGAACTCATATCCTCATTGCTATTAAATCTTGACGATGAAAGGTAGTTTTCTTCTTGGGGAGTTATCAGTTCTAGTTTAGATCGAGGGAAATTTGTTAAAATGGAACTGGGTGGAACTAAGATAGCATCGGCTTCATGCAATCCTGATTTTCTCTTGGCATCAGTGGTGTTTTTAGGAATTAATTGAGCAAGACTATCCGACGAATGTTTCAGTGAATCAGTCCCAGGCTTAATATATAAATCTATCGTATTTTAAAACATTTAAATCATATTACATAAACCAATAATTATTTATTTAACTTACCACTCCACCTGTATTTTCACAGTTTACTGAACCTCTCATAGAGTTGAGGGAACCTTCACTCAAAAGACATCGAGTCTGACTTCTTGTTATCTTCAATGATGGATCAGTAGTTGACAGAAACTTTAAGAAAATTAATTTTATAAAATACAAATTACAAACAAAACAAAATATTTTATCATTCCTTATTACTCCAAACGGGTATAATATGCTAGTTTTAATTCATATGCATTGCTTGCACAGACTGTAAGAATACGTTTAATTGTTATACTAATTCCACTATTTAATACTTTTTTATTAAAATAAATTCAATATTTCTTAAATAAATTATTTATAAATATATCCACCTCATGAGACAAAATTTTATACATGTGAGTCTTTGATATATTATTCAAAATGTAGTTAATAACTGACCAACTCAGTAGCAGAATACTTGTGTGATGGATCAAAAAGTCCTTTCACTTCGCCCTTGGTAGCTGCTGCTTTCTGTCCATAGAACTCGTCTTCTTGACTAAGTTCCCGTGGCTTCAAATTATGACTATAACTATTTCTACTACTGTCCTGAAATACTGGTCAGGAAAATACAGTGCTAAAATGTTAGAACATCTGTTTCCACTAAATTACTAGTTTAATAAAGTCAAGATAACTATTGAGATACAAAATAATAGTGGGGGAAGAATATTTCTAACAATAATATCACCTTCAAAAACATTAAAAATATTTGTTTGATTTTTATACTTATCTCGTTATTTTCAGGTATCCAATGATTTTTCCTTTTCTTTTTCTTCTTATCTTAAAAATTTTTTCACCATGATAATTAATAAGTCTTTAAAGAAAATACAAAGAACTAAAACACATACCTTCCTTTTTAAGGATATTGGCAATCTTTCTGTGGTTCTTTATTTTAAACCTTCTTAGTATGGCTTTACTTTCGTCTCCTAAATAGTTAAATAAAATAATATTTCTTTAACACAAGCTAACAAAAGCTACCCAATGTTTGACAGATCCATTACCAAGAAAATTGACTTCTGGTTCCCATGTATCATCTTTTGACGTAAAGTTCATCCACCTGACCTTGTAATGCAAATCACCTTTTTTAAACATCACATCAACAATCTTCTCGACCTAAATACTGAATGTAAAATCTCTAAAAGTGAGGCATAGTATTTATAATACTCATAGAATAAGAACTTATACATTTATGGGTACTAGAATTTATGAAGTATCCACCAACAAAAATTGCTACAACAATAACCTCAGCCTGATCCTCATCATATTCAGATTCATTGCTTTCATCATCTTCATACTTTAGTTTTGGGTCGACGTAAAGCGATTCAGCAGCAGTGGTTGTTAGCTCCATACTTTCACACATTTCAGTAGTTTCCTATATTCACAGCAGGTGAAAGCTTTTCATTAAGCAAAAAAATAAATTGAAAAAATTGTGACCTAATATTACAATGATAGCCTATATTGCATTCTACTACTTAGAAGAAATGTAAACCACCAATCAGCCTGTAACTTGCAGATTCAAAGTATTTAACTATTGTCCTAATGCAGTAATCTTTTTTTTAAAATTCATTTATCTTTAATTTTACAACAGCAGACAAACATATCCCAATTTGATGTAATCTAGACCTACTGTGATCATATCTAAGCCATAAAACCTATAATAGTTCTCATTAGTAATATTTACAATAGATGATTATGCCAGAAAGCAATTAACAAACGTCTATGAGATAAATATAAAAAATGTTCCTACAGAAAACTGGCACTGTAGATAACTTATAGTAGTCCATAAGTTATATATATATATATATATCAATATATGTGGACCACAATTACTATAGTTTATGATTTGAAGCTCCCCTGTATAGAATCTTGTGCATAATACATTCAAACGGAAATTTTTAATTTTTAACGGTAAACGATTCCTTTTTAATAAAAATGACTTATTGTTTAGCCTATCAAAACTACATTGAGGACCTACTTGGATAGCCTTTATTAATATATGCTGAATGGTTGACAACCATACCAAAAACTAATTTCCAAATAAATTGACTTATGAAAAAGTACGTATTATTACAAAGATTTCAACTTTTTTTGTGCAGTGAAAATGAAAACTGCCTTCACAATCGATAGTACTAAAATTTAGCTAAATAAAATAAGTACATATTGCACCTATTTAAGTTGAGATGACATTTTGGAATAAAATACGCATCGTCGTGGTACATGGATAAAATGCGAATTAGGAAATGAAGTTATTAAGTAGTCGAAGGTTACATTAAATGAAAATCTAAATTCTATTGGGTGGTAACATTAATAAACACAGCATATTCTACGACAAACGACGAATAATTTTGCTCATGTTTGTGGTTTGTTGCATAGTGGTTAGAAAATCGTTTCTCTCAGGTACTAGGGAGGACGTAGAAAAGAATAGCAATCTAAATAAGTATTTAATAAGGTAGATGTTTTCATACTTGCTATCTCTTTTATTTTAATCGAATACTATTTTGGCCCATTTATCGATGGGAAAACAAATGGCAAAAATTAAAACCTCTTGAAGAATAAAGCATTACTTTAGACACATTTTCTACTTAAGTCTGAAATATCTTAGATTTTCATCTAGATTATATATTACATGTGCTCGTTATAAATTTTTAGAGTTCGAAATTTGTCTATCTTAACTATTGTATTTCTATACTTTATTTAATTTGCTTTTTGTCTGTAGGTAAAATGATAAATACAAAGGGTTTAACCATTGAAAATAAGTGGACGAATTAGTACAGACAAGAACCGAACGAATTATCTGATTTTAAAAATCCACGCGTGATGAGTTACAGGTAAAACGGAGCATCAAAGGATGGTGAGTAAGTATAAAATATAGCAGTCTATAAGCACTATGGTTTTTTAAATGGAGCCAAATGCATAACTTTGGAGTATAGTGAATGGCTCCTAATTATATGGATATTTTACTGTAATTTTATATAAGCACTGATCTACTGAATCGAGGCAATTTTTTTACCAAAATAGGCTTAGTTTTAATTATCTTAGTTTTGAATAAATTCGTCGTGATATGCAGCTGTTTTTTTACAAATTGGATTAACTTTGTGTCAGATTTTGTATTATTTTAATAAATTAATAAAAGATAAAGTGTAAAATCGTTTATCTTGTAATAAAGTAACCTAGAATATTTGTCACCAAAGATTGAAAGAAAACTGATTAGGAAGGAACTCGTGATGAAACAGACAAAGTCATGGGTCTGGGACTCGGCAATTTAGTTATTCGAAATATGTAAGATACTTCGCGACGATAACCTTTAACGAAGTAGATTATAGCTATTGGATCAAGCACTGGATAGAACGATAGAAACACTGGACCCAGTATATTGGTGATGCTGTAAAAGGAAATGGTCATAAAATTATTTCGAATTAATAACGAGTAGAATTTTTTCATAATATAGCGCGTATTACACGTTATGTTTGGTAATTATATCTATACAAAGGAAAAGTCACAACCTATAACATTAGATTAAAATTCTTACTTTCCAATTTCCAATCCCAGCAACGGTGTTAACATTGTTGCAAGGCAAGGAAAGTATGAGAAACTCACAGGAATCATCGTCTGAAATTCTAGTATCGATGAGGGCACTTGTATATCGTAAAGAATGTAAGCACTCATTACTTGAATGATAAGCGCTTTGTACAACTGCATCTGAAGTTCCATTGCTGATGGGCTAAGATATGTTTGACGAAGGTTCTGGTAGATTCTTATTCCACAAAATGCAATAATACTGAATGTTAAAAGTAGAATAGACAATAGGTTGCATATTCCTAAGCTTGGTTCCCAATTTATTTGGCGAGTTCCGTTGACAGTTGACTAAAAGCCAAAGTTGGAACAAAAATATTTCAAAGTTATATTACATCCACATTTGTCGCCATAATTCAGAAGTTTTTCAGTTTATATAGTTTTTAGCTTGACATCAAATTCTATCGTCAAGATAATCTGGACGTTTATGGCTTACCCTAGGTATGGGAATATTCATATGAGTGGTAAATGTTTTCTGTAGATCAATGTGAATATTTTGTGAAATTCTAAATGCTAAATTCCGAGTTAGAACAACAAAGAGAGATATGTTATAATTATAAAACTTACCGTATATTATGTTTGTGGATATAGTCGAAATAATTACAAAAAACGCTCACGTAAAAATATGAACCAAAGTAGGCGAGTTTTTCGATAGGTTCCTCATAAACCTCCCAGACCGATTTACGCACATATTCAGATAATTCAATAGTCGGATAAAGGGTAAAATAGCAAGTCAAAGTCCAATCCAAGAAAAAGAAAGTAACTATAGCAATCCACATTAAGAAGTACTGAGGTTTTGAAAATAAATAAATGAGATTTGGTCTGAAAACAATATGTTCGTAGAATGCTTTGAAGAGTTAGAACTTGTTTACCTGCATATGGCAAGATATCTGTATATAAAGTGAATAACGAGAACTATTATGCTCGCACAAAAGCAACCGCAGAATATGCAGCAGGCGATGAAACCGTGGTAAGTATTTTCTCGCAAAAAACTCGTGCAGAACACAATAAAGCATGATCCATAAACATGCATCCCCTAAAATAGTCCTCGGTAGGTCAATTGATAATACTTGCCTTCGTTTGCAGGCAACAGCCACAGAACACTATTAAGAGCTTGTCAACCTACGAGTACACTTTGCTGATAACTTGGAATAAATGTTTATTTTCCTAAATCTCTCCATTAACATTTCAACAAGACTTTGAAATTTAGTATCAAGTGAAGTCACAAACCGGTTTGCAAATCAGATCAAGACTTGAATATAATATATCGAATAAGGCAAAACTGAGTAGTAGGTATTTATAAGTTCCAATGTTCATTTTAGTCCTACAGATGATAAGATATATGAAGAATAAATTCAGAACCCAAGAGATGAAGCAGTTTATAATTGGAATCCAATTATGAGCCGGAAATAACTTCATAGTAATATGTAAGCAGTAATCGTAGTTGCCTCCTGACAACAGTTCTATTTAATACGACAGTTATGCAATAGAAAAACATTCCCAAAATAGTCGTAACATTAAAATAAGCTGTAATAATAGCATTTACATAAATACTTCCCTATTGACATTCTCCTTTTACGAGCATTAGGAAACAAGCCTTTCAACATAGCTTTTATTAGCACTGAATGGATTTTAAATATTATGGACCTATGTAATCGGATAATTATACGAATTTTGGAAGTAATATGATGTTATCATCAAATATATTAGCCAAATAATTCGCTCTCTAACACTGGCTTTCAAATTTATTTTGTTGTGACAGATTGTATTTACACAGACTTGTCCATCACAAGAAAGAAAGTAGGAAAATAAACCTGAAGCGAAACAACAAATTTAAACATAATTGTATTCTATATGGTTAACCTATAATTAAAGAATGTCTTCTAGGAATTTCTTACCAAATACCTCCATTTAAAAATTTTATTAATTCTAAATTCCTTCTAAAATATAGTTAGAACCAACTGAGTGTCTGTTACAAATTAATATAGGAACGTACGGATAGGTTTATTGTATTTCAGAGAATTCATGAGTGAAAACAGGTTTCTGAAAATGCTATTCCTGTAATATGAAGAGAGAACAAAATGGTTTTCCCCGTAGTACTTGAGCTCAAGAATCTATCTCACTTACTGAAAGTTCAAAATCCCAACTGTGAACTGGGGTATAGGACAGAAACGCGAAAAGTAGCCAAAAAGGCACTGAAAGCATGTAGGGCCCGAATGGTCAACAGCTAGTGGCAGTACTGTAGTGATCTAGAGGTCTATGATATTTAAGGAAATTAAGTGTCAAAAAAGATCTATATAAGACGACGCTTATTTTAAATAAGAATACTGTATTAGAATTGCGAATAAGATAGATTATTTATAATTTTACTATTTTTCTGTCTAATATCAAAATAGACTCTCCATATAATCATCATCGAAAGTTTTTGGAAAATAATTCAATTAGATAATCTACTTTTTCTACTTTCCAAAAGTAATCCTTATCAGTAACATTTTTGTGTGGTATTATATTGAATATAAAATTGAAATTAAATTGCAATATCACTTAAACAAAAAAAACGCTACATTTTCTTATCTTATTTAAAAAAATGTCATTAGATATTTTTTCTGAGAAATATATTTCTCTTTCATAGAAAATATAAGCCGATTATATAATTCCAAAGAAATATATATTAAGCAAACATTAATCTTGCTTATGAAGTACTGAAAATGATTTGTAGGCAATTTCACAGTGAGAATGTTTATTGCTTGTTTAAAAGTTTACATAATTTCTTGATCGAAAATAGTATTTTAGTGAAGTGAGTCTGTTATATTACTTTATTAAATCTAATATTATTAGATTAACAAAGGTTTTCGGCACTTCGCAAATGTCCAAAGTGCACTTTATTGATATTTATATAATAGGAGAAATATGTAATACTATTCAGTAATATATTGAAGCATCCCGTTCATACAAATATAGCCACAAATGATTAAATACATAAAACGAAGTATTTTCATGTAAACGACATTTAAACTGTAAGAAGAAAAGATGAATTAATGTCATTTACAAGATGAACATAAATATTACGCTGACTAAGTAATCTGTAAACAAAAATATTGGTAGAACGTGAATTAAATAAATGAATAATGTTATAATTCTAAATAGAATTTTACAAAAACAAAGGTCACGCGTAAATTTGTTTATTTAGCTAACACCTCAAGGTAAGAACTCATATCTCAAAAGCTTAAATAAGAAACGGAGGAAATATAGAGCATCGATATGTAAGATGAAAGGAATCACAGTACTTGTAAGCGAAGCAGTGAGAACCGTTGATCTGTTATATACTTGCCAAGCGCAAGTGAAAGTTTCGAATATTCCAGGTCCTAGTAGTGAAGTTGGTTATCGAAGATGTGAGTGAGAAATGGTGAGGCGGTCGCTCTAGGCCTTTACCGAATTGCTATAATTACAGTGCAGATGTTCTGTAGAATATGCTAGACAATGAATATAGAATTCAACAGATGTGGTCATGAAGTGGTAGCGTAGAATATGGTAAATTATGCACTTCCTTGAGTGAGAATAATTACTATCGAAAAGTACACTTAAGTCCGTCTCTGCCAATTTCATGCACTAGTACCTTCAAAGTGTTGAAAACTTTTATTAAAGTTTATGATAGTAACGATAACTCGAAGAAGAAATAATGCCTAAGTTATATAGAGCTGAAAACTCATGTATTCTAGTTCAAATATTAATCTTCCTAATTAGTACGATTTTTGTAAGTGTAATTAATTACATATAAAGTTCCGTAACATATTACTATGAAAAACATTCTGAACAAGATGTTTGTCTACCTACGCGGAACAATTGCAAGACGTTTCAATAATTAAAAAAAAATAAACGTAAAACGCCAAATTCCTAAAAGCCCGATATAGTCTCTGATAAAGTTTCATTATGAAAATCTTTATGACATGATTTGGTATACCAGTTAGTTCAATAGATAATTACAATTATTTAAACTCTAACTTACAAAACAAATTAACATCCTAGCATACTTAAACTTAAATAAGTAACACTAAGTATGATTCTGTTTGTCGTCACTTCCCGAATCATTCTTTTGAATATAAGTTTAGACTTCCTAATCTAAGCATTTGATTGATAATATATCATACTTTCGGCGCTTTAACCTGCAGAAAAGTTTTGCTATGTATCGAAAAAGATTTCGTTCGAAATACGTCTAATATAGCCCTTCTCATATTTGAGCTGAAGATTATCATGACATAAGGAGGGGAAAATGTAAAGGCATCACTGGCAAACGGCAGGAGAATTTGAGTCAACTGCGACCAGAAGTGTTTCTAAACAAATTATTAATAAGCCATACATCTTGGGACATAGTTACGCTGTTAGATATTGTTTCCACTGTGGAACCTTAAGAAAAATGCTATGGTGAAAATATTATATTTCCTTGTCTATCATTAACAAAGATAAAACATAATGCAAGGGAGAATAATAACATAATAATACCTTAGAAGTGTCGTTAACTGCCCGGGCATTTCCAATCTGAAATTCAATATTTGAATCATTTTTTACAGTTTTTAAAAAACTTAACAATGGATAAATCTGATAGAAGCGCAATGACAAAATAATTGTCGGCAGACAAAGACATCAAGAGGAACAGTAACAGACACTGGCTAGACAGAACTGAAATAAAAGCTTGGTTTTCGAAGACACTCACTGAGATTGTCACTAATGCAACTTGTAGAATAAAACTAATAACGCTCATAACAAATAAATTTAGTTCCAATTTTTTCGACTTCGATTTATTGATAGCAAGTAGTCTGGCGACGGCGAAAATGTTAATTATCAGAGTACTTATCGTTAATACAATAAGCGATGGGTTGAGGAATTTATACACGACTTGAGTTTTCTGCAAATATAAGATTATCATCCAATAAATAGAAAGAACTAAGTGACAAATAGTGAGAAATATAGCTGCACCAGCTGTATTAATATTTGGAAATTATTAGGTACAGTATTCTTTTACGTCATAAGAAAATTAACTTTTAAAAAATCATAGATCCACCTCACTGGCAATGACGTATCCATCCATTTCCTCGGAATAAACAAAATATGATTTGCCCTGAAGGATCTAAACACTCTAACTTTTCCAGTTGATAATTCACGCAAAAAGATTTAAAATCAATATTATTATGGTTGTAATTTAGTATTTCGGGAGTTATAGTTTGAAGAGTTGGTGTTCAAATTTGAACTATGAATTTGTATGAAACCTCTAAGGAATATCCATCACACTCACCTGGTAATCTAATATAACTGGACAGAAAAATGAAATTAAGATAGCAACCCATGATCCACTGTTCCAATACTGAAAAAAACTAAATCGTCCTGTCTACGTCGCAACATATCTATGCAAACTCGGTCTCAGCTATGCTTAATACTACTTTCAGCATTTCACATGTGAAAAAGAGCAGAGTTAATTATGCTTAAATAAACGAGTAATGCGCACTTACAGTAATTTATTTTCATGTTAAAATCAGTGCTTTTCAGATATCTATTACACTTTATTTAGAACTCCCTGTCAACACTATTAGTCATTGTCATCACTTTTTGAGCATTTACATCACTAATCTCCCCATTACCTTTTCATATCATTTCTCATCACAAATGACTCGCTTGTTGCTAATTATTTATTTAAAATTAAGAAATCAAATCGAGAACGAAAGAATGTATGATATAGTCAAACCTACGTTTTCATATGTCTGCGGCAAGTAGATCATACTGCACCTGTTCAAACAAGTGAACATCGTCAAAAACAGTTGGACGTAGGCAAAGTGGTAGTGGAAAAAGTGAAATACTTGTAGACCCCAAACTTCCCGAGTTAGATACGTGGCAAGATTACAAGCACCACACGTGAACTGGGGAATTCGGAGTGAGATGTAAGAGTTGAGATATGTCCAGATGTTCTAAAAGCCTAATAAGAATTTATCTAACCTTCTGATTTAAGCTCTCCACTTAATCCTAGATATTATTTTTCATAATTGAAGATAAAGCTAACGTTTAATACCACAAATCAAATCAATTTAAACTCAAATGTTTTACTAAGCACTAATAGTATTATTATTATTTTTGAAAATTGTGTCGTATTTTTTACTATCATAGCTAATGTACACGATAGAAATGCCTTTCAGCTATGAATTATCTAATAAATTCTTTAATAGAACCTAGACAGAAATCAGAAAAAATTAGTGCTAGGACTTAATATGTGGATGCAAGCACATTAAAATATAAGCATGGAATTAACGTTAATGATCTGTAGGCATCGAGCCCCAGTCCACTTCCGATTAGTATAACTATTCCAGTAGCTTTACAGAGACAAATGAATGAGTCTATTTTCCCGGAAATATGAGAGGTTGTGTCTATTATATTCCTCAATTGCCATTATAGTTGGCCCAAAATTCCCGAAATCAACTACTATGATATTAAAATTTGGATCATAGGAATAAACTCACAAACGTAAATGAGGCGAGAAATAGAGTGTAAAAAGAACCTTTGAATTGTTTTCTATTAAAAGCTATAATGACTGAAACAAATGCATACACCAATAATGAAAAACCAGCATACATCATCTGGAAAATCAGACGAGAAATCTGAAAATTGTAAGTCGAGAAATGTTCGACAATAGTGGAATAAATATGCATAGAATATATCTTTCTGTATACAATAGGATTTACAACGAAATAAGTTCTTATTTAAGTTAAGGCTGCTTTCAGTGGTATACTATTATCGAATGTTTGAAATCATTTGAAATTCGAGAATAATATGCTCACCTTCAAGAGTGTCATCCTGCTACTAATTAAGGAAATGAGTAGTGTGGGCGTACCGTCGCACGAACACCTCTTGGGATATCATCCAGTTAAGAGAATAGACACGTACACGAAGACTTCTATCGCAAAAATTATACCATAAGAGTTTTCGACTATTCAAGCCTTTTTATTGTAGGCGTTTGTTTGAAAATTGAAAAGTACTGCGTATTTAACTAGCATCAATGTCATATTCCCAGAACACTAACATAAATGGTATTATGCCTTTCGTTTTTAATCAACACTGTTATTTATGATGTTATTTGTTCTAATTCACCTAACCAGCAGTGCTCATACGAATTTTGTTTATGGAATCAACTGTGAACTAAACAATTGTGAGTAATCTTGACCTAACTGACTACCGAAGTTTTGTGATTGCCCATTAATCTAAGAGCGTAAAGAAGTCGATGGGATGTTTCGACAGTGTGCATAGTTTCTTATAGAGTATCTGATGTTCACCACCCAAACGTACTTGATCAGTGCTTTGCAGCCGTTATGTAAGTGTCCCCGCTTAAACACTGTTCATTAGACATAACTCATAATATTACATACTGTACTCAAGTGTAGAATAATATGATATTCGCAGTGTTTTAAATACACTTAACGGTTATTGAGCTAAACGTTCTAAAACAACTATTTCCACATGGCATGAAATTGATTCGACATGAGGCTAGAACTTCATATTAAATAGAAATACGTTCAAACTTTTCTCATTTGTTTGCACTGTCCTATATATCCATGATAAGCCTACATAGTGATAATGGAAATAACAATCATTACGCTGCTCCACATCGTTTCTAGCAAAATGCAGCCAGTGTTCAGTACCAGTAGCCCACTGAGTAGTACTTTTCTGCATAGTTGCCTGCGATTCATATCTCACTAGTAAAGGATTCTCTATCTTACATAGAATGCACTTAATCCTCAAAGGGAAATCTTGTTCCATTCCAGTAGCCCCAAGTTATTAGAATTTGTGAAATCAGAGGGTTGGGATTATTATGAGTGACATTGCAATCTCCTACGGTAATTACCTCTCAAGATATTCTACTGAAACCACGGTGTCACTTGGTAAATACTTTCCTTTATTCTGTTACATAAACTGATTAATCTAAAACAGATTGCATTGTGCGCTTAAAGTACAGGATCTAAATTAATTGCGTAAGAGATACGACAGATATTCAACTCAAAAAAGAGGTTTGTGTCTCGTTAAATTATTAAAAACTATTTCTGGTCATTAATTGAAAGTTTAATCTGTAGTAGTACAAGCAGATGATAGCAAAAATGCCTTCACTGTCAAACAATCTCGTTTGTTGATTACCCCTCCATAGTGTGGATGTAGTCATTTCAAACCACTAAAATACAATTACTAATAAAAATTAGAAAACTAAAAAACAACAACAATGATAAAGTTAAAAAGTCAATATTGCAAATCTAGTTATGACAATTTTGAGTTAGCCTATTGTATTTGTAAAAAAGCCAAATATGCACTCCACAACCCAAGAGACTTTTTTCTGAAACAAAAGACGTTAACTGAACCAGAAAATATTATTAGTTCAGAAATTTCAAGCAATGTACATCAATGAATACTGTAGTGATCTGATTTGTAGTTCCATAGATGAACTAGAAAGAACAAAAGAATTTGGAATTTTCACTATGCGAGCAGAGATTATAACCACTTATTTTGATATTTGTAAACATATTTATGGAAAAATCTTCCTAAAATTAGTTTGATTACCAAATTTCACTACCAAAAGTATATACATTTCCCTTCCAGTAGCACGTTTTTGTAAAACTGTATGCATAAGTTGAATGCATATAACTTTATACTAAATGATCCCATTAAATCTAGAAAAATAATGAAACGTTGCACATAATATATGACATCAAATATTTATTTCAAAAACTTATTAAAGCCTTGTATTCGATGAAGTTTGCATGCAAAACACTTACCAAGACTTCTGCGTTCAGGAGGATAAGCAAATGGCCGTCTTTCGGAAGGGTCTACAACTGAAGACAAATAAGGCCCACTACTTGAATGAACGACTGATAAAATACATCGATCTTCAGGGACTAATCCATGTTATTTATTGCAACGTTAAATGTTTCTACTCAAGCAAATGTGCAAAAAGACAACTCAGCGAAAGCCCTTGAGGAAATAATCCCTAGTCTTCGATATTAGGATATAACATAGATATGAAACAGACAAGCTTCATCCAAACCAGAAATAAAGTTTGAGACGGACTACTATTCAATGTTGAATTTCAATCTCCTATATTTACTAATTTTCTACAAGCGTCTGCTCGTCTATTTTACAGGATGAATGAAAACCGAAAAACAATGTAGAGAATCCCGTGTCATTCTCAGGTGACCTGGGATGCTACTAATCAGGTGGTAACTGTGAGTTTACGTCCAAAATGTTCGATAGTGCAAATAACACAAATAATTGAAGTGTGAAAGCTCACTATTACAGTCAGTTACAAAATTATTTATTATTAAGTTCCAGTTAAATATATGTTTTTATTCGCATTCCTGTTAATAGATTTTCTCGTAAAAGGTAGTGGTACAGAGAAAAAGAGGACAATGAAGCAAAACAATTGGTTCCAAAATAAGTTATCAATTTCAAATTTTGAAAAGACTTGCAATTATTTATGCTATGAAATTATATTGGTTTATTAAGTAAATTTCTCCTACAATGAAACAAATTGAATTAGAGGGTTTACTTAAAATGCTTATATATAGTCCAATTTTCTACCGACCTACAGTTTCATGTCCGGTTGGAGAAGTCGACGAAATTGAATGTTATATTGTTATATTTTTGTAAGCTTATGATTAGAACTCAATTATATTTAAAACTAAATTGGTACTAGATTTAGTGCAATAATTTGTGCCGAGGAAGGTGTACCAAATGATATTATAGACATTTATTATTACTACTAACCAATACTCTGAAATTCCATCCAAGTCAGTAATGTGTCCACCTCATTAAGAATGTGAGTTCACTAACAGATTCTTTGTACCTCTTAATTCGTTACCATTAATCTTTCGTGTATAATTCCCCAAGTTTTTCTTGGAAGCCTGATGAACCTAACGAGTCACGAACTGCAATACTATTAGCCTCCTATACTCTTCAGACACTACTCTACAAGACGAGTTAAAAACCAATTCTAAAGGTTGGTTTAATCCTCTTCAATTTAATTGAAACTTGTAATTGAAAGATGTTTCTTAAACCTGACAATCCACCTTTTCGATTATATTTCTCTTTTTTTTGAGCATAAAGATTTGAGTTGAGGCCGAACACGTAAAAGGAGCACGAAAGTCGATAATTGTGACTTGGGCGTGTAAGATAATGAGGTCACAATTAGGAAGCTACATTTTCATGCTGTGAAAAACGTCTTTTTGTCCACTTTATGAATTCAAAGGCTGTCCTCTTAATGTTTTATAAATACTTCAGTTCCGTTGTCATTTACGTTTCTAATCCAAATGCAAAAATGAGTGATTAAGTCGAGTTCCAATTCAACACATCAAATTTAGACAAATTGAATCTTTGCAGCTGATCTTCTAATAAAAATTCTCATTTTTTAACTAGATCCACCGTATCCAGCTTAGAGCTTTTAGGTGAAACCTTAAAATAAGTAAATGCTATATTTAAAATAATTAAACAGCAAATAGAAAATGCCCCTCGAAATAAATTGGTCGTTTTTACTCTACTCCCGTGAACTATCTACATAATAATAAAGCTTTTATTAACAATAGAATAAAAGAGCACATCATAATTGCATATTACCAGCAAGAGCACTTTCTTTGGCACAGACGTTCTGGTAGAGGTAATACGTCCAGTAAAAGAAATTTAGAATACAGAATGATGCCGGGAAAAGTTTCCTGGAATATCCCAACATGGATTTAAAGCAATAAGTTAAATCAACTAAACTGAGAGAACCAATAGACGTGCCCTACTTCAAGTTATATACGACTCATACTATCACTGCAGCATAACAAAAAAGCAATTTTGTCCAACAATTAAAGTTCTTTTAGATTACCACATAATCAAAATCCAAAAGGTTTCCTCCGGGAATATAATTTTAATTTATTAAAACAAATATAATAAACATATAAACCTAAATGTTTTTTGCAATTTTTAAAAAATTCATTACCTGCATATTTTATCAATTTTTTCTGCTGTCCATTGTACTTCTACCTCAATGTCTTCTCCAAGTAATCCAATTTGGGCTAGGACATGGAGTGATTCAAACATGGTGTTCATCTGACTTATTCTTCCTATGGAATGTCGCGGCGCCGATCCATTTGTCCCCACTTCCTTTAAAACTGAATAATGTTTTAATTTATTGATAACTGATCCAAGACTTTAATTGGGATAATTTTTCTGTGAAAAATAATACTGGCAAACTTGAAAGGCTTATCACCAGCTATTACTTAAATGTTATTATCATGGAAAATCAGGTAACATTTAATGAATTATATTCTTCTTGCAATGAGAACTGTTTAAAAAATAGAATTTGCTGGTAGTTGCATCACAGTTGAGCTGTTCTACGCTACTAGAAACAACTGCCCCACAAACAGTACATCGAGCAATTCTGGGGTGTTTATTTTGGGCAAAAGCCTAGATACTACGTCTGCAAAATCTTCTTTCAACTCTTGATAAAATCCCATAGTTTAAAACCAAGCGCATTGTATGGAACTCTAGTAGAACTCTTTTCTCTGTCCTTCCTTCATTTAATTCTTCCGTCTATCTATAATCAATAATAAGGTAATTATATACTCTCCTAATGAGTATTGTTAATTACAAAGATTAATTGCGATTACTGAATTAAAAGCAGTTTTTAAAAAGCCTTAAGGCTCATAAGAACATGGAACCATAATTATCAATAGGAAATTGAGTTCATAATATTTAAGACTTTTATTTCGATATATAATTGGGTGTTGATAAAACCCTGAAATAAGTGGCAATTAAATCACTTTCCTAGGAAAATAACAAATTATATTCTCACTGTAAAATTATCTTCAACAGTTGTCCTCAAATCATTTTCCACTGCTGTTGTATTGCTAACTGTTAAGGTCCCATAGTTATTATTTACAGATAGACGCTTCTTGTCTTTTTTTCTATAAATAACGTTGAGTATAGAAATTAGGAGATTCGCACTATCCCAGATATTCAAATTATATAATACCTGCCAATATTTGCCATTCTCTCTCTTTTCTTCTCTGCATGTTTTTTTCTTCTTTTTTGATTATTCTCACTGTCCAAATAGCACACCAAAGCAACCTCTAGCATTGTGAGAAATATAAAACTGAAATGATCCTTAATATGATTACTAATATTTGCAATGGGGAGCAGTAGACGACACCATTCCTCAACTTAGAGAACGTAATATTGCGACTTGGTAAGAAATTATAGACATTGATTATTTTCCTGCTACCAGTGGAACTCACCCCGTAGTCAGGACCATATACACATCGATTGATTTTACATAACCAACTTTAGGTAGTGATTTAGCCACATTTCCATACTGAAATTTAAAAGTTTGCCATTTTCCACTTTAGACACTTGCCTATGTTTTAACGATTGTACGCGTTTTTGGTATCCTATGGAATAACTTCTGAACTAAAACTACTTAAAATACCAATTTTCTACTTTACTAAAGTCCAAATTAATAGAAATATATTAACGTATTGAAAAAGAATAATGAAAATTGGTTTTCAACTACTGGATCCCTTTTTTGCATAAATTAAAAGAAAACAAAAAAAATCATTTTTAATTTGATTATTCGCCTTCCAATGCTTCGAGTAGTTACCTAGATGTTAATGTTTCGTATCTCACTAACATTAATGGCATAATATTGGACTAGTTGTTAAAATCAGTTGTAGATCAAATAAACATCAACATATCAGGAATTATTAATGATTATAGATAAGTTTAAAATAAAGATTGCGGAAATACGTTCTTAAACATATAAATGGGGGTTAGAATTTGGAAGTAAAATATTAAGCTCCCAAGTTTCCCGGTATTCAAGCCGATTATTTCCCAGCATTTGGGATTTTTGGGATACCAACCGTAACATATATATATATACTATCTGTAACTATGTTACATTATACTTAGGCCTAAAAAACATGGAATCAAAATATAGTTCAATTATGTTTAAAACGACTACATTTTTTTGACTTTAAAAAAGTAATATTACCTAAGATTCCTACGATTTCGTATACCATTTCATTTTCAGATGTCCACTACTTAGGTTAACAAGAAATGTTTGTTAAAATCTAAGCTGAATTCTGTATAGTGAGCGGAATTTAGAAAATCTATTTGATGTAACTAATTTGAATATATTAAACGTGAAAACTATTAATAATATAAATTCCTATAATAAATGTAAATTATATGTTGGAATCAAGCTATGATAATAAAGTAAACTATGATTTTAACCTGAAAAGTGAGTGCCATCAGTGAACTGACTCCTAGTGTGATCCTGGCTGGTAGAGCTTTCAAATCTATCCAAAAAGAAACAAAGGAGAGGAATACTGAAGCATAGGTTGGTACGTACATTTGAAGGATATAAAATCCATAGGCACGAGAGAAAGTAAGCGACACAGTGAGCTGAAGAGAAGATTGAATAATTGGATCATTCGGTTAAGTGAGTTTTATCAAAATGTAATCGATATCCCTAATATGGAGCAAGAAAGAAGATCCGTTAGAGATAAATCCTATTTAACAGTAACAGGCTTTTGTTTTGAATTTTCCGACTCTTACTAGTTGCCAGATTAAGAATGAATTTCGTTAATAGTTAGGCATGAAGCTTGGTTTAGATATATCCATCTTAACACGGTTTGTGTCCACCTGATCCCATTGTCCAGCCGCATATTCGAAATTGTTTTTTGTCCATTGAAGTCCGTAAAGTGTGAAATCCGCCAACTTCGATTTAGCTATGGAGAACACCTGAAGGAATTCAATCGTAAATGTTTGATTATAACTGTCGCGTCTTCATTCCCATCAAATACAATAATTTTTATGAATATTTTTAAAATACTTGTTTTTCCCACTAAACAGTGGCAATGACATATACCATACCCTACTTCGAATTTTTTCTAGAACGCTTCTTCCTTTTAATTACATACTTCGCACATCTAGAAACACGTCACTAGTTTAAAAAGACAAAAGCGAATTGCTCAGATGAAACGCTAAAAAATCAAATATTTAAAATAGATGTTTAAATTAATTGAACTTGTTTTATAACTAGATTAAGGAACACATCTGTCCTCAAGTATTAAAGGCTAACAATCGATGAATTATCTATCCAGCCATCGTCTCAATTAGGTGTTAATTTAAATTTGTTCGCATGTTATTGCAATGCCGCGAAAAGAGCGCTAATATACGGTAATCTTTGATTTATCAAAAGTACGTGTTTGTTCTGTGATTTAAGAGCCGCATTCACTCTAATTATGCACTCACACATCGTGGTTACAGGAAATCAGCAAGATTAGGTCTTCGAATGCCGAAACTAATATTTAGGCTATTAGTTAAAGCACCAGATAAAGTCTCGTTTTACATCTTGATTTTCCTAGGATTTCATGCTCACGTATGTATAATTCTACATTAAACTTCAATAATGTGAAAATTAACTTGGGGATGTGGAACTTAGTTATCTACTCGAGATACGTAGTGCCCTGGATTACACAGCCATTCTATTCAAGAAATTGATTTAGACGAGTTTACACTTTTTTCGCTAGAAAGATTTGTACTTTAAAAGTTTTGCATATTGAAGACAACTTGAGCATTTCAATGCACTCAGTAAATTACGGTAGCTAAAGCTATAAGGAAGGCTACTTAAACTCACGGGACTCCACTCTCTCCAGTTTAACGCCACTTTTGCTGCGTTGTAAGCGTAACTCTCAATTACAAGTTCACAGGTCTGAAACTTCATGTACGTGCCCACACTTATCTACACTACATTTTGTGCTAGTGCCGTTAAATATGCAAATGTACCATGACATCCATTGGAAAGAGCACCAAATCAACTATACACGGACTTTGGACTTGTAGTCGGTAGTTCACCTAAATATTGAGGATAATGAAAATGATTCATCATAAAATTTTAGCAATATAGCTAACCAAATTATGTGGTCATTTGGAATATAAATATATAGAGGGCAAAAATCAGAGGTTTAGAGGCTTTATAGTATTTTTAAGTGTTACTAATATAAACGCCAACTACAGAATATCAAATAAACAAATTAGTTTAAAAAATTCTGTTTTACCCAAACGGTCCCGTTAGGATATATCATTAGAAATATATTTGGAGTCGGTGACGAATGAATTTCAGTCTTTTTAGAATTGACGAAACATACATTTGGAGTCCACAGTTTATCCACCATCTAAACATGAACAACAACAGCTAATATATATATATATAAGGTGATTTGAAAACTATTAATCTACTTTCTATGCAGAAGTTTTTGGACTCTGATTGGGAACAGTACCTGATAACCAAGAGTGAGATTCTGCAGACAAGACGTGAGATGATCAAATCGTAAGCGAGGATCGTGCCATATTTGGCTGAAATTAATCATTATTTGTTTTTATCACAGAGAGAACTAATGATAGTAAAATAATATGAAATGTTAGTGATCAATAAAACCTTTAGAACTATTAAATAGCTAATGTTTATTTTTATTTTAATATTTACATCAACATGCCAAAAAGTGTAACTGATTAACATTTTCCATGTGAAAAACATTCTCATTAGTAAATTTGGGTCAGAAAACGTCTGCCAATTAGTTTTTGTTGCATAAAATATAATTATATCACTAATTCATACCTTGGCAATAAATAGGAGGCTTGTCTGACAAAGTAATTACCAGCATTAAATTGTTTTAGTACCGTGTAAAATTCAAAGTATAATATGGTGTGAGTCAAAGCGTTAAATGTTTTCAATGATGCAAGTTA
The DNA here is from genome assembly GCA_020740425.3 of Heterorhabditis indica. Lineage (NCBI taxonomy): Eukaryota > Metazoa > Nematoda > Chromadorea > Rhabditida > Heterorhabditidae > Heterorhabditis > Heterorhabditis indica. Next base: position 304,865 of record JAJAVP010000014.1, read on the forward strand.
TTTATAAGCACACCGAGGGTGATAGGAAATTATATCGCATTTGCAATTGCTTTTCCAGTACTTTATTTTCTAGGCTAGTTTTCAATATGGAATTTAGGTGACTCACCTGAATAAAAGATCCAGAGTGAAACTCGCTGAAATTTCAGAAACTTGAGCAATGTTCTGAATCACGAACTCAATAGTAACGATGGTAGCTGATCTCTTGGAAGGGACGGTATTCTTATTATAGTCTTCATCAAACAATTTTCTCAACACAAATTGTGATAGCGTATCGTTAGCAGGTTCACTAAATTTGTGATATAACTGGTAAGAAAAATACTAGATTAGCTTTTAAGTAATTCTATTCATTTCTGCACTAAAACAGTTTCTTTGTTCACTCCTCGGCACCAGTCTTTACTATTCTCGGTATTATAACGTAAAAAAATAAATTATCGATGTCTTGTCCACATTGTGTATTTTCGCATGAGTGGAGATGCATTTAATGGTAAACAAAAACAAAACTGACGGACCTAAAATAGTCTGACCATATCTTAAATATTAACATTTAACATTAGCTGTAGTTCTTGGAAGTGTTTAATACAAGGCGCTTTAGGTATTAGCTACTTATTTCTTAAAGTTACATTAGTGACAAATTAACCTATTTGTAGAAAATATTCAACAGTATCTAAAACGTTCGGATACTTCTCATTAGAAGCATAGTAGCCTACTCTAATTTCCGACTGGACTTTTCTTGCTACGTCTGATAATAAAAAATTCAGTAAGCCCTAATAACATTGACTGCAATTAATCAATCAAACTACGCCACAGATTTTCTCTGTCCTCGTAGAGAATTTACTGATTTAGTAGTGGCGAAATAATACCATTAATAAATAAAGCCAAAGGGATAGGTGCTGAATGCATACTTAAAAGCCTATCCATCCAAAGACAAATTTACTAGGCTTATATATGTTAATATTTAACATTACTATAGTATTGTAATGACTAATTGTATAGCATTATTCACTTGTAACTGAAAGACCTCAATTACCTTTAAAGAAATCAACGGGGAAAAAGCGATGCAGGTGAATTATATTGAAACACAAACAAACAACTTGATCATATACTAAGAGGTACCAACTCGCAAAGCAAACCCCAGAGAGGGCTCTCTTTAACTGCTGCACTATTAACGGAGTGAGTGACTTGTCCCAGTCCCCAGATTAGAGTAAATAGGTTGATCCTTTCAGCAACAGCAGAAAAATTGCGCATCATCCTGCGACAGAGGGCATTCTAGAGAATGAAATATTGTAGTAGCGGTAAAATTCTTAAAGCGCCCCTCGTTCGATCTCAATGAGGTATTTCACAAAATACGTCATCTAGTTGATTGACACAACTAGTATTGATTGATTCGAATAAGTGGTATGGTTCATGAAATACACCATTGAGGCGAAGCGAGAGATGAACTTAAGAACATTCTTTTATAAATAGGTTATAGAAAATATTGTTGAGGAAATATAAATAAAGAGAGAAATATAGGTGGGAGGTTTTTAGATATGCATTTATTATATACATTTACAATTAATATGAAGAATAATGTACAAGAATAGATGAAGTACCAATAAAACACTTTTGTGGTCAAATAATTCTATCCAAGACATAATATAACGCCCGTATACGTACGCTATTCACCGCTCTGTAAATCTCTGCAATCTGTTCCAAGATATTCTTAGCTTGTTTGACATTTGAATAAGGACATACAGCAAGTTGACCTCACATGACCTTCTATAAGCGTTCTGAGGTTTATAGGAAAACGTTTCTTTGTTTGAAAACTAGCAGAAAATTATGTAAAACTTCTCAATCAATTAAATTTATGATATGATCAAAGTCCTGAATATGGTACTTTGAATCCATTTTATACTTTGTTTCCATGTTCTGTACGGAAATACATACCGATTCTACGGAGTGGATAATATCTAGCAAGACAAATTATAAACAAGTAGCAAAAAGAGGTATGAAAGTATTCCGTTCGATCTTTCTCGATGAAATGCAAATTGATGACGGCCGGAACCCTCTTGCCACTGTTTGTTGCCACGGGCCATTTTAAATTTGGATCTATTAGAGCTGGAAAGATATTAGAGATTATTTGCAAGAGAACAAATATTCGCTATTCAATTTGTTGATTGCAAGTTCTGTATAGACATTTGTATCACATCAAACATTTTTCCATATTAGATGTTGAGAAAATTGAAAGACTGATTATTTTTGGTTTTAAATGAAGTGACTATAAAGTCTAGATGATCATCATAGCATAAGAAAATGTAGGAAGCGTGCCTTCATTAGAACAAAAGGAACAGTGATGTAGAAATTTAAGATCAAGGTGGTAACGTTAACAAAATGCATAAATAGTTGAGTGCATCCGACCTTTACCAGACACAATAATTATTTATAGTTTACATTAGTTCTCCCTATAGGAAAACAACATTATGCTGAGATTCCTAACATTTCCGGCGGGTCAATGGCGAATATGCGCCGCCTTCCATGTCGAGCCTACGTATACTACATTCTTCATGAGCGCTCGCTACTTTCATCTTCATTATAATAGTTAAGTGTCATAAAGTCTCAACTATGCCATTCTTTTAGGTTTTTTCAATGGATTTAGTTAATTAACAACTCTTAGTATTGGTATTCTAAGGCTGTTTGAATTATGCGCTGGATAATATTGTTTTGCAATGTTCAGTACTATTATGTAGGAAGATGGTTCAGGAGTTCTAAATTACTCTTATAGAGAAAAAATTCATCATGAGCTTAAATAATTGCACCACTATTACATAACGAACACAACTTGTCTCCTTTGAAAGTAGTAATGGCAATACGACAAAGTAATTAACAGACAGGAAAAAATGACTAAAGAATACAAATGAATACATGAATTGGCTAAAGCTTAGCTAGAATTTTATTGATAGACGTGAACTACTCCATAACAAGGTAAAATGAAAAATCATCCCACCTTTTCAGATTCCGATTTCCCGCTCTAGTAATCTTAACAAAAAGCATATTCAGTAAGTGGATATTTACCCCTTCACTAACTGAACCAAATAGGTAATATTACAGTAATTCCCGTTTCCAACAATCATTGAAGGCATAACAATCCTTTTTCTTTAGACTCTTTCAACATAACTTTTAGGTATTTATGTAAGGAATAACAAAATGTACAGTATTAATTCATTTAGACCCGCAAACAAAATAATGAAATTGAAATAGGAACAATTCTAACATTGAATACACGTTAACCACCATTGCCATATTATTAGTGCGATAATATAAAATGTTTGATTAATTACAACAGACTTTAAATTCTGCACTAATAAATAAATTTAGGCTCACTCATGGTCTAATATAATTTTAGTAACAACTCCTAGCTGGTAGATACACTATAAATATCATAATAATGCTACAAGTACTGCCTATCTTATCATAGGTATTTTGGGATCAAAAGTCTTTCCTGTTTCCTTCTCGTGTTTATCGCCCTTAGGCAAAACAGTCCCCGTGCTTATTACTTTTGTAGCTTCCATTTTTAGGTCAAGCAATTGTTTCAGTTGCTCGTCCGCAAATGAATCAAGTTTTTCAGGTGTTAAATCCTGTAATACATATGAATGATTTAATATAACTAAATTTGTTTCACACTATGGAATGTATCTAATCTTGTACTCCATTGAGCTATTATCGATACAGCAGAGACCAAATACTTAACACATTCCTGACAGCTACTTATAAACACGAGAAAATAGATTGACTTTTAATAAACACTAAAAACATAAGCCATATTTTAAAAATGCAAAAGAACTTCAACACTGGCCAGATTCACAGTATTTTTATAAAGTATATGCTTCGATAAAAAATTGCTTAAACATTTATAGAATTTACCCCTTATTTAATAGTGAAAATAGTTCTTTTTCATATAAATGAAAACATAGTTTTCAACTGCCTAGACTCCTCACCTAGTTACGCTTCTGTTACGGAAAGTCTATGCCAATAGTTGCTCATTTAGAGATATTTTGCCAATGTAATCATTTAAAAAAAAGCATCATAATTAAATATGATCAATGTTTTGGTTAAGTTACTGACTAACCACGTAAATAGAGTTCACATTCGTAGAATGTTAATTATTAAAATTTTAGGAAGTAATCCCAAAATCTTAAAATCCCATAATCCTCAATATCTGGCTTTTCAAAGTGCCTAGTAAATACAATAAGCTAAATATTAAAATAATCGTCCACCTTGCCAATAAATCCTCTGACAATTCCGGAAGAAGAGAGCTGCTTCGATAAAGTAGCACAATAGTTCTAAAAGCACTATATTATTGCGTCACAATTTTGTTTTATTTAAGTAGCACTCAGCACTTTACCAATTCTAATCATTGAAGTTTTTAACATTATAACAAAAGTAACTATCATAATTTAATCCCACTTAATTTAGTAAAAATTTCTCAAAACCTACCGTCCATTCATTAAGAAAAACTATAGTATGCTGTGGAGATGCCTCTTTATGTCGGCGGAACTCATCTTTTACATATATATCCCCCATAACCCTGACAGACGATGGCAAACCGTAATGTAACCCAAAAATACGTAAATAACAAAAAACACCTCCATTACTCAGAATACAGTTGAAAAGAAAACGAAACGGTCACTTGGAATTGTAACCTTACCTTAGTATCCTTTTATACAGAAACAAAGGGAAACTTTTAGGATTTATTGCTGTTTCGATAACTTTCTTCGAACTCATATTTTTCCAATGAACTGCAAATAATGAAGAAAAAATAGGATAAGATTGCACTATACTGTGATAATCCATTTTACAGAGTATAGTTTCATCAAATAGAATCAAAATCCAACTGCTGAAAACAGATGCACAAACAAGTTACAAATTGATGTAAAAGCCTATTTATAAACCAATGTATAAATAAATTATTAAAAAAATAGAGTAAGAGGGTTTAATTAATAAAATAACCTATAATACCATTATAACCTAGTAATACATGCCTATACAATTTTAAACTATATACCCAGATATAGACTTGACTTAATTAATAATAAATAACTGAATAAAAAACAAGCATATTTTGGAAAAGTCATATTATTGGCTCCATAAAAACACTACTTTCATCGTCTATATTTATATTTTCATTCAATGTACAACTCTGATTTACACCAGGGGGATATATCGATTTGAAATTAGACGACTCAGTATCATAGGCGTGATGGTCCAGTTCACTTTTAACAATGGTCGGTGGAAACATGACCACAGATGCTGGTCGCAAAATTACCTAAAAGAATCTTAGTTCCCTTTATACTATAGTTACATATGAATAATATATAAAATTCAAGAGAAATAGCACAATATACATTTATAAATTTATACGAACTAAAAGAGATAAATGTGCTTTTAATAACCTACTTCTCGAACAATTGCTCCCGTTTGCTCATTTCTTATCATAATTCTCCGTATTGATGTTTCTGTTAATTTATTAGGATTTACATCTATAAATTGTTGAGGTGTACTAGATTCCTTATGTTCAATAGGGAACTTATCTAGATTTGCCACACCTGTAACTAGTGCAAAAATGAAATAGGTTGAAGGAAAACATTTTAAAAGAATTCAAGCGAAAGCCAACCTTTAAGCATCGTATTTTCGTCTAGATTTTCATTGAATGAATTGCTAACGGCATTTTTTGGAATAGTACTTGGCTCTGTACTGATCTGAAGAAAAATATTACCAGAATTGTCTTAAATTTATATACTAACCTAATATAAAAAGAACGGACTAATTACCTCACACTCTACGGCAACATCCATCTCTAAACCACAAAAGCTTGAATTATTATTTCCCAATTCAGAAGTACTATAATTTAAAGTAGATTCTGCACCCATTGTCATACTTTGATCTTGATCCTTAAAGCGTACAGGTTGTTTATACCATAACACTTCGGAAGTAAACTCCATACACGAAATCCTATTGTGACGAGCAGTCTCCTATATATGAATTTATTTCAAACAATTGTATATAACTTAAATAAAGTATAAAAAACTGCTATAAAACATAGTGAACTAAAAATTTTAGGTTTTTAGACTAAAACCTATAATAGTTCTAATGAATATAACAAACGAAACGGACCAATGTTCATTTTGATGTTGATATAAAAATAGTTTAAACATAATATATTATTAAAAAATAGAAGTAATAACTGATATGGAGCTAAGTGAGGTAATTTCCATTACGTACTATATACTCCATTTCATGAGCAGCCACTTCCTTCTTTAAATCACCAGTTTGTACCAATCCACAAAGACCGCGCCGGATTACTTGGTTTTGAACACGATACTCAATTGCACGTTGATGTTCTTTCCGAGCCAAACTATAAAAGCTAAAGCAGTTTAGGATTAATATATATGGTGTTAGCACTAAGAATAAGGACATTCACTTACGACACATGTTTTTGCACTGTTGTTCGAGGGATCTTGTAATGTATAGCTGCTTGTGTAACACTCATCTTTCCTAACAAGGCCTGTTTAACGGCTTCTGAGAGTTGACTGCGTGTATAGTATCCACGAACACTTCAACACTAATCAAAATTTTAAAATTAATGGGAAATATATCTAAACAAATGCGCGGTCTACTGTTGAAGTAGGGAACTCACACTCTATTCCCACTTCTCACCGGCGGTGGGACCTTTGCCGGAAAGACGTGATGACGCATCCTAAGCCTGAACACCATGTCTTGTTTCGACCATTTTGATATTATATGAGGTATTGACAGGACATGATAAATAAGAGGAGATAGGTCTTCATTTAGGAACACAGACCACAAAATTCAATCACAAAACAGATAAGTCTTACATATTCTATACAAATCAATGAAACTATACATAAAACGAAAATATGAATCAAATTAGAAAGGAAACAGTAGGACACGTATCAATCAACACCATGACAATCGTAAAAACGAACTAGAAGTACACCCTACAGTCGTCATAGATCCCACTTCACATTCGGTCGAGAGGTAGCTATTACTGATGAGCAAGGGAAGAAGGACCGATAGGAAAGACATGAAACCTATGATAATTTTCCACGAAGCGACATAAATATTAATTCACAGATAACAACACAACAGTTATATTGAACAATAACAAACTTAGCTTTTTAAAAACATGATTAACGACGAATGAGAAATAAAATACTAGCGCAAAGTGCGTTGGCGTATGTTCGTTTTTCGTGAAAAGAAAATAAGAAACAATTAAAGAGTAATTAATAGATTAATCCTAGAATTTAAAAAAAGTAACATTTTCGGTAGTATCAGAGTTCTTCTTCAATTTCATCCTCCAGCACTACGAAACTATCTTCACCCAACCCTAGATCCTCCGAACGAAGGCTAACTCGCGAACTCCTCCCACTTTGTGAACCTCGCACAGTTTTCCCGCTACGTCCACTCGCATTTAGCGAAACATTACTTAGAACCTAAATATATATTAAAAGCAACTTTTAATATATATTATTACAAAATGGAATCGACTATATACTCATATATACTCCAGACATTGTATTTAATCATACCGGTGTCCGACCATTTAACTTGTTTCCATTCGACTTTTCTAGAGGACCTTTCTGCTTTTTAGCATTGATCGTTGGCTCTAAATCAGGAAAATAAATGCTTAACTTAATCTTGAATTCGTTTTAAAAAATCTAACCACTAGTATCAATTGTTCTCCGTTTTTGTAGTTTTTTTGTATTGATAACAGCATCACCAAGACTTCTCCCTCTCTTCTGCATATTTCTTCCCCCAGCAGCAATAGCTGCTTTGTAAGCCCGTGTCTGTTCCTAAACCATAAATCAACTATTAAACTAAAATTAGGAAATAATTCATTAAAAATTTCAGAATAATAACCTCAGCTTCAGCCATTCTCTTAGCCTTTGTAGAATCACTTCTTTGTCGCAATTTTCGATTTGATATACCATCGTTTGAACTATCCTCCTGTAGAAGCAATATTTATTGATGCTAACAATCTGTTTCCATATTCCTTAGATCTACAGAAAATTGCAATTAAACAAAAAATTACCCCGATCTCATCGTGCTCTAATTGTTCACCTTCATCACCATCACTCTCGCCACAACAAGCACTGCAATACCAGTCGCAATTCACCTACAATGATGCAAGTGAAGCTCTTATTAGTAAATATTACATGTATTTAAAAAGGATTTCCTTAAAATAGGAATTATACCTTTCTCGGCATCTTTTCTAGTGGAGGATCTAAGCATCCAAGATGGTAAAAATTATGGCATGAATCACAACCGATAAGCAAATGCTGATCAGATGTCTGAAATAAACAATCATACAGCATAAAAGTATACATGCCTATAGAATATTGAAACATCTAGCATAAAAAACCCTATATATATATATATATATAAACCACAAAGTTTAAAAAAAACAAATAGAAACCTCAGTTGTAAATTAATACCTTTGTGCATTCCTTGCATATATGGAGAGTAATTTTCTCAATTTGTTTAGTTTTAGATGTTGAAGGTACGGGTAATGTAGATTCATTAGTACGATTGCGCGGTTTTCTAAACATCAAAATTACAATGAATTCACATTTTAAATTCAATTTGAAGTACTGTGAGGATTTTCTGAAACCATCTTAATCAAAATGTTTGGTAATTTAACTCACTTCTTTGTCATCTGTTGTTGAGATTCAATATCCAAACAATCAGGCTTCTTAATTTTTTTCACTCCCAAATTTATTAAGGCATCATACATTTTTTGAAGTAAGAGGTGTGACTTCTCCACTTGCTCACGCTTTTTTTGTGCTAACTGTTCCAACTAAAGTGAAAAATGTCAAATATTTGACATAGATCACAAACATTATATATACAACTAGAAATATAAAAATGGTAAAGATACCTTGTTATATTCCGATAAAAGGTGCTCTTGTTTTTTCTTGGTTTCAATGTTAGCAGCTTTCAAAGCATCTAACTTCTTCCGTTCCGCGGCAAAAACATTATGCTCACGATTATGAAAGTACCTAGTGAAAGAGTTGTTGTCATTGGCAGTCGGAACGCATTAAAAAAGCATATATATATAGAAACCTAAACTCACCCAACAAATTCATCTGAAAATCCAGGACTAAGAAAAGGTAGCGATTCACCTTTTACTTGGAGGAATTCCTCAAAAGTTATTTTAACCAACATAACATGTAAATATAATTCAAAAATAATGAATATATACAATATTTTTTGATAACGTGTAACTTTTGTAAGATACCTGCTCAAATTGTTCTTTATCCACATCTATAAGTTCTGCCTTTTCTTTAAATGCTTCCAAATATCTAGCAGATGTATGCAGCTGTCGCCCACGTCTAATTTTCTTTTCGTACTAAATTTAATGATTTTATTAAATCACGCAATTTAAAATTTGTGAAAAACAAATTGTTTCCATGAATATTACCTTATCCCAAGAAGCATCAGGCCAACAGATAGTGATTCCAATGAGAGATTGATTCCTCTTATCGTGCTTTCTAAGAGCATGCAATCTTTTTCGCTCTTCTCGTTCAGTTAGTACCTTTCTCCGAACCATCAACATTCGTTTTTCTTCTTGGACCAAAAAACGATTGAAACTAAAAATCCATATACAATGAAAATAGTGCAATAACATTTAAAAGCAGCATATTGCAATACAAAGAACAAATGTTACCCATATTATAACTTACGCTATACGTTTCAGCCTCACATCATCAGTATTTGAGTGCTTCTTACAATTAATATATCTCGGCTCAACAGTTTGCGATTCATCTCCAGCGTTTAGATGACTGTCTTCACTGTGATCGACTAACAAGCCAAGTCTTCAAAAAAATCTGCTCAATTTAGTAAAAAATCTACAAAATTATACAAAATTAACACTAAAAATATTGTTTCACCTCTGAGCACAAGTAGTGTGAAAGTATTCTTTGCACATTCCCAGTTCGCATCTGGTAGCTACACCAGTGCGAGCCTCTAATTTATTAGTACAGCCACTACATGACTGAAAAAAAAACATTTAGAAATATGCTCTTTCCTTTATCGGTAAATTGTAAGATTACCTTTCTCCCAAAATTGCGGTGATCCATTTCCTGCCAACTAACTGCTCCCAAGTGGTCAATATCTCCAAATGTTATTCCTCGAGTATATAAAGCACATATCAAATGAACCCAACGTCCGCCAATATCTAAACAAAATCTATATAGGAATGTCTAGAATAAACTGGAACTTTATTTAGTTTTCAAAACAGAACGGTTGGAATTATCAAATTAATAACCTGATCTCTTGAATGCGCCATGTCGAATAGGGCATAGTTCGCAATGAGGAGGCTCGATTAGTCCGTAAATACATGGTTCACAAAACCAAGGTTCTGTTGAAGAACTTGACTGAGTACTTTCAGCATCTTCCCCAATATCCGGAGGAAGGTAACAAGAATCGTGAACAGCCAAACCACATCTTAAATATATCAGGTACAATTATTCGCCTATCATTACAATATTGCGCTTACCTATCACACTGCATAACTTCTTCATTCTTCACTGCTTCGCGGAGATTTAAACAAAGTGAACAAATCAGTTGTTGCTAAAATAAAGCCACATAACAAAGGAATAACGGACAAAATCAAAAATAAATAAAGCCAAATAAACCAACTGGTCCTTCAGGAATAGCAGCAACGTCGACATTAATACCCTATAAGAATAGATTCATCAACAAAATATTGTAATATAAATAAGAATGAACTAATACTCACAATTTTCAATATAAGAGTTACTTACCGATTCATCTTCCTCTTTACAGTCATCACTATCATCGGAACCACTTTCTACACCTGCGTCAGACCCACTTCCAGATTCAGAGCCGTCGTCGTCATCATCATCATCATCATCTGATCCATCCAAAGTTTTATCGGCTAAAAGCGTCCATATTAATTGCTTTAAAATAATACATTTAACTTCTCATCTGTCTATAATATATTTGCATATATAACAACCAGTTCCTTTATTAGGAACTATATTGCAAACTAGAACTAACAATGAATCTCATATAAGCACTTTTTTCAATTTGATAGGCTTAGAACTATTAACCAATCAAATTAGGTAGAAAAAACAAACGAATAACTCATTTGTTCTTTATTTCTTACATACTTAGAAAAAAACACTAATAGATGGAAGTTCACCGATAAAGTCTTCATCATCCTCCTCGTCATCTGCAGGTAAAACTAGGTCTAATACTGCAGCCGTAGGCTTAATCTGTCGCTTCCCTGGAGCTCGTGTAGCTTAAATAATAATATTTCGCCAAATTTCTTTCAATAATTGCCTCACTACAATATCTTACAATACGTTGAAAGTGTTGCATTACTTTCGAAATTTTTCTTGAATTCCAAAACAACAGTTTCAATACACATCACAAATTTAAAACTCAAAATACCAAAATTTATAACTCCCTTTATCACAAGGCATATTGACATCCAATTTATTATCTAAATTACAATAATATACTCCTACTTAAATTTCCTTCACATAAATAATACAAATTAAGCCAAACCACATATTCATAGAAACTCAAATTCTCCAAAATTCAACATAAACCAGGGCCAACCTAAATTGTAGGAATCTCAGCATAAAACTGCTTTAGTAATGAAACTGTTAATAGTCAACATTTTTGTTTGAATATTAGAATAATCAAACAAAGTTGATGAGATCGGTGTCAAATTATGCAGTATAAAGGAACAAAAAATCTTCAAGCATTTCTAGATATTAAAAATCAAGGATTTTGTATGCCTAGGTTTATCTAAACACAATATGTGTATTAGTGTAAAACTAGTACCTACATTAATGTGTTGTAGTAATTAAATAAATGTATGGAAAACATAAATTTGAGATATTAGAACATCACTGAGAAAGATTATATTAATGTAAAAAAGCACAATTATATCATACAGGCATATATACTTAACTGTGTTATCACATTAGAATATTAGCCCTTTTCAGAACCATTTCTAATTCATCTATCAAAACATCTACAAAGACACTTTCGGTACGATATTAAGTGCATTCAAAGGTAGATCGTAAATAATATGTTAAAGAACTTACTAGTATGGGCGAAGAAACTTTTCTTCTCGGCTTCAGTCATATTAACATTAAAATATGAAGTCAATAACTATCTATAGATGAGGGGTCTAATAGATCTCAGCGCAAAACGGTCACCCAGTAAAGCAGAGGCGCAAAATTCTCAAACGCGCATACGTTGCGAGCGGTCGCGAGCGATTCGCGATAAAACCATTTGTAATGCGCATATTATTGCATAATAAACAATATTTTGTAATTATCGCTTATGGTAGTGTAACTTCGGAGTGGTCTTTAAGAAAGTGACTTGTAAAACGATTTCCAGTGTCAATATGTTGACAAAAATCAGCTGGCAACTATTCCAGACTGTTTGTTATTTATGTAATCAAAAGGTTTTTGTGGCTAAAATTTGCTACAATACCTGCATTATGGAAATCGTACCATTGATACAGTGGTTGAGAATTCTGAGGTGTATTTATGAATTTTGTACAAGTTTGTGCAAGGTTCATTTGTTATATAAACTATTAGGAGATTCTAATACGCTGGCGAAAGTTTTAAGATAACTGTTCATAACCATTACTATTCAATATTTGATCTCTTTTAAATTCCTTCTAATTTATCAATCCCTCTCTTGAGTATCTGACATGCCTAAGTAAAATGTGAAACATGGAAAACTACAAAATCCGTTCATAAGATAAGTATTATCTTATCTTCAATTTTTGATGTACCTGCAGGGTATAACTGGAAATAAAGATTTAAAATGCGAATAGCATCTATCGCTATAAATTTAGCATTGCTTTCATAATAGACGTAATTTGTACTGGATCTCCAAGGAGAAGATTTTCAAATGATGTGTAAAAGTTGACAAAGGAAATAATTCTTTATCTCAAATTACCGAATATTAGGATGCATATATGTACAAAGGATGGAAGTGTGAAACATCAACTTATTTTGCATTAGAATCTCAGAACAATCAAGCATTATAAACTGAGCAAAACCTATTCTGAGATAAGAGTTGAATAGAAAATTACTTAGATCTGCGGACTCCTAACATTATCATAAATAATTTATTCACATTTGCAATGTGGCAAGGTCGTTTAATCATATCGTTGGAAATCACATCTTTGCCTAACTATTATTCTATTCCATCAAAATTACTAAACACTCGTGTTGACGTGTTTTTTTGATTTAAAAAAACATTTGCTCTGTACGCTATCTCATTATAATTCCAATATAAATGTTTGTTGACCAAGGCAAAGTTAAAATTCCAAGGGATAGACTATTTAAGCGATTTGACATATAACTAATCAGCTGTTTGAAGCGCATCAGTAAACTCAAAGTGATATTAGTCACAATAATAATGCAAATAAACCACGTTTTTGCAGGAAATTTTTTAAAAAGGATTTCAATTCTTAGTAGACACTAATACTGTAACGAACTACTGTCTAGACAGGAAAATAAATCCAGATTAAAAGCTCGTTTCTCTGTACGGTTGTCCTTCGCTCGAGGAAGGCGTATATATCTCTTCTTCTCCTTGACTGGTGCTCTGCCTTCTTCTTTCGGCTTCTTGTTCCTTTCTATACTCTCCAGTCAAACGTTTCCTTAAAGCAAAAACATGCCTTGAAACTTAACAGTGTGTATCACACGAAACATAATTGGCTAGAAAGCAACAGCAAGCCAAGTAATAAAATAACGATTTAGACCAACCTAGTTCGCTTGGACTGAAGGATTTTACTAATAAATTGAACAAAAGGGCTTTTTGTTGACAAAGTTAAAATTAAACTGCAGAATGATGGCTCTTAATTGAACTTTTCTCTTATAAACACAAATCATTATTTGTTAACAGTGCAGCACAATGTTGACATCCATATGAAACCCGTGAAAACCACTACTTTTTTTCTCAGCCTTCAGGAAAACACAGGCAAAGGTCGTGGCACTTCAGAAATTGGAGAGTTCGAAAACCAAGAAATAAAAATAAGAGTGAGTGTAATTAATCCATGCGTTTTTTATAACACTGTAACGATGTCTTGGCAAGCCTAATATAATTCACTCAAATAGTGGCAGAACAGTGAAATATTGCCGGGGCCGTACAACAAAATATTCTAGAAAATACTAGTAATCCTGTTTCTAAATCTGACAGTGGTAATAACAAGCTGTTTGATGCAAAACGACACAAAGCCGAACTCAAATACGTACTCTGGATCATCGTACCACCAGTCCTCGAACTGGGCAATGAAGTTCAGTACATTGGATCTAGAATAAAAAGATGAACATGCGAATGTGACTAGCGTAATACTGTTAGAAAACTGAAATAAGTGCCGGTTAGATTCTATTGATACTGTTGAGAGTTAGCTATTAAGACAGTCGTGCTTAGGCTTAGAATCAATGCAAATTGTTTAATCAAACTCTCCGTTAATAGATTAACATACCAAAATGCTTCATTGGTGGATGTCAACCAACTTCATTTATAGTGTAGATAAAATATATTTAACAGAGAACGTAGACATTAAACTAATTGTTGATTATGGTGTGAACTTAATTTTTCATTCTATAAAAATCGTATTTGCATGAAATTTATTATAATTATTTAAGGTGTGCATGGTAATTAATTTTTCATATACTTTATATTAATGGACTCGTTTTAATAGGAAAGTAACTGACACAAAAACAGCAAACATCGACAAGATTACCTGAGATCTTCGTTGTACATAGCTTGTGATAATTCTCCTCGAATAATATGGGCTTCGTCCCTCATTAATTGTTTTTCTCTTTTGATATCTTCAATTAATGCCTGGATCCGAATTAAGTTATCCTCGTCATTATCCAGACGCATTATTTCCTTAATCGTCATAATTGAGAGAATTTACTGCGATTTGAGGTGATATCATTGCCTAGCACTGCAAAGCAGGTAGCGACAAATAATTTATAAAAAATATCTTCATTCTTTGAAGTGGATACATTTTTTGAATCTAAATGTTTTACTCCAAATTTTGAAAGTTCAGTCATATGATTATTATGATTTTTCATCAAATGAAGTTTCATAGAGATTAAGTGAATCCAACTCTGTTAAAATATAGACCAATTAAATAAACTATAATATCATCCCTTTGTTACCTACCTCTAAGTCATTTATTTTCTTCTTCAGTGTTTGGGTCAGTTTTCTTAGATGGTCATATCTCTTATCTATATAAGAGAGACGATCTTGGAACTAGAAAACTAATATCAGTGTATGCTCACAGATCGGAATTAAAAGGAAAGACTAGGTAAAAAAATATTTTTACTACAGACATATTTTTTGTGTTATTAATGCAAAGTATAGTCCTAAGAAACAGGTACTGATTTATAATAGTCCTTCTAACGTAGCGATCACTAGCTGATTTATGCCCAGTCTCGTTCTGATAGAAAATCCCCGAGTGATGGGATGTGAAATCACTACTTTTAAGCTAAATTATATGTGTAAAAAAAGATATACTATAAATATTTATAAGTGAAAGAGAAAGAATGTCAGTTCGTACCTGCATCACACTATGATAGCTTATCGTGGCTTTGCAAAGCCTCGGCTTATTATCGTCGAGAATGTCATTCATAGCTCAAAAAACCTAATTTTAGTAGTTCCTGTCCAACCTAGGAGAGAAGGAAAAGAGAGATAAAGAAAGAGACAAATAGAGGAAGGAGCTAAAAAGGGAAAAAGATGGAACAGGGGAAATAAAAGATTATTTCGAACAGAACAAGATAGCGTGCATCCTTATGCAACAATAGAAATGTCTTAGAAAGGGGTGGAGAGCGCAGAGAACCAACTGTTTTCAAACCCAAACTAACAAATCAGAAAAATAGACACCGAAATTAGCTTCTGAGTAGATGTCAAAACAGAATACATACGCAACTTGTAATGAAGCTCCCTTGCATAAAAAAATGAACAGATAAGTGTAATATATCTAAGCAGGCTTAATGACTTAAGACCTTCTTGTTTGTTAAAATATGTTAATCTCATAAAGTCATTGTACTGAGATGTTAATTGAGAAGGTATTCACGTTGATGGAACTAGAAAAATTAGAGGACAGTTGACAAAGTTTGTTTTAGAAATCATAAATGACGATGTGTTATGCTGGTGAGCCAGCATCTGATATTTACACCCATGTGTATTTTAGATACTAAAAACAGAACGACTTTCAAACAGTGAAGATAAAGTGTGCTCTATTAAACACTATTTCAGCTATTTTTTCCGACTGGAAAACCGCCAAAGAGCAATGAGATACAACTGGTTGAAAACAGGAAAGGGATGTTCGATGATGCTCTAATTGACAAAGTGGTGGCGCGAAGAAGAGCCATCGTCAAACAAGACAACAAACAGAATAACAAAATATTCATAATTGAATGGATATCCCGAAATGTCGGGAACCATAAGAAAACAGAAGATTCAGAATAATTTAAAAGATGCCGGCAAGCAATTTCCTAAAAGCTTTGTTTAAAAAAATAAAGAAGCGGACCAAAAAAACTTTTTTTTAGGTTTAAACGTTGAAATTAAATAATGTATTAAACAGTATTAAATTAAATCAAAATATTGAACAGTGAGAAGATTAGGATAGCAGTGATTATGTGGGAGCTCTTTAAAATAGAGATGCCATTGTGTTTGCATAGAAGTAGATCAAATTGCTCCCTTGATCATAGTCGTATTAGATTTCAAACGAAAAAATAAGAAATATATAGAAAATAAATGTGAATTTGATTAGTTTAATCGCAAATATCAACACTGCCGGCTAGTAGAGGTTGGATACCCACAGATTTGAACCCTCTTTGCATTTTATATTTTCAATTCAAATCAGTTGAATGAATATTCCTGAAGCAGCCAATTCAGTCGTTTGGTGAAAATATATCATTTAATAGATTTATTAAAGGTGCAATAATGAGAACAACAAATTATAGAAAAACAAATTAAGTTTGTCTGATCGCTATGAAAAACAGAAGCCTATTGCGTATATAAGGATATCCATACTAAATTGGTTAGCAAAGAGTAATGTAAGGTTAGCGAAATAAATTCTCTGAAAATTACTTAAAGGAACACTATAAAATCTAGTTAAACAGTTACATTAGTTTTTGGTGATGGAAACTTTTAATGATATGAAAATTAGTGCAAACGCTAGGTAAATGGATATATGTAGTTGAGAATCAAAGTGAAAAGTGAAATTAACTGACCTCAGGCATCGTAACTCTGCAGGGAGTTTCAAGTTTTTGGTTCGCGTAGGTATTTTCTAGGCCAGTTGGCATTACACCTGAGCAGCCTTCGTACCGCTAACGACGGCGGAAATTTCATAAATCCGTCAATCCGCCGTTCTTCAGGGTTTTCGTGGTTGATCTATAAGACAGAAGCTTATAGAGGTACCGACTAGTGAAGAATTTAGCAAATTAATTAGCTTATTAAATAACTTCCAATAGCAAAAAATCTTTTGCAGTTTATGGTTATTGGGCTTAAATATTTCTGGCCTAGTAGAAAAGGAAAGTTTAGTGCTATATTTTATTAAATGAATAAACAATTTCAAATGTTATGTATGGCTGATATTAGAGTATCTCCGTTGGTTAAAATCTTTTAGGATATAACGCATAATATATATTTAATGGAATATTTTGTAGAATATAATGATAAGGCATATAGCAAGAAATACTTGAAGATTCCAATAGCTCATTATTAGAAATGCTGAGGTGTTAACTGAGAAGATCTTCGCGTTGATGGAACTAGAAAAATTAGAGGACAGTAGACAAAGTTTGTTTTAGAAATCATAAATGACGATGTGTTACACTTCCGAGACCAGTTTATAGATCATTTCAGTGCAGACAATTTGTTGCAGATTACTGACGAATGTGAAATGATTGTATAGAGTATCAAATGAAGCCATGTAAAATTAAATCAGTAGAAAGTGTGACATCAAAAATCAAATTCTTGATCAATAATTCTGTTTCAAATAATTAGCATTTAGGACTGGTCTCTATGAATTAACGGCCGGTGGTTTCGAACAATTCAATAGTAAATATATTTATACTATGTCAGCAGAAAATTAGAAAATTATCAGAGCTCAATCAACAACATATTTTTAAACAAAGCTCTACAATGAGAACGATGAAGCCTTGTGATGTTTTCAACTGAAAATTGTAGTCTTTGGTCGTATTTCAGGTAAAAAATGTTTAAATAGATATAACTAATGAGATTTTTGTTACAAATTGCTTATATTTAAGCTAAATCAGAAAGAATTTCCGCGAAATTGATATAAAAGAACAAGATAACAATTTATTTGAGAATAAGTAGTAAATAAATTTAATGAAATATGCGATATTAGACTTTAAATATGTTTGATCTCTCAGAAATTTGGGGATTTTTTTTATATTTGGGGTAAGTCTAACTCACAGTGCTCACGCAGGTGGAAGTGAATTCATCCATAGTGTGAATGTCATAGGAGGTGGCTTAGCATACATATTTTGCTATACGCGTCTAGTTTTCCTCACACTTCCTCCTTTTTTCACCTATCTTTATTGATCAAGCTTTTTAAAAGATGTTTCAATAGAAATCTTAAAATTGCATCCCTAAGCATGAAATAAATTCTGATAGAAATATGTTCATGATGTACGCTATTCAATGCAATGGAAAGTAGCAGGGAAAATGTAATAAAACTACTGATGTTTACATTTATCTGCATTAAAGAGGGAGTTGTAGCATGTGATTTTGATCAACATTTTCAAAAGTTGGCAGCTGTTGCGTGTGGATGACGAGATATGCTTTCACAATGGTCCGCACATGGTGATGCTGGGTAGAGATTATTTGGCACATTCTCATTCTCAATCTTAAAAAAGGTGGTAATGGATGAAGAAAGCCGGAAATAATTGGTGTGCAAACAAAATGAAAACGATATGGATTTAAAGATGTTATATTTGGTGAGGGTGGAGTTTTAGTTCACGCATTTCGTTTTCGTTCAAACGTCATGCATAACTAGCAACAAAATCAACAATGGTAGGAAAGGAGAAGGTAGCTGGACTAGGTTATTCTTATTCCGCCACTGATAATTTTGCAGAAGTAAAAAGTTAGACTTCTATAATTGTCACAGTGGCATCAGTTAGTGTCTGTTTGAGATAACATTGTTTATGCCATTGCGGTTCTTTATGATCACTGAATTTAACTCTCTTAACAAGGTTTAGCAGCAGTTAACATTATTGGCATTGACTACGCTTTAATTAGAAGATGTTCCACGGCCAAATAAAAAACTAAGTTGCGAGTCGAACGCACATTTCCACAAAGATCTTTAATTTATGGGTGAGAACAATTTTAGAATAAAAAACTTTTAAAAAAGTACCTAACATTTTTAGGCTTATCAAGAAGTGAGAGGAAAAAGAATTATCTTATTTACCTAAACTTTTAACTCGGGGAAAATAATCTTAAGTACACAAATCTATGATGAAATGCTCTTAACTATTGATTTCACTCAGTAGACAAGTATTATCTTATCACGAAATCAACTGTTTATTTTTAGTGAGAACGTATTCATTAAGAAGTCCGATTCATTGTGGTCAACTGATACATCTTATCAAGTTCTGTGGCAGAATCTTCCTTTTTGATAGAGCTACTTGAGAAAACACTATGGTGGGTTTGAGAATTTCACTTGAAATCTGATCTACAGGTGTGCAGCCAACAGCGAGAAAGTTCGTTGCTCTTAATTATTGATTTCACGGCCATCCAAAAACAATTCATCCCTTTATAACGTGAAGATAATAGATGGAAAAGATGCTTTCAGCTAAAACATTGTTTTTTCTTTTTGTTTCCTTATAAGCCTATATGAATTTATCCGTAGTTCAAATTATTTCGTAGGTAACTCACATAAATTGGATTTTACGCTGGAAAAATTTTATTCTTAATATCAATATATAATTACTACTCAAACAATATAGAATCCTATTACTGGGTGAACTATAGAAAGTAAACGAATTTAAATTTCACAAAGAATCTTTATAAATTGGTAATAGCATTAATCAAGCCAAAACCACGAGATACCAATTTTGGGCACTCGTATGGGTAGTTTCGACGATATATGGTGCCATTCAAGACTAGAAAACTGGGACAGACATAGTATACGGAATACGAAAAGTAAATGGGCATGAAATGAACGAAGCATAGATTTGGAGCGAAGTAGCTATAAGTGCAAAATATGGCCAAATACTTTCCAGAGGATTATCGACGAATTATTTTAGGTTTTCTTCTTATCAATAGTGTTAACTCTTCTTTTGGATTTCACTGAAGAGGCAAATATCCTATTTCTGAATACTTGGAACTCGAAAAGTCATGGACTAACAATGAAATATCTCGCTGAAAGGTTAGCCATTAATAATTTTCGGTCATCTATCTACTTTTGCATGATTATTGCTCTTTGCTAAAGCCCGTCAAATTCAAACAACATGCACCATCCATTTGAGTTGCATCTAGACAATATATCACACTAGATCGGGTTATGTTTTCCATTCGCCAATCCTCAGTTTTGGGGATTAGAATTGTTTGACAAATCTGTTTTGTCACATGCTGACTTCTCGTGGGAGTTCTCTCAGCTTCAGATATCACCGAAGTCTCAATCAACAGCTTGATAGAGAACAGGAGAGAGAAATGGGGAATAATGTAGAAAACAAATGACCAAGAGCAGGAGTACAGAAGTAAGTTAGGTAACAGATGGTGAAGTGGTATATTCCTAGATGAAACTAGAGAAATATCAATGATTAGTCGTTCAGTAAGATGTTAGAAGTAATGTGAGTATTGTAAATATTTGTAGCCGTTCTAAATCATTAGTGCTGAATAACACTGACGAAGATAACATCTTGACAAACACTCGTAGAATAGGAAAAAGCCATGGAATTATGATATTTTTCATATTTTTGAGTATCTAGTTGCTCCGATAAGAAGGTGCTGGAATGTCTCAAATCCACAGGGAGGACTGGTGGCCAAACGAGCTATATAGAGCTAAGATCGGTCATCCTAATCTTGTCATAACACGAAAATATGAAAATAATGCGCCCACTGAGTTGATATGACGTGCTCAATGT
Organism: Heterorhabditis indica; assembly: GCA_020740425.3. Lineage (NCBI taxonomy): Eukaryota > Metazoa > Nematoda > Chromadorea > Rhabditida > Heterorhabditidae > Heterorhabditis > Heterorhabditis indica. Next base: position 326,047 of record JAJAVP010000014.1, read on the forward strand.
TTCTCGTCAACTTGCGGTGAGGAAATAAGATTTTCCCATTCTACGATATAGAAGTGAAATATTCAAGCACGACAAAATGAAAAATAGACAACAAGAAGATCACCTTACTTAGATTCAAAACGTAACCAATTCAAATTGCTGGTAGATTAATTAATTAATTGATCTTAAGAAAATCAAATAATATTCTGTACTCAATACGATCAACGATATTAAGCTAACTTAATTTCAGTATTTTTGACATATCTTTATCCGCAGTAAAGCATTCACTATGAGATCACTAACCTCTAACTACTCTTATCGTCAGACTCAAGTCAATGAATTATAGTGGCAGTTCACGTGAATCCTCTATGAGGTCAGATATTCTGGGTCATTGATAAAAATATGAAAAAATAAGAATGAAATCAGGGTATGCTTAGTGATTTGGGTAAATAAATAACCACTCAATTAGAGGCCTCAGATTATGGGACTCCCAAAGGGGCATTGAAGTGGGTGAGAGGTCCTACTCTAGGAAAATAGGAAAAGATCAGTAGAGGAATAGAAATGAGAAGTAGGCTAATAAAGAGGAAAACGATAAGACTGCCATATGGTTTTTGTTCATGCAGTAACCTACTAATAAACATACGTTAGAACATCTTTAAACTTCATGGATAAAAACAACTAGTGAAATGAACTTTGTGTCTGTTTATTTTTTCTTATAAATCCACCAAACATTTCATAACTGCTTTATTATTTCACCCAGACAGCAATCCTATAATTCAATTTAGGTAAATAGAATAATCTAATATAGCCATTCATTTCAAATCTGATAACCTATGAGAAGTTGTCTATTACGTTAATAATAATAAATTCTCAGCTAATGAAAACAATGCTTCTTTCCTGCTATTTCTGAAGCATATTGTTTTACTTAGACTTTAGAATAATTACACTGGCAGAGCTACCTCAGCTACATCACGAACAAAGAAATAGTAGTGGATAGCATCAATTCAAATACCAGTTCAGAACCATTAGTGGTTTAAAAAAAGCGTGTTTTTGGAAAAAAATTGTTAAAAGAGTGAGACACGAATTCAACGCTAGAAATTACATTACTTCGGTGAACTACTCAACCATGAAATTCGATCAGCGGAATCGGTTTTACAACATTTGTATATGGACCTCAGCCGGAACCAAAATTGCCTGGGTGGCATCGTTTTCTATTCACAAGCTTAAAATTACTTATATTTAGGATCGAACTAATGAGTATTCTTTTAAAGTGTTAATCACGTATGACTTGAAGTCGAACTATTAAATAGCTCCAAAATATTGCCACCATACTTCTTATTTTTCTAGAACATATGCACCTATGAGTTTTTATTAATACTAGTTTCGAAAATAAAATACAGTTGTAATATTTGCCTGATTATTTAGTTTTTCGTGCCGTTTGGCGATATAGTAATTTCTATTTTCCCAGTTCTCTTCACTTCTGCGTAAGGATCGTGTAAAGTGCTTTTAACTTTTTCTGTTTTTGTTTTATAGCAATGAAATTGCTTTTCAAGATTATAGTTAAAACTGAAAAGTATAAAAACAAGAATAAGAAGTGGGATTTATATCCGACTATCGCCCAGTTTTGATATTATTAACCAGAATTACGTAACGTCTTTCTTAACAGACGGTAAGAAATAAGTAGCTAGCTTTACTTTGCATAAAAACACATAATTGAGATAACAAAAAGATTTAGATTAAATTAATGAAGATTACGTTAATAAACTCTGGAGCGTCTTTAGAATATGACTTATGATGTACGATAATACATCCATCACAGACGTAACCATCCGTCCCAAGGGAGAAGCACTGCTGAATTTGGAAATCCAGAAAACAGAGCTTTCTCGTGCGAAACACGATACACATCACGAAATGCAATATGCTATGTGAAAGATATCGAAAAGAGGCATTGGTCGAACAATATCTATTAATAAGCAATTTAAATAGAACCGTTGGGAAAAATCCATCGCAGCAAACTCCTAATGCATTTCTAACGGTAGAACGAAATCGTTTCATCCTACTTTATCTACCTCTTATTTATATGACTATATAAATAACTTCGAAAAAGTATGTACACAAGACTGATATTGCAATTTAACGGTGCTTGTTATAGAAAAGTAACCAAATTATAGCAATTTGAATTAACCGACGTGAGAAGTTAATGTTTTTTCAGGTTAAGTCAAGGTAAATATAGATTTTACATCAATTAAGTCATCTAACAGAGAATAAAATTGATTTTATAGGTTGGCCACTCGTGGTCATAACGTTTCTTTGTACAGCATGGTGCACACGTCAGTTGGGCCAATGGCTACAGGAGTACACAATTTGGAAACAGCATTGCCTTGTTAGTTTCACTCACTGCTTTTTCGCTTCCTTGTCTTTCAGAATTTAGATCTTTATTTTTGTGCCAAGAGATATTCTTTCCAGATGGTGCTTATACAGACGATCAAAATATTACTGCAAAAATTTTCTGGTCTGAAGAAATGGCTCCAGAAATATTTGAGCTGCCTCACAAAATTGGTGTTCAATATCTAAATTATTCTTTAAAGGATGGTATGTTAGTTTTAGCATTAATTAAATGGCTTGATCCTGGTAGTGATTCTATTTAATAAACATAGTTAAGCTTTAACTAAAGCTAATTCTATGACCTATTGGAAAAGTGATGATAAAAAATTTAAAATTTAAGTTAATATTACTGATACACTGGTTACATATCACCAAATATAATAGGAAATATTTTAAATTATCGTTGACTTAAAATAATACAACTTAGAGATATTATTTATTTTCAGAAATCTTTCGAAGTATGGTACAAACTTCATTTGAACTGATCATCTTAGATGAAATGTTTGCCACTGGGCAATCAGCCATCGCTTTCTATCTCCAAAAAAAATTCGGCTCCAAAATTGCCATTTTCTCAACGACTGGTAAGAATTTACATTATGAACACGATTAAAAAAAAGTAAGATTGTTCTATTAATTAGTCGGCTTGTATGTTTTATTAAACCTTAGCTTTAGAGTAATTTGTGACCGTTTTTGTACAGATCTATTTCCGCTCTATAGCATGTACCGTGGACTATCCCGGAATATCGTAACATATCCAAAGTGAGTTGAATAACTTAAGGACGTTCCATTATCATACTGTATCCTCAATACGAACAAAACGTAACATTCAGCTATTATACTAAAGGATACAACATGTTTGACTACAATCCACAAGATTTCTGGCTTAGGCTCATGGCAGTTAGGGATGCGTTCGTTGAACAGGTAATAGGCAATGTTATAAATACTTTTAAGATATCTATTCGTCTGTTCTATCTTCCTCTAAAGAAAAACATTTAACTAAAAAGGTTATAGTAGGGTTATAAAGATTATGAATTATAAATATAGATAAATATATAGGATATGCAGATGAAATAAGCAAATAACAAGGCATTTAGTAACTATTATTTGTCCGAATTTATTAATCATAGTATTATAGATATTATAATTTGTATTTGGTAACAAATTTAACAAATAGTTTTCTATGCATTTAAGAAAACCAGATTTCTTCAAGCGTACTTGATTCAGCTTATTGATAGAACCAAAAAGTGTGAAAACATTGTGGTTAAATGAAAAAATATTCTGAAATTCCTTTAAAATAAGATGCTGAAAGAACTGGTTTCTAAAGAATCGGGCTTTCTAAGTTACTGATAGGCGCTCAGCCACAGAATGTCTCTAGAGCTTTGCCAATCGTCATGCCAGTGATGTGTACAACTATGCTTTTCAAAAGTGATGCTTCCTCCTTATATGAATGTTGTCTTTGATTAGGTCTCTGCTCTGACTGGCATCATACCTATTTCTCATAAATAGAACTTTCCATGAAAAATGAGGAATGATATGGAAATATTTCACCTAGTTCTTTTTCACTAATACCTCCTGGATTTTTCTTATGAAGTTATTCATTTATTTAGTCTTGGCCAACATTTTAAAGCGTCAGACTTAATGATAGTAAAAAAAAACGCAATTTAATCCGCTTTTTTAAGGTGTCAATTCGCATTCTATCTGATCAATGGATGCTCGCTGCTGGCAAACTTTTAGACGTAGATGTCTCATTCAGTAAGCTATATGAGGTAAAAGGAGTATTTTTATTATCTAGTAATGAAAATATAGAACATAACACCTGGAGAACCACTCATCGTATTTATTGAGTACGTGCATACATCACATAGGCACAAAAATACAGGTGTGTGCATAACTTTCCTCAAAAGATGCGTTTTATGCCCANTCCAGACGTAGTTCTATGAGCTCAATATTTGTATTATCGGTGGTTTGTAGCGGTATTTTGAAAATCAAGAAAAGCCGTAGATAGTATTTTTTGAGTACCGATTGCGAGATGCTCGGATTGCTTTCTCATAACTTAGTGGATGTGATAATCTCAAGTCGGGATGATCAGACCTAAATAATTCAATTTATCATTGATCTAAATAAAATGACCTACAAATACGAGGTTTGAAAAATTCCCACCTATGAAAACTACGCTAATAGAACAAATCAGTTTAAATATCCACACAAACTGGGAAAAAGGTTTAAAGCAGAGATTTAGAATTTTAAGTAGCTCCACGGCCCTTGGATCCCACTGGAGACAGCCGAATGTTAATAAATTACTGCATTTAAAAACAGTGAACGGTACTGTGAAATTATTGAAGATATTTACCTCCCATTTAAACCAACTACCTATGCGGGATATGCAAGGCAAATGCAGGACAATGCGCCTTGTCATATCAGTGCTTAATCAAGAAAAAAAGTGATATAACTGTTGAGTGCATACCTTGACCAGCTGAGACACCCGATTTGAACCCGATGGAACTTGTTTGGGGTGGCATAAAGCGTCACATAAAATAAACCATAATATTTATTTGTATTGTTTACAACTTTAAGGTACACGTTTAGAGAGCATGACAAACCGTTAACCCCTAAAGTTCTTGAAAGGCCATTAAGCATTACTGGTGAACAAGGATGACTCCTGCAAACACCTCAGAGTATATCCAGGATTTGTACAGAAGAAGGTCGTGCAGAACGGTGGAGGGCATGCCAAGCGACAACTTAAGCGTTTTGCCTTTCACATCAGAGTGATGTTGTTGGATGAAGAATTTTAGAAGTTAAGTTGTCTGCATGTAATCTTTTTGCTATCTGATTTCTAAGAACTAAAGTTTGGAAGTTCTCGTTTTTATGACATCACACTGTGTCATCAAAAAACTAGCTGGCTGGCCAGTGCGTATCCATGACTGTTAACTTAAAAGAGATCTTGTGCACATAATTTTCCAAAATTGAGAAGATCGGCTCCGAAAAATAAATTGAGTGGAAACAGTATTTGAAAAATAACAAAATAAAAGTCAAAAAAAGAGTGAAAAGAGTTTGGTAATCGAATGTAGTATTGGACACCAAAACCATGCTACAATTGGCAAGTATGAGGTGGAAAACTGCACTTCCATAGTACACGACATTGCATCCTTAGACGAAGTTTCCAGTGCAATTCATAGAGTGTAGTTTTAGCACTTGAAAATATTGAAACATACTTGTTCTCTAAAATGTCCAGAAATGTTGGAGCTCCTACTCGTTTAAGAAGCCAGATTCAACTCTTGTAAAACGGAGCGTATACTATCTACGGCTTTTCTTGATTTTCAAAATACCGCTACAAACCACCGATAATACAAATATTGAGCTCATAGAACTACGTCTGGANTGGGCATAAAACGCATCTTTTGAGGAAAGTTATGCACACACCTGTATTTTTGTGCCTATGTGATGTATGCACGTACTCAATAAATACAATCAATGGTGTCATGTTTCAAAAAAAGGATCTCTTAGATATAGTGCTATTTACTTATTTGTAAAGTAACCTCACTGCTCTTTTATTTGCTATCACTGCATGATTTTCCATAGTGTGTCCGAAATCATTTTCAAGTGATAACAATTGTTTAAATTTCCAAAGAGGAAATATATACGTGAAAATATATGGGGAAATACGAGAAAACAAAATGAAAGAGAGAAATGAATGAGAAAGATATATCTATAGGCACATTAACTTCAGTCGTCGTTTGTATCCTTCATGGACTATCCTTCCCGCTATGGGTACCCAGTTCCACGTTCCGTAGATCTTGTTTATATTGGGGAACACTGTAAAAGTAAGTTTCCAATACTGCCTTATAGATAACAATTAAAAAGATCTAAAAAGAGGATTCCACTTTTATTTTAATTATTTTAATGGCTAACGAAAGATCATAATACAACTCTCAAACTATATATAGTTATGCATCATTATCAAATAATTAAGAATCGAGATCTCTTCCTGATGACTTCGCCAGCTTTATCGAAGATCCAAAATCTAAGGGAACAATATATATTGCATTTGGATCTATTGTGCATTGGGCTTCAGGACCACCTCAAGTGAGTAAAAAACATGCTTGATGTATCAGTATTTTACTAAAACTATATCTGAACATGTATATGTAGAATTTTTACTATTGATATGCCAATTTGGTGGCTTTAGACCTAGGACAGTCAGTTAGATTAACTAACGGATACTAAAACAATGCTAGGCGTCGCAATAATCCCACCACGAAAATGCATATTAATAACTTATTCCTATATATTTAATCTTAAAGGTGGTTTCAACGTTCGTGACAGTGTTGAATCAATTGACTTCCTTCAGAATAATATGGGTTTATGCGGGCCCAATGGTCAGTTCACTATTAAAGCCTTTCCCTAACGTAAATATTTTTGCAGAAACTCCTTAGTATCACTGTTAATCATTAAATGCATTCCACTTACAAAAATTACTTTTTCTAGCTTAGTAATCTTGGTCCCCACATAAAAATTTCGAGATGGGCTCCTCAAAACGATATTCTGATGCACAAAAAAACAATTCTTTTCTTTACTCATGGTGGAATAAAAAGGTTATTGTCAAATTTGATTTGGATACCAGTATGCTTTGCTGGAATTACTATGTAACGGAGCATAACACAAACTTTTTCAGTTTAAAGGAAGGATTATGCTCGGAAACTCCTATGCTGTTTCTCCCATTTTTCGCCGACCAGCCGAAGAACACCCTCTATGCTCTGAATCACGGTATCGCTGACGCAATTTACAAGCAGGTGATAAACAAGGCTTAAGTTTAGGTTTTATAGGACATCTGTGGTTTACAAAGCACTACCTAATACCATAGTGGTTCTATCCACAGTCACTTATGAATACATAATTTGCAGAACATCACTGTGGACGAACTAACAGCAAAGCTGACAAATGTCCTCTATAATTCCAAATATCACAAGGAAGTTAAAAAGGTTAGAAACATTTAATAACTGTTTTTCATCTACATACTAAATTAGAAGCTTTAAAAAGAGTAAGGTTTTTCTCAATAGATGAAATATGATATGACAGAGATCTAGACACAAAAAGCATTCTTGTCAGTTCAACCAACACTTCTTGGATCATGTCATCGCCCCTTTAGATCTCGGCGTCTTTTGGGCAGAAAAGGTGATGAAACTTAGTGGTGATCAAACTATGTACTACAAGATAAGAGGTAGGCATCTTTGGTGGTATCAATATGGTTATATCGATTTCATCATATATGTATTAATTATTTTAGCTGTTACATATAATTAAGAATTAATTTATATATTAAAGTTATTCATATTTTGTCCTGTAATCACTTAAATCTCTGCACGATAATTGCTGTTTAGAACTATTAAAATATTAGTTCAGAAGAATACTGATTTGTTAGATTCCTTCTGCATTCCATTATAGTATTTATATGCTAGTTTAAGCAAAGATATCATTCTAATGTTGTTTTCAATTATTTACTTCCTAAGTCATTTTTCTATTCTTCTATTCAGTGAAGGATTTCGGAAAGACAAATATTAAAAATGTACATCAATGATTCTGTAGAACACCCTCGATATCAGTCGTTAATTTACCTCTAAATATCGTGTAATTGTCGAGTGGTGTGTAATCTTTCCATTTTATTGACTTATATATTTATAAATTTTGAAATACGACTACATTTGTTCTTATTTCTTTGAAGTGAAATGTAGTCTTTTTCTGTTCATTGCTTTATTTTTAAAGGAATCGGATTACCCTCGCCATTATCTAATGGGTTAAGCATTAACATTTATGACATGGAAGACGGTGTCAGTACTCTTCCTTATCTCTATTTTAGAAACAAAAAAATTGTGTAAAATAATAATGACTGAAAATACCTAGCGTACAAACCAAGGCTAATAGTATTTTCATTTACCAAAAAGTATAACTTCTAGAAAACAACTATCTATACTGAGACATTTTTAAGTGAGTTATTGTCTCAAAAGTATGGTAGTTTTCATGGCAAAGGAACGAGCACCACCTAAAGATACTCAGAGACTAACAATACACGTCTAAAAATGATTTCAGTAAACCTTCTATGGGACAATTCAGAGCTGTTATCTACACAGTGCGTTTGGAACTGATAGCCTCAAACTGACGGTTATCGGCATAAATGCGACACACGAGAATTTCTCAGAGATTCTCCATCAGATTTAAGTCCGGAGAACGCGAGGGTTAGTCTATAGTTTAAACATTATTGGTATTCAGCTAAGTATTAGTGCTTCGACTGGCGTGGACGGTGACATTATTTTGCTGGAGAGTGAAACTAATGCCTGGAAATCGTTCAATATACGATGATGCCCTAAGACATCCAGGTGGTTTGCACTGTTAATCTTCATTGACACAAACGCCAAATTAACGAGTTCCATAGAACTGAATTCGTCCCAACCCATCATAGTTCCTCCACCTAGATTCCGAGTTGAAAAGGTTCCTTGCGCAAATCTCTCCAGTATGAGTAAAATCCATCAGGACTGTCTAGGTTGAACTTGTTCTCATCACTGAAGACCACCTAAATTCGAAATAATGAGTTTGTAGCCTTTATCTCTCGTAAAATCGAACCTTTTTTCATCTCATGAAATATTGGAATAAGCGAAGTCTTTCATCCTTCCATACTTGTGTCAGTCGTGGGCATGTCTTGATCGTACGATATTCGGACTGTTATTTAGCACTTCCCACACTATAGATTGGAAGCACCAATGCCAACGGTCTTACGGATTTGATTGATGCTGCCCATAAAATTCTCCTTTTTTTGTGATCATTTAATTTGGCAGAACGTCCACTACTCTTACCTGTGCCATATTCATCTTGTAGACACAGGAAATTTATCACAGCCGACCTGGAGCGATCGACATCCTCACGAACTTGCTTCACTATGTAATCTGTAGTTGACAGTGCCTTGATTCGACCTTTTTTGTATTGACTCAGCTTAGAAGCACGATCCATTATTACGTGGTTAAGAATTAATGAATTTGCGTATTTCTCGTTAAGTAACAACAATCTAAATATTAAATATAGTTGAAGTAATTTATCATAGTCATTTTACAAGGTGTTGCATCATGTTGCCGGTTCATCCTATTTGAGTACAACGCATAAATATCTCTCGCACTCTACGGTTTATCTTCAAAGCCCAATCATCCAGCGACAATCCAATTCTAACTTTGGATAACGTATTAGATTGAATTTTGCATCTAGCTATTAAAAGTAGTTTGCGACAGTTGCAGCTAACAATTTTTATTAAATCACCTACCCTTTGTTCATGCTCTCTACTGAGGACCCTGAGAAAGCAGTCAGTTAAAACTCAATACCAAAAATGTTTTAGTTAAAAAAACGAATATTCGGACTTTTTACAATTTGAGTCATGGAGTGTTGCTGTTTTAATGACAATGTAACTGAACTATTTCGATTAAAATAATATATTATTAATTTATGTGTACAAATAGAACTACTTAATTATCTTCATGTATTTGCTGGATACTAGTTGCTTAAAGCACAAGTTCCTTGAACAGCATAAACAAAGACTTTGAAAGGAAATGTAAATCTTAAACGGGACAACACGTCGGATATCCCTCATCGCAGTCACTTGCTTTGACGGGAGAAGTATGAAGAGCAAAACAATTTGTTTCTCAGACAACAATACTATTTCTATTATGAAACGTATTCTCCTTCTATTTTACTTTCAATATTGGAAATTGTGACACACTGCTTTCCTCTACGGCAAGTTATTCCACGTTTAATTAAATACCTATAAGCTAAAAGTAATTAAGAATTTCTGACCACATACTGTGTTTGGCATTATTTAATTTAAAAAATAGCAACAGGAATATTATATAAGTGGCTTCTGCTAGTTTTTTGCAGGCTTTGCTTTGGCGTGAACTCTACTAAGTTTGGGGGTAGATCAAAGCGCAACATAATGTTGTAGGCAATTCGAATGGCACTCATTCTGCTTTCACTTGATAAGTGATTTTCGTTATCTCTTCAACAATCTCATCCAATAACAATCTTCGAATGGAACCTACTCGGCCGAGGAAAATCGGTGGCGTAAATAATGAGACTTTAATAAATGATCCCCACTCGTCGCTTCCTTTCTCGCTCATTTCCTTCTATTTTCATTTGCCAGAAAGAGGATAGATTTATGTTATTCATTTAAAAAATCTCTTTAGAATGTGTCATGACTCAATCTCTTACTTATTAGATAGTTTTAACTAATTTTTGGCATTATAATATATTCAAATGTAAATAAAACTGACATCAACATTATATTTTCACAATCTGTGATGAGCTCATAAAATCTGGATAAGTGATGTGTAAAGCAATATTTGCCTAATATTTTTGACGTAGAGGTAAATAGGTGTATAATCAGATCCATAAAGAAAGCATGTAGGTCCAAGCTTCTTTGAATCTTATTGCCAATGCTCATTTATCAGTACATCCGTTCCGGAGCTGTTCCATCTTCTCATTTGGATTACCGAACACGCCCTTTGATTGATTGTGCTTCACTTTGAAGCCTTCTGTTCTACATATAAATATATATTCCTCTCAAATAGTCTATATTTAACAAGATCTAACAAAGTGGAATGTGTAGAAAACGTTATTTAAGATCTCGAAATTATGATGATAAAAATATAATAATTTTCATTCCTAGCAAACATTTTGGATTTTAAAAAGTTAATGACATTATTTCGTTTTTATAAATAGTTACAAGCCGGCATATAATGTGGTCTGCTCTTAAAGCGATTATTTTATCTAATTTGTCTATATATTGTATTGCTACTAATTCATTCTCCAATTATCCACGTCTTTTCGATAGTTGTCAAAAACACGCACGCCCTGTCATCCCCAAATAAGCTCTGAGCTAAATTGTGTTCCATAACTAATCGAATTTCATTGTTCTGCCGGATGTTCACCGTCTTATTGCCGAATACGCCACGCACATTTACGGCAAATGATCTTCTGTTCCCTCGGCTGATGGATTTCTTCGTTCCCGTATTTCATTGTCTCTTATGAATACTTTATCCTTTGTGAATAGTGGATATTTAGCAGCGTCCAGTCCACCCAATTACTTCTCCATTTCTTTTTCTTAGTTGTACTGTTCTACAGGTGCATTCAAGGCCATTCATTCAAGATTGTCCTTTCACCTTCAGTACCCTAATGTCTTCAGTTATAAAAGTTGAAACATTTCTATCACTTACTCAGATTTCTCTGCTAATAAGTGATGATATTTGTGTGCAGAGAAATTTCTAAAGTTAGTTGCTTGTTAAATAAAAGCATTAATATTCATACATGTGCCATTCTATACCTATTTTCTAATGGTCCGTGAATCAAATATGCCAATGTCCGAATTTATCCTTTTAACACGCTCTGGGGTTGAAAAGTGACAAATCTCAGAATAAAGACAACACATTAAATTCTGATGAGATATAGTCAGCGCGGGGCGGAATTAATTGGCGAGCATTTTGTAACTGAGCCGTGATGAAAGCACTCGCATTTCATGTATTTGATCGAGTTTTCTCATAACAGCTGAATTTTTCCTAAGTGTTTTCGGTGCTGACGAGTTCTCTAAATTTTTCGAACTCGCAATTAGTTAGCGGAGCCAAACGTCTCCCGCATTACTCCTCGGGGTAAACATCGTTTGCCGCAAATGCCAAGTTTTCTGAGCATTGTTTTCACTGCTGTTAATACGGCTCTCCTCACGATTTGTTGATCTTGTATATGCCTTAATTAAGCATAATATAGTCCGTCCAACAATATTATTACTTTAGTAGAGAACCATAATATTATATTAATATTCTGTTTACCAAAAACACATACATTTCCTCCGCTGCTACTTGCATATTATGGCAATCATGCTATCTTATGAGGATAATACTTACTACCATATCAGAGCAGCTTATTGTCATATTCCTTTTTTCTAGAAGATCTTCATTTTCAGAATGTTCATATTACTAATAGTTTTTTGGAATGTCGTTTGCTCGTCACAAAATCACGATTCTCCGATTATCATTGAACGGCCCTTGAATAGGATAGAATTCGATGATTTGTTGCTTGAATACAATCGAGATTTAGCACCCGTTAAGAATGTCACGGTTAGTTAAAAAACCATACCAAACTATTAATTCATTACATGGATTATCTCTTATGTAAGTAAAGCATTATTTATTCTCTTTCGGATTTTTCATGCAAGTAAACGCATAAATAAACAACTAATTATGTTGTCTCATCAAATTTTAAATTCATAAATAACGTATTAGTCCATAGATATTAGTGATTCTATCATTGTTAGCCTATTATAATACTTGAGATTGCATTCAAGGAGCAAAAATGGGAAATCTGGGTAACCGGCAGATTTATTTTTCTACTTAAATATTTACCTATTTATAGAAATATGCAGGACTAGAGTAATACTATGTATATATCTCTCCCTCTTCTTAGATCAGTTTGGACATAACTATCACCTATGCCAAGCACTCAGAGGATATTCTAAGTACACTTATAATTACTGAACAATCGTGGACTGATAGGAGACTTTTGTTCAGAGGAAATTCTGCTCTACCGGTTGGTTTTATTGGTCATATTTTTATGCTAAATCCTTATACAATAATGTATGTTATATACTGATATAGATTTTTTCGTTAAGAAACTTCCCATTTAGGATGATTTTCCTAGAATATTAGGTTTGTAATGTGAATCCATAGTTGATATATTTTCCTAGTTCATGAAAGTGAAAAATGTACATCGAAAGGAATATGAAAGTTTTCAGCTTCCTTCTAATGTCCGTCCCTGGTTACCTGATACCTACATAAGAGATGCTGTTCGAAACGAATTAAGGGAAACGTCGTCTTTTCTAAGTTTTGATGGAATGTTGAAACTGAAAGAAAGAAGGTATTTGCAAATTCCTTGCGAAGACCAATCACAAATTCAAGTAAGCAACTGAAATAAACTTCTATGAAATTAACGATTATATTTGAGGAATAAGACTAAAGAAAAAATGTGTGGTGAAATAGACACTTTAAATAATGATTTTGTCTTAGCCACTCTTTAACGAAACACATCTTTGATAAAATACACGCAAATTGTGTTATATTTTACTAAAAATTAAGAGATTATAAAAAATCTTTCCGCCTGAGGAATAAATTCCTCGTGAATCTAACAGGCTGAAGTTGTAATTGGCAGATGAAATAATATTCTCATCCTTGATTAACATTTTTGCAGAAGACGTTATTAAACAACTGCACAATTACTTTCGGAAGCTTTGCAAACAGAGGAGCAGAAGAAATACGGTACTCAATAGATAACATCGATATTGATCTACCCTCGAATATTTTAAATATATCAACATATTATATTACTACTAATCATAAGAACGAGAAATTTAATTTCGCTATTTTAAAACTAGATATTTAATATATAATAATTCTGTTAGAATTGTCTTGAAACACTAACAGTTCCACTTATTGTATTGTTTAAAAATTCTGAGGATTTGAGATGCTCAAATTGTGGTTTATAAATTAATTAAGAGATTTAATTCTGTGTAGATTCTTGCTATTCTTAGGTGAGTGTTTGGTCGAGAACAGCGAGTAGTAAGTACTTGCGTATTCATAGTCGGCTTAGGAGAAGCACTGAAAACAACATTCCTATAGAACAGATATTTTAATGGATAGATTATGTCACCAAGTACCCAGTGGAACACAAAAATCTTAGTTAAGTTTTAGCTAACCAAGTCAATGTTTCTTAGTGCATTCTTTTCACTAGTTTTAACATGCAGCTTCATCCTGAACTGGAAATGGAAATTTCTTCTAGATATTTTACTGACACTAGTGATCGAAATTGCCCTTATAAAATATAACATGTTAAAAATGTGCAATATAATGAAATTTGCATTTTTTTTGTTCAAGTGAAGGCTATTCGATAAAAGTACGATGTAAGGGAATAAACAGTTTGATACCAAGTTGGATCAGGTGGAGTCATGCTTCTACTTGTAAATGTTCGGGGGAACAAGATAAATGGGTGATCAATTTAACAAATTCGTAGGATGCACTTATAGAAAGACGGCGATTAAGATGCTAAGCAGGAAAATACTAATCTCTGATATTTTCGTAATTGCAACCGAATCTGTGGCAGAGTTTGACGTCTGTTTAAAATGAATTTGGTTGCTTAGGTCATATTTCAATTAAAAGAGATATTTGCATCTTTTCTATTTGTAGATCTGATGTAAAGCTTATCACTATTTATGAAAAGAAGGCCTCCACATCCGTTGCCCATCGACAGTTAAGAGATTTTGGAAGTGACATCTTATTCAATATCTCATAAATTCATCTTATGCGTAATACTAACTTTTTAAAAGAGAGTTATAAACGAGTAATCGAGTTAACTAAACGATTCCTTCAGTGTCCTGTTACTTCGAGTCTCGTCAGGATGTAGGCAATATCGTAGAAAGCGATGTAAACGTCATTTTAGAATTAGTAAATGCCTCTGATACTTATATATTAATGTTTCAATTGGTTCTGAATAAGACGAGGATTAGTGGTAGTCAAGTTTAGTTCTTGAGAGAACTTTGTAAATCCTTTAGTTCACTTTTCCCGTTGTCCATAGTACAACTAAGTACTCTCAACGCTAGAAAGGAAAGACGACAGCTTTTTCTTTAAAATATCTAGTGTTATATCGCTTGTCATTAGTATTATAGCTTTATATATTTATATAGATTTATGGTTTTTTATTTTTTTGTGAATTGATATCGTATTAGTTACTTGTTTTCATAGGTAATGGCATCGCTAATTCATGGAACGAACTCCTATATTGATCTACAGGTTCGTGTATTAATTTTATAAGGAACAAATTAAAATGGTTTCAACTGGACTAATAGCTGAAAATAATTAGCTTCTCTTTTGGATATATCTGCATAACGTGAACGCAGGTTGTGATTTATTAATTAAAATCTAGACTCATATTGTTAATGAAGTGATGAAAATCGTATTTACTGTTTTGTCGTTAAGGCTTATACATAAATCGAATGGTGTTTTTAGATAAAATTAAACAAAATTTAAAGTCGTGGTACTTTTAGCAGGCTTATTTATTGAAATGTAGCGACAAACCCTAAGATGAGAGTTGGAGACCTGCTACTTACGAGTAGTACATGCGCACTAAAGCCGTGAGGTACAACAATTCTACTGTACTCACGGAGAAGTAGTTTCTACAGAAGAGTGGCTCAAACCACTTACAAACCAAGGACTCGAGCAAAGCATTTAGTGAAGCGTGACTTTAGCTATTCATCTGTGTGTACATAACGAGGGCTGCTCACTGGTTACTAAGGTATCTTTTCAATGCCTAAACACAAGCTGATTTTTAGAACTTTCCTCTTCGTTTTATTCGACCACGTTCATAATATAATAAAGTACAACATTTGCAAAAGCCGGATTGATTAAGTCTCTTTTCACATCGCTCATATTCGGATATTTACACTAGCAAATTTTTCTAACCAAATGTGTCTATAAAGTGATTAGGATTATCTAGGCTTTTTCTAGGTTAATAGTATACACTTGATTTGCCTACTCAGGTATACTCCAAATATCACCCTGTACAAATTGTGTATTATTACTGTAAGCAATCCTTAGTTTGCACGGAGCAAACAAACTCAAATACAAGAATTATGGAAACTACTTATACAAAATGCCATTATTACCAGATTATTCACGGTGTAATTCTTAGAAACATGAATTTCAGTTACGGTGCTCACTTTTATATCTATAAAAGAATGCATTATTCCCTTAATAACGAACTCCTATAGTCCAGTGCAGAAATTCTCGCAATTAAGATATAAACGAGTTTTCCATTTTTCTGGCAAATATTGAATAGAAAAATACTCGCAAAGTAACAATTAGAATCTTTTAGATGAATGAAATAAATTTAGGAATTATTATAATGCTTTTAGTTAATCATCTAGTTGACAAATGACAACTTATACTACTAATGCTACGGCTGAAATGCTTCTTATTAAAAGTGGTATTTTTAGACATTTTTGTTAGAATGTGCATTTAGGTTATTTTGAAGTAGCAACACTGTAGTTATTAGTCAATTAATTCTAATGAAGTAAAGAAGTTGTGCGAGCGGTGATCATAGGTTTTTCTGAAATCAACATATGGAATTGTCCACATGGATTGTACCAAGTGGAAAACCACAAACACTTATAGAGGAAGAAGGTTCTCGAAGCTTCAATACTTTTCTCCTTCGACATGACAGCATACAGAATACGCGCTAGTTCGAAGTGACAAGGTAACTCAAGCATTTTCAATCCTCTCACATTTTCACAATATTCACTCATCTAAATAAGTTGTAGGCTATAATTACATTATTAAAAATTGACGTAATAGAAATGACACAAATTTATTTAAAGATTTGTAGCCGATAAGTTCTCGTTAGACATCAGATATATGATTCTTTCGCGGTGAGAGAAAATCACATAAAGACACTCTTACAGAAGATTCCTACGTAGTGTTTTCTACATCTCTCCGAATTGCATAGATGTTTTTATTCTCGCCCAAAAATTACAAATTTTCTAATTTAAAACTAACTGGTGATATTGAAGTTTTTGATGAGATGAATTGGCTGAAATGTGTTGTATGCATTTTCATCCAAAAATAAACCAAAATATCTTTATTTTTGATTCCTCTTCATGTGCGGGTTCATTAGAACACTTGAATCAACAAATGCTAGAGCGAATAGCCTGCCATTAAGGTTCTTTTCAACTTGTTTGTGTCTCATATGAACAGCTTGTAATATCACATCCTATCACCACTTTCTCCTTGGAATTTAAATGTCGTTGATAACCACCGCAAAAGAGCACTGATATGGTATTTTACCAATTACATTATTTATACTGAGGCAGGAAATACGCTAATAAAAATTGCCGTCTGACTTATTATTTGTGCGATTGTTTACTGTCGATAAAAATACTTAACTTTACGTTCAGTTTTGCAATAATCATATTAGTTGAATGTGAAGCAGGAAAATATAAGGATCAGAACTGAAAAACGTTAATTGCAGTTTTGATTATTTCTGGGAAGAATATGAATATCTTCCAGTAGTAGTATAAGAGCTTAAAAATAAAAATTTGATTTAATGACGGAAAACGAAGCATCACAGTGGGTGGTAAGTGAATTAAATATATGGTATAAATAAAAAAACAGGAATGTGTCACCATGCAGCATCCTAATCGCTTGAAATTGTTTTTGTAATTGAAAAATAATGTAATCAGATATATTGATATGTACGTGAACTCATCATGCACCCGGTCAATTTAGCACATGCTTACATCTAAAAGTAGATGCTTAGCTGGAATTGTAGTTGCCTCAAATGAGACTCCAACTCCCCCTCCACTTACATGTATACTTGAAAACATACTTCTCGTTATTTAACTATGAACTATCGGCTCAGTACATAAGTCAGTATCAGAAAAAACCATTTTACTCGTATTCATGTCCACTACTCTTGGTCTACTGTAATTACAGCTCATAATTTAGGACATTTGTAGACATTTTGGTTACCTATTTACACTTTTAGAAAGCTAAATACTCAGTCTACTAAGTAACTCACTTTCTTAACTTCGTTTCTATCAAAATCGAGAGAGCTAATTGAATTTCTTTCGTTATATTAGTTCGTTTCTGAAAGTATGTGATTGGGTATTGTTATGTGTGCATAACAAGACGAACTTCCGCAACTTTAATTATATTATCTCACATCCGTGAAGGAGATCACTTTACGTCTCTTGCCTCGCGATGGGCAGGCAAATAGCTGACTGTCGTATCTACCAAACCTGGTGACTGATGCAAACTGCATATTACTGGTACTTTCCATAGACTTTTAATCTCTCTAGAATACTTTGCTGTTTGAGTTTCCGACCAATTGCTGTGAATAAAGGTAAAGATCTGGTAGTTTAAAAAAGTATTAAGAACTTAGATGAGTGAATTAATAGAATTTCTGTCGGAAACTAAGTCATTAGACAAAGCGACTTGACCATCGCGAATAAATAAATAATTAGCCCTTGGTTTAGACAAAATCTCTTCTAAGTCAATGTACATCAGCAATTAATAAATATCATTTTATAATTAATAAGCATACCGAAACGCTGGTGTCACCCGGTTTGTTTCTCAATGCTTTAAGTTTTACATCGTTTTAATTCTGCTAATTATAAATACCAGCTACAAGCTTTCAATTTCATGGTCTTGCTTATTGATCACTTTTTGCCTGTCATATTTTATTAAATTGCATTTTAGTGTAAGTTTATTAATGAAATTTTAATTAAGAAATGCTTGTTGGCGCTAGTTTACATTGTTTAACATTCTTTAATTCACCTAGTAGTTGTCCTTTAAGGATTCGAGTGAGAAGTAGGCACAGAAGAATAAATAATTATTGCTAAAACTATAAATACAATATTTTCAAACACTTTTTAAATGACATATTGTTAGTCTAACATGATCATTACAGACTTAAAAAAAGATGACTTCCTTTAAAGTTCTAATGTTTTGTAGCTGTTTTCCGTTGAAAACATGAGAATGTTACCTTTGAAGCGATGGTAGTCTTCAGTCTTTCGCTTCAAGCTACTGCTAGTGTATAAATAGAGAGGCATCCCCTTTGTATCAAGTACTATTAGCGATTAGCACGAAACCTGGGAAGCATGTAAATATATAAAGGTCCTAGAGCTCAAATAATTTAAAAGATATGAAGTATAAAAGCATGAGAAAAAATAATTGAAAAAATATAACTTGTTTTCAACATTAGGTAGGGACATTTGAGAAGTATTGAGAGAATACCATTTTAATAAATCAGGGTTCGCGCTATTATCTATAGAGTGAGTGCTCCCACAAACGGGATTATTTCACTCCGGAAGAACGGTATTACAATTGTTAGACCTACTTACTTTATAATGTCTCATCACTAATGAATGCTAAGCTCAGGTTAACCAAATATGCTAGGTAAACATTTTAGTCAAATGTGTCATAAATATTTTGCGAAGCATAAAGTCAAGTGGCGGCGATTTTCGTTCTTCAGTCGCTGTATCCAATGCTAACAGAATAAAAATATGCAGTTGTGCTGGTCAAACATCGCCAATGAATTAAATCTCATGGGAAACGATCTTATTCTTGGTATCATCGTAATCCCACAATGAAAATTAGAAATTGTGTATTGTAATCTTTCAAGTGATTATCACCGTCTTTAATTCTTATTTATATTCCAATCATTTTTCTGAAAATATTTAAAACTGCTATTTACATAGCAAAATGCGATTTGTACTCGGTGCGCGTGTCCATCATCGAGATAGACTTGGTACAAGCTCACATGCCGCTGGATTCGTTGGATTTGACACTCATCCCACAGTAGTATTCTGTCTTTATTGAGCTGTTTATTGTTTTGGATCATTTCAGATAATTTCCTAAAAAGGTAAAAGGAGATTCTTCCTCTGTCTGCTAAATAGTTTTGCAAACAGTTTGAAAATAATATTTGAACGACCAACAGTCAGTTAAATTCGGATATTAACCACTAGGTGGAAATGGGAATTGCGCTAGGCATAGTTAAATCGCAAGCATCTAGTGGATTTGAACGTTTATTTCAACTGGAGAGGTAGTCTAATTAAAATATATTATGCAAAATAATTCACAGGAGAACTGCCAATGTATCATTAATTTCCGCTGCCTTCAGGACTTCTGGTATAATACATTAATATTTTACCATCGAAAACAATGCTTGTAGGCATAATGTTCGACCTAAAGACTAGAATGGCCGTGGCATTAAAGGGGTTTTAGGATATATAAGACAAAATTTGACGATAACTTCCTCAAATCTACAGTCCGCTTCAACTCTTTCTTATTCAGTCTGTTTTGGATATATCACAGAAAATTCTTGTGTTGATCTGTGCACTTAAAGTGCGCATGGAATATCAACTTTTCGCATTTTCAATGTATTTTCTCACCAGAAATACTATTTGGAGTGGTGTCTCAATTGCAATATTTGACTAACTAATATTTTCAATCTATAAATAGCATTGCACATTTTAACAACAACTATGTTTATCTAAGAATCTACGTCAACAAAAATTTATGTGTAATTATTATTGAATAGGGCTATGCTTTTCAATCTTTTCTGACCGCTGTGCGTGGTTAAGTCTTCTTTTAGCTCGAGAAGTTACAAAGCATTATCCCTTATACTCTCGTCCCATGTACCAGCCATGAAAGAAGCATACTTTATTATTCAAGCGGAGATGAGCTAGAATCCATAGAAATAAATTTCCAACTCTGTCTGGAGTAAGTCACCTATATTAATACCTAGATCATAAGTGGCATTACGTAAACAAAAGACTGGTGGTTTAAAATGAAACTGTTTTGTCTTGTTATAGAGAATAAAGATGGAACTAGTGGCTTTGATAATAAAGTAATCACAATGTTGTATTATTCTAATACAAACAATAGAGACTAAATGATGTTAACTTATGTTTGTGAAATCATCATGATTGTGATGCCGTCGCTGTAATTTTAATAATGATGTAATAGGAAAATAACTGCCGATTTTCAGACTAATTAATATGCACAATTTGGTTTTCTAAACATTGTTGTTTACTACAAATTACTATTTACAAGGAATGTTCTAGCAGTTGCAAAGAATGGGGATTAGCTGGGAAATTTACGCGGGACATGTGTGTGATTATTTGGGAAAAGAGGATAAGTCTTTTGCTACAGCCAAACCAACCAAAAATCACTCTGCGAACGGTTTATTTGGGCATATATTTATCCGTGCGAAGTGTGAGATAATGGCCAACAAGGTCTGTGAAATGGATAAATGATTTGCTTTGGATATATCTATTCTCAGCTTACATAATTGTTATTATTAACGGTTCTCGCTTAGAAAAAATTTAATTTGCCTATTTGTTCCACAGTGTCACTTAAAAGCCCTTTTTAACTGTTATTGATAAACCAGAGGACTAGTACTGTATAACCAGACCTTCTAATTATAAGACATAAAAATAAATAGCGCTGTTCTGCTTCGATTGTTTCTGCTTTCTCCTATTTGTCAAGTGTACTAACTCATGTCTAGTTTAGCCATCTGTTTTCAAAATCGCAATTAACTATTGTATTAAATTAGTGAGTCTTTTACTCATTTTAGCGATAGTTATTGACTACATTTTTATTTATATGCTGTCTTTTAATCATTAAGTACAAAAAGATGTAGTATTTCGGCCAATTTTTCCAACAGTTTTTGTTTAGACAACATGAAACTTATTTGTTAATCATTTCTAGTAGCGACTAGAAGATAATCCGTATGATAAACAGCATTCTAGTACGACAACGTTTTTCTGCTGTTTTGGAGATCTGCACTGAACTTCTAGTAAAACACAATATTACATAGAATTAGCCAGCAGGACGCATAACTAGGCAGTAATGGACAGTGTTTGAGAGTATGATTCGTTTCCAATTATATGTCACTACTTTCAAACTATTAAATTACGCTACAATTATTTACATTTCATTGCTCGCTTTAGGACTTCGCTTTCCACCGGATCCTATTCATCCCTCAATGTGTTGTTCTCTTATGGGCATTTCTCACATCACACATAATGTCGCTTTATAAAATACTAGATTTGTTCGTGTATCATAAATGATATCATTCAATAGGTTTAATATGACGGTGGGATTTTATATTTTTAACTAAGCGTCTACTAAATACAATTAATTAAACTGAACGAGATGTGCACAATGCATTCTCCAGGAAATGCTAGTCGGGACTATATCGTTGATTGATGGTAGAATTGAATGTAACTAAACAGTATAGCTTTTTATTCAAAGACTTCTCGTTTCCATGAATGACAATAAGATTGGGGCATTCCTAAGATATTTCGCATCATCGACTTTGCCTCGTTGCGAGGCTCGCCAATACTAGTAATTAAACAGCCTTCAATGAACTTGCCGCGAATCCAGCTCTCATTATTTTAATAAGATCAACGATTGCGGAGGGAAGTGTTTCTTTCTCCATTTATATGATTTTTTTTAGCTGGTTGTGTCTGCGTCTAAATTTTTTCTAACCATACTTCTACCGTAAAACAATTTCATTTACCTTTTCTCTAAATCACTATACTAATTTATGTGCATATATTTACATGTAATTCTGCTTGATGTTACGATATTTTCACGATTAGTTAGTTGCTAATACAATACAGTGGGAAGATCTTAGTTTCTGTTTGATTTTTTCAGAAAAAGCGACATTCGTATTCAGTTATTAGTTAAACGAAGCAAACTTTTGCAATGAATCATCGCAGAGAACGTGAACAGATATTTGTGTAGTAGCTTATAATGAAAAAACCTATACAATAAACAAGACTATTTGAATTTGGTTCCATTATTTCTCATTAATTTCACATTTTGCAATTTTTACCTCATTTCGTCATTTGGATAGGACGCACTCACCATCATTCTTGGTTAAATATAGTTTGCTCTCCTCAATCAGTGTGACGACATCAATTCATTTGAATAAGAAAACGTGCCGTCTTACTTCCTTAGATGTATTCGAAGCGTTTTCGTGATCGCGTTATATTTATTGTGGAAGTGCGTGGAAATACTAAAGTCACCAAATTTAGGAAATACATTTTTATTAACCACTTTAACACTTACTTTGCACTATTTGTCCTTCTAGATTTTGAACGATGAAGGTGGAAAGTGAAGTTCATAAGTCAAAATTCATTCCTGACTTTGATTGAAAGTCATGAGTGTTTCATTTAGAAATGCCATAATGTTACTTGTTGTTAATAAAATCATAGCAATCAAATAGTTAGACGCAGGAAAGATAAAGCCTATTATGTGACTTATCGAATGTTCTCAATTTTTTGCAACGCTATCTGAGTGCTGTGCTCGACTCTATTGTCCCCATCTGATTGACCCCTACAGCACTTCTAGCGTCGCTGAAAAACGCTGCTATAATTACCTCTAATAATCTGTTAAAGAAACGGTTTTGAATCATTACGTCATCTGAATATCGAAGGCAGAAACACGAGTGTTCACTTTCTTGGATTACTTAAGAGATTGGATTCACATGAAATGATTGTTCAATATGACATACACAAATTTGAATTGGTATTATATTCATTCTTATGTCTAAAATTATTTAGCTGAAAATGGCTAAATTAACGGAAACTAATTTCAGATGCGAGAAGATTGGCTTTTTGTGTTTATTCCAATTTTGATAGTTATTGTTGGAATTGCTATTTATAGAAAAATGTGAGTTATTTACAAAGTTGAATTTGCCAGTAAGATTGCGATCATTTGCAAATTATAATGAGTGTATATTTTAGGATGCAATGTAAGAATGACCGAATGCTATTGCATCAGTCACGTATGGGATATCCGAATCCTCCTCCTCTTAGAAGTGGGTTCTTGTTCTAGTCACTTATGAAAGTATTTGTAGGTAAACTTTAAAACTTTATAATAAGAAGTATAATCAATATATTAGGTTCTTGTAATTAGTAACAATTAATATAGATATATAATTTAGGTCCGATTCCCAGTCAACCTTACCCAACTTTTCACTTACCTAGTTATTCGAATGCTATTAATTTACAACGAGATACCGTACCGACTATTGATGGTTAGTCAGCTAGTTTATTCGTTAAGAAATGTATCCTATTTTGTGCACTTTTATGGTTACCTGATAATTTAGGTTCATTTCAACACCGTTACTACGATTATTTCGAAGATACACCAATGCCAAATCAAGTTTTCTCTCCACGAAGATATGAACCACCACCGCCCTACCCAGGGAACGAAGGAGACAAGATAGTATAGAATCGTAATTTTTTCAAGCCTGTCTCCTTTCAATGCAAAGGAAAGGGGTCAAACAATATTCATTTTAAATTGTATTATATTTACGCACTTCATCACATGAAATTCATCTTTGTTGCTTCAGCGTCATATTGAATCTGCCATACTTTTAAAGGCACTCCTAGTTCAAGCTCGTTGACATATTTCATCAACCACGCCATTGATTTAATTGATACAAAAGTAGAGCGATGTGGGACCTCCATTCCGTTCCCCAATATTGATTGATTCAAATTAGTGACATAGTTCGTAGGATACGTCATTGAGCTTGAGGGAAGAGTGCATTAAGAATGTGGCTATCACTATTAAAAACGCAGTTCCATTGAAAGGAGTTCTACATGTAGTTTATTTTCCTTTTCAGACTGTTGTTGTGATTTAATTCCTTAAAATTAGGTTTGTAATTTAATAATACGGGCAGAGACTTTATGTGTTCTGATCTATGTGCCTGACTTTAATGAAAGTGTGATATCCATATAGATGTCAAAATAAAATTTCACATTGATCTGCAATAATTGTACTTTATTTCATAGGTGCCCTTTTCTTATAATATACTTAGTCTAGTCAACGTAGAATTTGTTCAAATTTACTTAGTAATCAAATTAAGCCTAATTATATTTTATCATGATGCCCATTAAATATTTATGCTTATGAATATTCTCATTTAATATTGAGAAATGAAGTATACTTTAAAATAAATAAGATCGTGCAAAATTCATTTAAAACAACATATTTTCACTAAAATTTGCATACAATTAAATATAGACTTAGAGTGTACTTTTCCGTCTTCCTTAAGACCACAGCAAAGCTTTCTATACATCTGATTTTCATAATTCGCCGCAATTCTTTTAGCAAATTCCACTCTTATTAAATCATAATTTCAGGTTGCTTTCATATCAATTTTTGTTATTTTTAATTGCCCTACTTCTGAGAAGATAGTGTGGCTTCACTTTTCTATTCCAGAAGTGCGAAAATATTTTACTTGGGTACAATAGAATCTACTCATTATCACTTAGTGAGGAACCACTTATTAATTTCCTCTCTTTCTCAAAAATGCCTAGAATAGAGATCATTTCTTTTAAGTATGTTTCAATGGGCTACAAACCTAGAGACAAACTAGAGATCTTATATTCAACTGTTCAGATTTGCAAGAATCTGATAGCTGATTGTGTAGGTTTGTAGGATATTGCACTTCAGAATCAAAATAGGATAATTGAGTTTCTAAGAAATGAAAGCAGTAATTTAACATTTACAGAAATTTGCGCGTAACTGGTTTTCGCAAAGTCAGTAAACAAATTTATTTCACTTGGTGTTGCAAATTTTTTCAACTTAAAACCTATTGTCATTTGTGCTTCGGCTTCTGTCACTTATTCTTGTTATCTAATACACTTTCTTCACCTTACAAATAATAATATTGTAAGAACTACTGAAGCCTTACTACCTTGGATTCTACTTTTAGATAAGCCTCTAAGCTTTTATCACAGCTTGAGGCCAGTAGTTCTAGAATTATGGCTTCAGATCGCTTAAATAGTCTTCAGTAACAAATAAGGCACAAGCATTATGCTGATTTACCTATCTGTATAGATAAATATTTTACTGAATATGATATTTAAATTCCGTTACCAAACTCTCATTGTAATTGAAAGAATCTCTTTTCATGAAGTAGCCTTGGCATAAGTTTTAGAAAATATTCTGGTTTGATGAAGCTTTTAATGTCGAGTTTGCTAAAGTATTGTTGTCTGTTTTCGTTTAAAACAGCATCTTTTAAATTATTATTTATAAATGAATCTCAGAAAACTCATATTAACGACACGATCATTTATATTTCCAGCCTACTATTTAAGCCTGAAGTGTTCATTTTGACAACCAAAGAAGTCCATGTTTTTTCCACAATTGTATTGAAAAATAAAATAATTATTTAGTCATCCAATGTTACCGAAGTTACTGTCATTTTAATGGATCAGTGGCTGTTTTCTTTCGATTTTCTGCACTGATTATTATAGACTTCTCACTGATAAATTCCTGTACGCACTTCATTTGCTTAAATTTCAAGGCAGAATATTTGATAACATTTTTTGTTCATATTTAAGTGGAACAATTCACTAAACGGCTCTCTTGATAAGCAGAATAAATTTGTATTTTAATAAGCACTAGGCGTACGACATTCGTTGGAACGTCACATGGATCCCAGAACCATAGACCTTTTGAAATGAGTAAGGTCATGTCGTTATTTACCACTGTATATGCCTAGAGTGCATCGAAATATTAAAAGACTAATCAAAAAACTTGTCATTACAATAAACTTATTGAGATGTAAAGATCAAGTGCCAATTAAAGCTGTTAGGTGGTATGAACAGCAAAAAATATTGCCGCATTTAACATCTTGTGGTTGACAACAGCTTCAACCACTAAGTGGTAACAAAACAGTTGATTGGAGATGTTTCTTAATTTAAAAGGCTGAGGTTAAACACAATGTACAGTAGCTAACTTGCTTTTTGCTGCGACCACCTAGCTTTTCCCGGTGATGGGCGTCTAGTAAAGACACCGACTCCCATTATCTCATTGATAGAAACATTTTCTCCGCCTGCTACAATTATCAGAGTGTTGGTTATTATTATTGCTTTCATTCGGTTGTCAGGGTAATGTTGAATGGCAGTTGCGCTAATGTACGACTCTATCGACTTCCCTTGTCATTCGAAGCCTCAAGCTGATAAATGGTTAATCAACAAATTATTTCCGGCTCATTTGGAGTAAAAATAAATACGTAATTCCTAAACAATCATATAACCTTTCATTGATTCTTAGTGACTCATTTGAAACAAAGTGTCTTTCTGATGCTGCTCCAAGTGGCATTCAGCAACTTAAATACTGTTTATCACTTTGATAGTATAAATATGTAATAGGACAAGTCCCTTAAATAAATCAGCACAACTATAAATGTTATAGAAGTTTCTCATACTCTTTTTTTCTTAGCTATAGCAATAATATTACCGATGTCTCTCACTGGCGCAGTCTTTGAACCAATGAATATTTAACTAAACTATCTCTAAATTCTTTTAGAAACGTTTTTGGAAAGTGCTTTTGACAAAGTTATTAATAGAAGAATGAGGTGTTAGCATTATTCCTTGTGCGTAAAGTTGCTGGTGTCTTGGAAACAATTGTGATGAAGGTTTACGAATCAGAATCTAGCAGCGTAGATAAATAGGTTGCCACTCAGTCATGATGTCATGCATAATCTACTAGAGTATGTAAGCATGTAATTGCGACGTGTGCAAGAGACAAATATCAACGCTCGTCATTGTCTTCCACACAGTTCGAACTACTTGCCAAGAACTTGTTATACAATTTAGAATATTTATATTGAATTACTGAAGTATTTCCGACTATAATCCTCATATGAATTAAACTTACATAAATAGTCGACATGCAAAATATCAACGAGTATATTCGTAATGAACTGTTCTAGTAAATTCTATTACTCAGAATCCATTTCATTTTTCGTCATTTGTTTTGTTCAGTTTAATAGCTCAAATATGATCCGGTTTGTATAATAAGTTCAGTTTCAGGTATGTCCTATGTCGAATTCGGCTGTTCTCCGGTTTTTTTACTATTCATTGCCTTCTCCATCATTTTTCTACTTATTATTTTACATAAATCATGTGTTGTTATGAGGTGGGATATATTTTTTATCACTATTCCTTATATTTTAGCAAATATTTTGAAAAATGTTAAGTAGGTTGACATAAATTTTTAAAATTCTAACAATTAGATAACGATTTTCTACTCTCTGCACATATAAGAAGGATATTTCCATCTTGGTATTAAATTCAAATGATTTTTAGAGCAGACTGTTTTTCATCTTTAGCTTTTTAATATATCACTTATCTTTAATTGCATAGCAGAAAAGAAGAGGGACTCGAGTAATTGATTCACTCGGCTGTCAGAAGTTATAATTGACAGCCCACAATGTAGCCGATTTTATTTCAGGCTTCAGCAAATTATAAACCACCTTGATTTATAGGCTTAGGCTTAGAATTTTCAGCCCAATCTCCAATTTATGTAATAAATACAAATTTATTCTACCGAATAATAAAACCTGGAATATTTTTTGTAGCGAGAAGGGAT
Source organism: Heterorhabditis indica (assembly GCA_020740425.3). Classification (NCBI taxonomy): domain Eukaryota; kingdom Metazoa; phylum Nematoda; class Chromadorea; order Rhabditida; family Heterorhabditidae; genus Heterorhabditis; species Heterorhabditis indica. The sequence continues at coordinate 354,438 of JAJAVP010000014.1, forward strand.
TATATCTAAGAAACAAATATTTTGCATTTCAATACCTCGAATTTTATAGCTGTACTACCCATTCTAAAATAAAAGTTTTCACTACACTAAACAAATACACTTTTCAATATTTCATATGCTCTAAATATTTTCTACAATTTACTTTGCACATTTTCATTTACATGAGAACAATGTCTAGAGAAAACTTTCTGTTCTTTGCATTTTCAATAAATGAGTGACAAACACTGCGTCTATTTTCAAGATAATTCTATACTGTAAGTAGTCAGTAATAATATGCTTATAATTACTTGCTTTGGACAAGATTTTAAATTGGCAAAGATGGAAAAATAAATTTGAGTTTCCTAGAAAATCAAGAAAACAAATTAAGTGCACATTCATTTAATGTTAAGTATAGTACTAAATAAACGTTTTTGAATAAAATGAGAGGCATTTATTCGTTAATTTCAGTCGAACAGAGATACAAAGAAGCTGGGCTGCACAACCGCAGCGGACAAGACGACCTGCTAATATAAGTACAAATTCAACAACGTCAGTGGAGATACACGCAAACACGCATCCACAGGCTTCTTTCGTTTCTCCACCTGGTAGGAACGATTTATAGCTGTCTACATAATGTTCTAGTTCTGGAACTACTCTAATAAAATACTCCTGTCATAGGTTACTACTCGGAGGTGATGGTGACAGACTCATCTGCCATGTACCCCGTGTACGTCCCGCCATACTCGACAACGCAATCCTCCCCTTTGATGTCATTAAGAGATCCACGACGGTTTCAAGTAAAATGACTTATTATTTCGTGTTTTTTCTAGTTTTATTCACTTGTTATAGAATATAGGTTGATTTACTTTTGCATAATATTAGATGGCGTACTGGTGTGTTAAGTGATATTGTTTTGTTTTAGGGTCTTCCTGGACTTCAAGCACCGCCTCTTTACCCACCTCCACCTAGTTATAGTCAAATACAAAATTTCCCGGAATTGCCTACAATAAGCAATGCTAGACTTGACAACAGAACATCATCGAGGAACGGAAAAAAATCAGAGATCACTCCTGTGGAGTAAGCTATGTTCAATAAACTAGGAAATTGTGAACTTCTCGTATTGATGATGATTCTATTGGGCTCATTTCTTGATGTCATCTCTATTCTGAATCCCTATATTCTTCCTAGCTAAGTAAATTTTGTGCGAAGGTAATATCCAATGTAGTATACTTGATTCCAATCTATCTTCAGTTTTAAAAAAAACCTGTAAATATCGTTTCTAATACTTTTCAATATAATTCCGAAAAAAACATCTGGTTTAGTCTCACTTATGACTTATTTGAGTTATTTGGAGGTGAGCCACAGATGTTTTCTTCAGAAATAATATTCTCGTGAGTGTACAGAAAGGAAGGAATCCTGTTAACAAGTAACATGAGAAGTACAGCTTGAATTCAGTTAATAAGTTTTTGATATAAGAATAATTTGTTTTGGAAGATAGTATAATAGTTTGTAAAAACATGGCATAATTTACTTGTAAATAGGACTAAAATGTACTTGGCAAAATATCAACTTCCTGGTCATTTGAAAAGCCGATACATTCAAAATTTTCCTCATCCATGCACTCATTTATATTTGTTAGGAAATATGTTTAGTGGTTACATGACAACTTAAGAAAGAATGGCCTTCTTCTCTTACTGAATTATTCCTCGTACAATTATTTGTGCGTCTGCAACGGGTATTGAAACTAGTTTTGTTATTTTCATGTATTATATAGACTTTTCAGTCATTGTCTAATAAAGATTTCTATCTTCATGTTGTGACAAATTTTCAATTTATTGTCTTTGTTTGCTAATAACTATGGCTAAAAAGTATTACAATAACTCAACTGCTTCTACGTACACTTACAAATAATGCGTTGAACCCAAACTTTTAACATTCCTTTTTTGACGCAATATGTATGAGAATAACAATAATGATAATTAATAGCAATAATAACTATTATTTGATCTGCCAGTGGATTATCCTAGTGCATACGAAAGACATCAGTGCTTCAGCCATATGTATAAACAATGTTTAACAGTTCATACCTGATTTCCCTAATAACAAACATAAACTAAATTAGTAAGAGACTAGATAAATCTAAATTTGGCTTCATCATCGGTGATTAAAAATGCAAATTTTATAAGAAAAGTGAAAGCTGAAGTTAACTCTCCAACAGGGACCTTACTAAAGTCAGTCCTTTTAAGCTTTAGTTATCACATAATAGATCTTGAGGGTGTGGAACCATGCATGCTGATTTCCGAACCAGAACCTGTACACTCTACTTTTGGTGATTTTCAGTTTGTCAACACAAGGAACCAATGTTGGACCAGGTATCTTCTAAAAGCATAAGAAATTATATATATACACACTCCCAACAGTTTTAGATGTACGGAAGTGATGCTTATTCAGGCTTAATATTGAGATGAAATGGTTTCCTCCAAAAGTGCTAAAATACTAAGCCGAAATTATTGTTTGTAAGCATTATTCACATTGGCACTTAATAGCCATGCTGTGCATAATTTCATCATTCGACAGTTTAAAGTTAAATAAATATAAAGCAAACACAAACACTGAAAAGTGGATACGCTCTGGTCATCTGAATGACATCGCCGTCCTGTTCACCCTTAAGTTCGTAGATCGCAAATGCAAAATGTCCATTCGAATGAATTTCCCAGTGAAGAAATGAACCCTGGAATGAAACCACTTTTATTCATACCTTATATTTACATATGTAAACATATAACCTCTCTCTAGTGTCTCTTTTGTATGTATTAGTAGTTTTCGTTCTTCTCTATGAATAATTATTTCATAACTTGCTCTAACCTCTGTGGCTTCGATGTCGACGTGACCTGTTTTTCCTGCTGATACAGTGAGAGTCAGAGCATTAGCAGGTATCTGTCCTCTATAGTAATTCTCTACGGGAAATGGAACTCCACGTTCGATCGGAGCAAGAAAAGGCTAGAAATAATCGATAGAAATCTCTAGGCAGTTCGTGCTGCTTACATGAGTTTGTTACTCGCCGTTTTCACAAATTATTTCTAAAAGCAAGTGGCAAAAGATTTAAGTGTTAATTAATTGCAAATATCCTCTAATTGATTTGACATGAATAGCATACACTGCAGTCGGCTGAAAACCTACACTAATAATTGATTTATCTCCAGATTATAATTATCTGATATAATTGAGCGCTTACTTCCTGGTACATTACAGCTTATTCTAGAAGAAAGTAATACGCAGTAATACAAACTAATAAACATTATTCTGGGATAATCAGTTTCTAGCACATGATGGTATGACTTCGTCTACTCCAGCGTTCGCTAATACCTTAATAGCAAAGAGAAACGGAATAATGGACTTAAAGAAAAAAGAATACTTTGTTGTTATATCATATTTAATACTGCCATAAATCCTTACTGTCACTTAGGAGTTTCTCGTGATCTTATATGGACCACTTAATTTTATTTACTTTTATTGCTTATCCAAAAAAAAATGTAATAAACATTTGTATAGTATCAATTTACCCCAGTCTCGCCGTCTGTATTCCAGTATGAAGGAAGGCATTTAGCATCAGCTAATTTCAGAATTTCTTCTTTCCAGTTGGAACCAAGAATTTTAACTTTGTTGCGTGTCCTTTCCGGTAAAAGAGGGCGAGCTACTGACCTGAACATACCATGTATTTCATTATATTTAACTTTCTTCGAAGATTAAAAGATAAATAAATAAAGAACTAGCAAAAATAATTGATATAGAAACCAACCAAATAACTGAGATAAAACTAGGAGCATTCACCAGAACAAAACTATGAACCATTTCAACATAATGTTCTGCCATAAAAGAAGAAATTGCTGCTAAGCCTCCTGAAAAATGCCTTTAATAACATTTTTAACAAAAAGGCCACTAGTGGAGATCAGGAATTTCAGAAGACTTATAAATAAAAACTATATAATAGAAAGATGTATACTAGATTTACCAGATAAAAGTGTGGTCAGCCGACGATCCATTTTTAAACCAGAAAGATCCATTATATATAAGATAGAGCACTGTTCTCCTTAAAACAATTAGCGTTGCTTGAAGTACTGCTGTACACTTTCACTTTCAAGAGTGAATTTGTATTCAGTGAGAGTTATTAGAGAATAGAAAGCAATGAAGATCTCCTCATGAAACTAAGAGGAATTATTTAATATTATAACTTAATAATTAGTTACTGTTGAACAGCTATCTTACTTTAAAGGATATGTGGCTGAATTTACTGAATAAATTAATTGCCAAAAGACATCAATCTGACCATTTTTCTTTTCCAGCGTCATCACTGCTCGCAACATACTTTCTAGATCGTGAATTCGTGCCCTTAACATTATAAAGAAAAATATTTCGTCTTAAGAGGTATATTTGTAGTTATTAATAGTAACGTACTTTTAAAGGTGTCAAAAGTAATTTGTATCGTTAACTACAAATGTCAATATAAAGACATTTGTAAAGATTATCAAAAGTTATTATGGTTTGATTAAATGTTATTAAAACAATTAAACTTCTAAGAGTATTTAATATGTAAGTTTATCTTAGAAGTATAATTTACCTGTTATACTCCTATACACGCTTTGACCTACAGTAGTGCACAGAAGAGCAATCGAGTGCTACTTTTATTCTCTCTCTTGTTACATCTTTCAAAGTGTGAATTTTGCTATTCAAAATAGAGCCGCAATTGGTACTGAATTTCTGACGCATACAAACTTTTCGGCTACTGTTTTTGCTTCGTTAAAAGGGTTTCCAGTCAGCTACCATTACTTGTAGTGATAAAACTTAATTGCATTAAGATAACGGTCCATGCGACATATTTGTTATCGTAGCAAACACATTTGGCCACAAAAAGAAAGGTTGGACAGTTTAGTATGCGCCATATGGGAAGCTCAATGTTGATTCCCGCTCTCTCTATAGATTTACAAAAATCCCACTTTGGAATAAGTTATGAGCAAGAGAGCAAAAGTAACACTCGATCGCTCTCCTGAACAGTGTTCCCTTGCTATGTGCCCCTATTATATAACAATAATAATTGCCATTTATAAAACCAATACAAAGCGCTTAAATGATTACCTGAGAATTTCATTGATAGGATGAGAGTTTAGCATTCCCCAGTAATCATTTCCACCTGTCTGTTCTATATTTACTATGGTATTCGGTGTCTTTATGGCTTCACCAGTCAGGCCAGACTTGGAATGTAACATTACTCTTTTAAAATGTTAGATGTATAGATATAGTAATAGCATAGATTTAGAATTTCCCTCCTACTATAGGATCTTTAATAAGAATTTAAACTTAATATGAAGTAATAAAGACATTGACTCCTTTCCAACTGCATAAAGTCACTGAATTTTAGGATAAATAATTGCAAATATTTTAAAAATTAATTTTAGGTAATATATTTTAGAAAGTTCTACCTTCCAGTGCTTATGAACAATATGATTTCTTGGTTTATCGGCGAAGTGATCCAGGTCCCAGTCTGATGTTCTGAATAGCAAGTGGTTCATTAATTTGGTTCTAATCATTTCGATGTTGTAGTCATGTCCTTTTAACCACCGCAGCAGATTGAAATCTGTGTCATAGTACGGAGTCAGCTGAAAACAGCAATTGTGTATATTCTTGCTTGTATTTTTATTTAACCGGTATTTTATGATTTTTAAACATTCAACCAAAGTTTAAAATTACTCACTTGATCTTTTACTATCCCTCTTAGTTCCTCTATTTTAATTTTATCCGTTTCTGATATAGGCATTATACAGGGCAATTTCTATTTAACTTTTAATCTGAATTCTCAGAAAAGTTTAGGTGTTCAGTACCGGAATATTCCAGTGATAACTTGGTAACAGGTCTGAGAAGTTAGTTATATTGTACAAAACACAAGTATAAGGAGAATTGGAGTTGGCGTTAAATAGAAAATTAATCTGAAATAATTAGTGGAAGAGAAAAGAAACTGAAAATATGATAAGATTAAATTCTTACAATTAGGTTTATTTAAATATATAAATTTATATAATATACAAGAAATTACATGTTATAGTTATTGATTTCACTGTTCAGGCGACTGAAGGGTCTTTTTAACGCGTGCTCAAGGTCGACCAAGAACTAGGTCAGCAAAAGGAAAACAACGCATTTCAGACTTAAAGTCCATGCCTTGGACTGTTTTAGTGAATTAGTGCTGCGAATAGCGTTGCTCAACTGCATGCACTCGCATTGTGCAGATCAAAGAAATGCCCGTAGAGTTCACCGCTTTCTGCTGAAAGCTGGCTCTTCCCAGACTTTTCTGCGCCGTACCTTAAACATGTTTACTCGTTGCAAGTAGTAAGGTCCAGAGTTTGTAGGTGTAAACTGATACTTGTCAAAATTTACATTCCTTCTAATAACTCCATTTAAAGCTAAATTACTTCATTCAATGAAAGTACTACATTTTAAAAATGAATGGTTTATTGTTAGGTTCTTCAATACTACAATTAATGAATGTTAACTATCACTTTTGCTTAACTATAGTTTTCTTTCGAATTTTTATTGATAGTGTATACGAAGAACAACTATTCATAATACTTGGAGGGTTGTACTCATTAATGAAAGATATGAAATACATTTTCTGATGGATTTTCAGAATCCTTTTTAATACACAAGTTGGATTTTATTTGAAAGAGTTACAGAAACCTAGTGACATTGCAATAACATTGATTTCGATTATACCGCTATAAATTTATTTTCCTTATGTAAACCACTGAGATAATAAATAAATTCAATAGTTAATATACAATTTTTTTCCAGTAATAGCAAGAACCCAACTTTTACCAACCGTTTGCTTCTATTGTGTCTTCCACAAAAAGTTTACATCGTGCGAATGATTCTGTACGTCTTTTCTCATCTTCTCCATTCCGACTCAAAACATTCGAATTAGACCACATCGCATTCGCGAAAATTGTCATAAGACAACCGTGACACATCGCGAATTTCACCTCTTCCTGAACATCCATATATTAACTCATAAACTTCACACTTTAGCAATCTCTTCGTCTTATTCCCAAAGTCATCGACTCAATCATTTGTATAAAAAATGTATCTATCTCTGAATTTTGCCAACTGTTAAATTATTTTGCACTTTTCCAATTATACTAGAATTAATAATTCCAACTACTTAAAATCTGCGCAAGCAATTTACCTAACAATATAAAACTAGATCCATTTCCTATTATAACTTTCACATCAGGTCTCATTGGGCATGTTTGCTTCGCTTGATTCCATTTCAAGCGCTACATTTATGGCACAAATCTTCCCATATGCAATTATTTACTATTATTTTTATTTTTATTATTAGGATAAGTTCTAGCTCGTCCATTTAAAGCGGTTCCACATTTTGACTATTGATTGTTTACGCCGTTAAAGTGCTTAAGATTATGCTTTATACAAAATGCATTGTACCTATTTTTTTTGAATATTTTGAAAGATGTTATTTGTAATGAAATCGTTCTCAAGTATTTTCTCATTATTAGCATCATAAATGGTATGGCCCACACTCATTTACATTCAAATATTCTCTTGTAAATGGCATTTTCCGTCCTTTAGCTTCTAAAGTTTCAGTCATCTTTGTGTGATAGTAATCGAGTAGAGGACCTAGTAATTCTCTTCTATTCTTTACCGATGTACATGTGCTTAAAATTCGAAGAATATCCTCGACCTGAAATATGTAAATATATACAAAAAATCTAAATTTTTAAATTGTATAGCCTTAGATCTTAGATCCTATGTAGATTCTCTGTAGCACCAGACATTTCACGTGTCATACCATGCTCATTTAATGAAAAAATTCAGGCCGAAAAAAAGAATAGATCTAATTTAATTCTAATTATGCACAGATAAATCGTCTCCGAAATTAGGCTATGGATTTATGGAAGTTTAGTCTTACCGGACTACCGCAGTGCACCGTCTGCCAATCTATAATGCCTCCAATATTAACGTCGTCTCTCCAAAGAATTTGTGGAGCCCAAAGATCGCCATGGCAAAGCACACCTGGTCGTTCTAAAATATTTGCATTTTTGATAAAAGTTATATCTATAAAATATGCTAAGTAAATTTGGAGCAGTGGTCAACTAGACGCTATTATATTCAGGAAGGTTTTACAGTGGCGTTTTGTCTATTTTAGCTGATAAATGATAACTCACATCGAGACGAAAATCTCGTTTCGAATTCTAAAATACAGGAAGATATATTTGCAAAAATATGTAGAATAAGGTCATATAATGTGTAGAGTGCATAATTTTGCAAACATTAAGCATAGTACTCTAATTGGAGTAAAATCATTATTCGATGAAAACGGCAAATATTACCTCCATTTTCGTAACTATCCATGAAGTCTGTAAGCCAGTTTGGTCGTGTTGTAAACGTATTCTCGAAGAATTTCTGAAAAGGTTAGATTAATGAAATGCAATATATTTTAGCCCTTAAGCCTATAAAAAGTGTGTATATAACCAACCGTAATGCAATCAGACAACTCTGGAACTTTTAATGCCATCTTCTCACAGACCAGTTTAACCTCCTCAAAAAATCCAATAAGAAATGGTCTAATCTGAAATTTTAATAGCTTAATTCAACTGGCAGGAATTTAATTAGATGGTAAGAAATTCAAATCCAAATTGAGATTTTTTTTAAATGGCTATAGCACAAATTCTAGCTACCTCTTCATTTTTCAGAATAGTTTTCCACTCGGAAGTTGTAAGAGAAAAGCACTGTAGTTTAATTAGTTCGTCTATTATAGCATATAACTGAAATAGCTTTTAACAGGAATATATAAACGAAAAAAGGCATATTTTGAAGTGGAAAAGTGCACGTCTAATGGTGATCAGCATTTTTTTACCTGTTTTTCGTTAAATCCATCGATGAGATCTTTTACGTGACAATCTCGATAATCTTCCATAACAATAACGGCTTCTTCTTCTTCCTCGTAGTCTGCGGCATAAATAAGTGGAAGCGCTAAAGGCTTTTGAGACACTGAAAATATTTTGTCTCTTCATTCTAGTTTCACCCTAAAAATACGTACGTCGTGTGCATATTTATTATTAATGCATTGTTATTAAGAAGGGAACTAATACATGAACAAACAGATCTATTATTTTCGACTGTGATAATGCATTTCTCGTAGTACGGTAACTGTTCATTTCGTTTGAATAGCATGCCTTTCTCGCAATTTTTAAGATGAACTTAGTAGTTATATATTTAAAGCAAATTTGAAACAACTACCAGTTAATATGTTATATTAATGCAAAACAATCCTGCTAAAAATTCTCACACGATAAAACTAAGTATACTAGGTTATTCCCCTGTGGACTCATTTTGACTAAAATCATTCATATCAAAGTAAAATTTAAAGTAAAAAACTAACAGCTCTTTGACATTCGATAAAAATTTGCCTCAGTTTTATGAAGCAGACGTTCTATCATTTGTGCGGAATGTGGATCTGTGGTTATGCCAAAAGATTTTTCTAATGTTTCATTGGCGAAAGTCGATGAGGGTATCTAAAAATATTGCTAAACGTTAGTGAAAATTATTTCAATTATTTCTTTAAGCACTATACGACTTATGTACATAAATCAATAGAAAAATAGATATCTAAACATCTAGGTTAGGTCTCCGATTACAAGAATATTATGTCACTTCTAAAATCTGTTGATAAACACAAAATAAAAAAAGTTTAAAAAAAAACAGCATGGAGGGCATAATATAAAATTCCTAGTAGTCATTAATTCAATTATCCTAACCTTAACGATCACTGATTTTGGTAAGTGACTGTTGTTTTCAGGCCACGCAATTTCGACTCTCCTCATTAAAGACATGTATCCAATGGCCTTAGATCCAAGTGCCTCGACCTATAAACACGGCAACTACTTTGATTCTCGTTGAATATTGTTACAACTCATGCTACATCATATTATATATAGGGAATTCACACACCTGAACAATGGTCGGTCTTATGCCATGCTCTTTCTCTATCACATCCATCAACCAAGTTCGACTCAGTTTTATTCCAGTGATCAAAATGTCTTCTTGCATCCTAAAACAAAATTCACAGAGATGTTATATTTGTATGAATTTAATTATTTGCGGTGAAATTAAAGAAGGGACTATTTTAAAATCATTTAATAAAAGTGCAAAATAACTTAACAGTGAATGCAAAATTACACAATCAGCATTTCTACACTGCATTGTCTGTGCTGAACAAAGGAACTTTCTTATAATACCCTATATATGCCCTTCAATTTCTTATTATAACTCATTGCTCAACAACCAATATGCCGATAAAATCAATATTATCAGTTTGATCTATACAGTTTATATACTTAAGATACTGTAAGTAAGTATCTAGAATATTTAACCAGATCTATGTCAAAACTAAGACAAATGTTGAAAAATCCAGTTTCCTATAACATATTTCTTCCCACTTTACAAAAAACTTTAATAGTAAATACGAATTTATGCTTTGCTATTGTCATGTAACTAACTGTTCAACTATTGGAAGTTTTAGGATATCAACTTATATTCTTCCAGAGTTAAAAACATCTGTAAAAGTTATCTACAAGTCTTTTAGTTAAACGTCTATAAAATTAATTTTAAATTCGCTATAAAAAGTGAAATAACATTTAGAATGTTTTAAAAAGGTCTCTAATTTGCCAATTCTTCTAATTTTGAAAAAAAATTGCGAAAGAAAGATGTAAACAAGATGGGGAATAAAGCAAAAGACAGTCCAAAAGCAAGTGAACTGTGTTCAAGTGTTGTGCTACATTCATTTTGACCAATAAAGTATAGAAAGACAATATTCGCGATAAGATAACCGTTATCGCCGACTTTACAGTTTCGACATAAACGTAGGAAAATACATGACATCTATATAAAAATCTTCTTTAGAAAACAAGAAATTCCATCTAATAAAAACAATAAAGATTCCTATTCAAGCGTAACGTAGCGTTTAAAAAGTTTATTACATTTCCTTAACTTGCACTCTTATCCTCTTTTATTGCTATTCTTTGAACTTCATGAAATTATCTCCTAGTAGTAAATGCTTTCCTACCAGTGTCTATCAAAGGTCTTAAAAGATTACAGGCCAAAACCAAACTTGATAACTAACCATACCACATATCTTGGCCTTACTAGATGTCAAAACTACATGTCTTTTAAATTATAACTGTCTCTAATTCCGACACAATTAAATAATCCAACAAATGTTATAATAAACTATACAAGATCTCACAAAATACACTCGTCGAAAGAAAATGATTTCATTGTTTTCATAACAATTATAATAGAAAACACTTTAAAAAATTGAATTGATAAGTTTGTACCATATGATCGACAGTATAAACAACTAACAATAAATTGTATATATCGCAAAGATGGTAAAGATTGCAGATCACACTTCAGGTCCCTCTCCTCCAGGAACTAACATTGTTATATGGTTTCCATTTAACAGGATCGTGTCCAATTTGGTCACTCGTTTTCCGTCAGGAGTCTGTTCGTACTCCACCTAAGTAATAGAAATTGCCTCGATATATTTCTAAACACAAATCTCAAAATTTAAGATGTTATATATCTCTATAAAGAATAGTCAAATAGTAATACCACATCTTCCAGAACCATATTGACATAGTCATCGAACCCCATCAATGTGCCCACAATTTCTTTTTCGCCTAAAATTGCTCCACTACTAGTTATTTTATACAATACATATATAAAGAAAGTGATAATTAACATACTGAAATACCACTTTCCCCACCTTTCATAATCACCCAGATCCTAGAACCTATGCATTTATCCACCAGTTCAAGTGGAAGAAGTGTTGATGGATTAGACGCCGTTGATGCCATTTTTTACCTTCATAAATAAATATTAATTCGAAACAATTAGACATAAAACGCCCAGTATGTTCAGCAGAAACAGTAAAATAACATGAAGTCCCAACAGTATATAATTTCTGCATTTATTAACACCATTATTTAATAACGGGCATAAGTCATTACCAAGCAATACAATTAGAAAACAAGCCGTGCTTATCATTGCATATATTACCAGATATCAGCCGAGAATTTCAGGAAAATATTACCTTGAAAATAAAACTGCCTACAGAATAATTTACACGAAAAATCAAATGGCAAAACAAAGGAGCAAACACGTGACTTATCAGTATTGATCTAAAGTCTGAAAATAGGTAAGGGTTAAACGATAGACGATTTAAGTGCAATATATTAAGAATATTTGCACCACGGTACAGCTGATCATATTCAGTTTATAAAATTTGAGGTAACACTACGGGAATCTCTTGTATAGACAACAAACATGATTCCTTCGTAAGATCACACCTACGAAGTCATTAAAATTTAGATATATATTATGTAAGTGGAGAATATCAATGAAACCTATACCTACAGGTTTACAACAGAAATGGTTAAAATACTAATGCAAATTTGGGAGGCATCATTATTTATTCTTCGTCTTCAGGAGGAGCAAATCCTTCCTCAGTTTCATACAATACCTCAAGCATTCTGCTAACTTCAACAGTTCCAATCGATTCATTGTCCTGGCACATTACCTAAATTAAAGAATTTAATTCTTGATATAACTTGAATAAAAATAAAAGTCCACCATAGCATAATTTAGAATTAGATTATTTGTAAACTTCAAGACTTATTTCACAACCTAATCATTAACATACCTCAATTTGTCTGAGTTTACTAAAATAAAAATCTCGTTCTTTCTCAAGACTCGCAATTACAGTATCGCTTTCTGCTAGTTGTCGGGTAGCCTTAAAAAGTCTACAATAGGAACTATTAGAACACAAATATTTTCAAAATAACATAGAAATCACTGACTTCATCTAGCTGCTCCTTTAGTTGTTTCAACTGATTATTAACTGCCGCGGATACCGGAGCAGGACGTGATGTAGCTGAGAGCACAGCCTAAAAGAAATTATATATACTAATACTATTAGAAATCAGTATTCAAAAGTTTTGGTAGTGTTAGTGGTAATTGTTAATTTATATATGCTCTTACCTTTGGCATTCCATTACCGTTCGTCTTAGTGGTAGCAGGAAGTGTTGTCACAATCTTTCCAGGAGTAGGTCCTACAGGTTTTGGTTTGGCAGGTGTAGTAACCGTATTAACGGAATAGTTAGAAGTACTGCGAGAGGGGGGTCCTCGACTTAAAATAATGTTCGATGAAACACCACTAAACAATCACAATAAATCTTTCATAATATGGTTACTAAATAAAATAAATAATTTCATCCAGGACGTTATCTAAAATATGAAAGGGATATATAATAATTGCCATCTTAACATTATAATAGCCAAGTGGATTACATACCCTAAGTTATTCGTCGTTCGAGTAGGCATTTGTATTTTTGTCGCAGAACCACCTACTGGACTTTTCCCTGCTGCAGGCAGCGGCTCGCCGCCACGTGCCTCCAAAGGATTATATTCATGACCATCATAATTTGCGTCGAAAAACTTCTTAAACCATTGGAGAAATTCGAAATTATCCTGCAAGTCACGAAATACATTAATAGGCTATTAATAACATATATAACCCAATAGTTCACCATCAGCTGTCTCTATAAATAAAACGTAATTCCCTAAAAAAAAACAAAGACAAATGAAATTCCTTAACCACCTGGAATTTCCCCTTTATAAGTTTATCAACGGGAACGACCTTTTCCACACCCAGACTCTTCCAAGCTGTTTGTACCAATTTCCAGTTGCTAAGCCAATCTAGTTCAAGGTGTGAATTCCACTTGATCTTTTTCAGCGGAATTGACCCAGGAAATAAAAAATCGGTGAACTGAAGAAATACACACATAAAAAGTTAAACAACGCTAATAAATTCAAAGCAATAGAGATAGAAAAATGTAATCGAAACAACATATTACCAACACAATAATCCTTGATTACATACAAAAACCCAAACATTCTAATGTTTCATTTTGACTAATATGGAGACAATAATTAATTCGAATTCGCTCTATTTTTTAAGATTAACCGTACATTTAAAAGAACGCTCATTACTTAAGAGAAATCAATAACAAAATAAGCTCACCTGCGCATATCCTGCTCCGCTATGTAGTTCTTCAAGTTTGGTAAAGTTACTCTGAAGGCAATCGTTAACCCACATTAGCATCTCATGACGCGATAAATTCTCAGTTGTAGCGGAAGTAGTGTAAACGTTCACTACTGACATCATTTATCCAAAAATAGTAGTATTAGTACTATCACTGAAATTCTAGACCTACAATTATAGTTGGCAGACCACGTGAACCCACGTACTAGTAAAATCTGAAAAACAAATCTGAACCTCAACGTAGTTATCCAGAAACTGAAACGAGTATGCAGTTTTGAAATCAGCATAAAACCATACGCGCGAGTATGAAAATCGATGTGATGCCATATTAACTAATGGTAACTGAAAACATTATCTAACCCTACGCGATTAAACTAGATATCAAAGTGAGTGAACAATCAAATTACTCAAAAAACAAAGGAAAATAGACGTATTCCGTATTTACACAAACGGTAACAGAACTACTTAAACAACCTCCAAAAATTATGATATTTTTTGGTATACACTTCCACTTCAATGTCAACAACCGGAAAATATTCAACGAACAACTGTTCCTGACTGGAAAATGACACAACTACACTACCCAGTCACTATCACTATAAAGTGTTAGCTACAATACAAACTATCAAGTCATATATACTACTTAAAACACTATATAGCATTTGACTTACAATTCCCAGTGTAAATCATATAGACATAACAAAAGCCACTAATTCCCAAAGCTACCATATTCAATAAATGACTGCAAATATTCATGAAAATCGAATGTGACTTCACCGGGATGAAAACTAATGACAAGCAGTAACTGATGATAATCAGATAATGAGCAATAATAAAATGATACAATATTAATATATCTATATAAATATATAATAAAAACCGTCTCAAGACCGTAACGGTGAATAATAAATATTAGACCTGAATAATACAGCATATGAGTTGATCTTACTTAAAAATACAAAAAGTGCTATTGGCTCCAAACTAATTTAAAAGAATTTTCTAGGATTTGGATAATCCTTTTGAAACTATATTATAAATGGGAGCTGTCATCAAAAGGAGTAAGAGATAAAGATCAGGTTGGCGCAGTAAGGGTCAAAACAGCAACTGCGCAAAGAACACGGGTCAGTGAGAGATTCGAACAGTGTGCTGCGATAGAGAGTACGAAGATAAGACGCTCAGACATATGGAATAAAAGGACCCTGAGATAATCAACCCGCAATATATACAAATTATAGATGCAGGCCAGGGGCGCTGGAGAATTAGGTACGATAGTCATATCGTCCCTCGCCTGCTCAGGGTTGTTAATGACTTCATAAAAGTCAGTCTCTTGTGTTCACCTTGAAATTAAGTAGATTATTTTCCTTCCTACTTATTTCCTGTGCTATCATCTATAGAACTTTTATGATTTTAAGCAATCAATGATAAGAAGAACGTAATTAATATTAATTGCCAAATTATAATGAAAAACCGTCATTATGTAAACTAAACTGAAACTAATTAACTAAGGAGATAATTTTCTTCACGGTGTGCGATTAGGAAGAATGCAACTGAGGAGGCTCCTGTTCCTACGAGGGGCACGCTTTAAGCGATCTGAAAGATCTCCACCTTCAGCCTTACGCTCATCAGCGTGAACAGTATCGCATCCAGGATTAACGAGTGGTGCTAAATAGATTTGTCAAATATTAAATAAATAAGGTTACTATACATAGGAAAGAAGTTAGTTATAAAAGATACTAGAAATATTCACAATTTATGACATCATTTGATAGTAATCTGTCAGGAGGTACTGGCCCATATAACTGTTCTAAAGCTCCATATACAGTTAGAGGGCGATGCACAGATCCATTCTTTTGAGTAAGGGCTTCAAGAATCACAACCTGAATCAAACACATAAAAAAAAAGAATGGAAAAACATTTCTTCAAAACATACTTTTGTACATGGTTTCATAAACCAAGCATCATGTTTGATTTGTTCGATTGTCAGACGTTCATTCGCGTCTTTCGCCATAAGACCAGTCAAAATGCTAAACAGAAATATGCACTAATAAGTCATAAATTAGCACATAAAAGTTCACCAATAATTAAAAATTCATTAAGAACTTACACTTTAAGATCAGTGTTCACAGGTACGTTATCAGGCATAATAAGGTCTTCATTAGCTATACTTTCAAATAATTTCATTATGACCTGAAAATAAATTATTGTCATCAGAATTGGATTTTCAAAATGATGTTAAAACTTACAGCTCCTTCAAAGGGATACTTCCCAGAAATCATGTTGTATAGTGTGACACCGCATGACCATATGTCAGCAGCAAACCCACTGAAAAATTATCTAAAAATATTTCCACCTTATAACTAGCTAACCATGTAACTGGTTAAAATAAGTATGACAACTCAGTTATAATACTTTTTAAACATATAGGTCAACTATACAGACCTATATTGCTTAGTATTTCCCGATACTAATTCCGGAGCTTGGAATTTTGGAGTACCCTGAACAATCTGGCAATGGTCGTTGGGCTGAAAAACCATCTAGATAAAAAAAACAAGGCACCTATTATTAAAACGATTATTGTAACTACATACTTGAAAAAGTGAAAGTTCCTCAGCCACCCCAAAGTCAGAAATTTTTAGTGAAAAATCAGGTGAAAGTAATAGATTAGCAGGTTTTATATCCTTATGAATTACACCAACCGAATGAAGATATTCAAGCCTAAATAAATTACATTTATATGATCAACGATTAAAAATAAACTTGGATGTCGGAAAATTTCATTTACATACTTGATTAAAATACTAAAATGTGTAAATGAATGATAATATAATACAAGAAAAAATAAAATGCTTAGCACCTAATAGATGACAAATAGGTAAGAGACTATTGGTAAACTAATAATAAAAGTCTTACCCGCATATTAACTCTTTAAAATATCTATGGGCATCCCATTCTTGCAATCGTTTATCAACTGCACAGTCTAGAAGTTGTTGAACTGACCCCATACAGAACTCCATGACCATATATAATTTATTCTTCTCATCATCGCGGAAAACCTATTGTAAAAGGATTTATAAAGAATACCAAACCAGTTACTAGCAAAAAAATTACTAGTTATTTAGTAAAGTATTTAATACGATGGTCGGAACCAAAAATATATTGTAGGGTCAACTGTATTTATAATAACACGCTCACGTTATATTTTGCAAAAAAATTTAATTATGACAGTTAACTACTATGAACATACACCAGTTAACTCATGTAAAATAATCTCGCTTATACAAGAAACTTACTTCAATCAATCGAATAACATTGTCATGATTAACTTTCCGAAGAATTTTTATCTCTCTCTCTACGTTCTCTGCTCCACCCGGAATTTTTCTTAATCGATTTCCTTTAATTATTTTTACGGCTCTTCTTACTAGGGTATGCTGTTCAACAATTTCCTATAAAATTTTAAGATAGTATATCATACATCGTTACATGTAAATCATATTTACTCAATCAGCTATACCTTCACTTTAGCATATGATCCTTCACCAATTTTTTCACCAAAAAGATAGCCATTAAGAATCTTTGGTTTTTTTTCGGCAAAAACTTCTTCAACAAACTGGAAACACGAATATTATTTTGTATAAAAATTAAGAAAATAGGAAAAAAAAACTTACATTCCCCGGTGTCATACGCTCGAATAGAAGATCTCCACCGGAGATTATAGACATTATACGATCGGCAGAAAGAGCTACATCACAATCAAAATCCTCTGTGTACTATAAAGATCATAGAACATTTAGGCAAGAAATAGTGAACACCTAGACATTATTATTTCACTAAAACCACTTGTAGTTAAATTATCTTATTGATAATTTTAAAATAAACTCTAATATGTGATAACAAATTTTTTTGGCAAGTTTAATTTTGAATCTAAAAAATTGATCGGTAGTAACAAGATTAAATTACTTCGCTTCTACTAGGTCCACAATGCATGTGCCAGTGTTGAACACTTGCCCTCAACTTATCTACGCTGTCCGATGTTCCACCACCGTATTCGCCCTCATCCTCCGTTGAATCTTCGCCTCCAACTGATAATTTCTTGAAAAAATAAGCAAATAACTAAAGATTTCAGATATGGCCTTATATATTGAACCTAACTCCTACCATACTAAATTCCATGAAGTAGTTATGATATACTATAACACAAGTACATGAATCCGCTCACTAGTTGATTAGATGAGCCTTCTGGCCATCCCTGTAAACGCCGTGACTCTTGTCCGGGTGAATTTTCGCCGCCCAATCTCCTTTCTATTACGTTTTCAGACACGCCAACATTCAAATCAGCATGTGCTATAACCCCCATATCCATACTATACCCGTCAACTGCAAGAAAAATAACTTAAGATCTTCTATTCTAATTGTAACTTAAGCCCCACCTTTTTTGTACCCGTTTGTAGCAGTAAATTGGTGATCCCCGTTCCTATCGGGGACAAATTACATTAAAGATGGAAACAGCAGTTGAGCTGAAATAGTAATTCACACATTATTGAGTACGTTAATAGGATAGTAACAAAATACATAAATTTTACAATATGATCATTGTGATTGAATGACAAAAATGCAAAGTTCTGAGAGAAGAGAAAATTTTATCACAGTAACAACCCAGATACTATAACCCAGCTACAAACAAGTTTAAAGACCTTTAATTAAGACATATAGACTTCCTTGATTTCATTTTGTTCAGCAAAATAATAAATAACCCGGTTAACGAAGCATGATTCCTAGAAAAATACAAATACAACCTTTGAGATACAAGGAGTGCCCACTAACTACTCCCTTAATAAACGCTCTATTAGAGCCAATTAAAACGTTCCATAAATATCTCTAAAAACGTGTAATTTTAACATTTAAAAAATTATATGAATTCTGTATCAAAAAGGAAACATAAAAGATATAGCTAAGCCACGTTAATATTATACTATATATGAAAAACCATTCTAAAGAACAAATGACATTTTCAAAAATTTCTAGTTCCCTTATATAGCTCCAATGCTATTTAGTCAAGTTCAATCTCCATTTGTCCATCAGGTAAACGAGCAATATCGTTGCTGGGGACCTACAATAAATTATATACCACTTTATAGCTTATTTACTGGTATAAACAAAACATTGAACATTATTACCACACACTAACTAATGACTTTACATGGATACCTCAATTTCTGTTTCTATCCAATCACTATCAACAGAAAGAATCTCTTGCTCTTCCAGAATTGGTGGCTCAATATCAAATGCATATGACGAAAGCTAAAATATAATACTGATATAAACAATAGCCAAGAGTGAAGTGAAAAAACTGACCTTATGTCGTACTCTCCGGGGCGCGCCTTGACTGATGGCTGGTTTAAGATTGATAGGCTCCTTCATAAAATCTTCATTTAATGAATTTGTGTCAAAATCTTTATTTGGTAAATTCTTCGAAAATAGTTTTGGTTTTTTCCCCATACCATACCAATATCCGACACCTGAATGCTTTTTAAAAATACGATTTTATCAAAATCACTACATCAAAAATTTTCTAACCATATTCGTCATCTACCAGATATCGAGTTAGCTGCTCGTCAGGAAACGAGTATGGTACGCGATCTGATGGTCCTACATACGAATCATAGTTATTATGCTTAGCCAGGTGTTCTCGAAAATGACGAAAGCATTTAGATAGGAATGAGCATTGTGTATATGGACAGCCAAATGTAGCTGAACGGCCATAGTGGCGAGATCTGAAGATAGGTACTTGATTATCAAATAAAATCCTAACTAAAATTACTACGATGAACATCTATATAGACTACAGTTAGCTCTGTTGTTCTCAGACAGAACCCACTGAACGTGCTGCTGGTAGCTTGCAGGTTCCATGTACGTTTCTGGACAGTAGGGACATTTATATCCCCAATCTCTACGAGAAGTATGGCTTCTTAATTTATGACGGCGCAACGTCATTTGACTAGCTATAATATTTACAATATTCCTAAAATCTGTACTAATGTTCTAATAAGAAGGTAATATAACAATCACACCTACCAGCAGCATAGTTGCAGTGCTCACATGCAAATGGTCTTGCATCATTATGAATGTTCATATGTTCATCATAAGACCGTTTTGAGGATAGGCTTTTGCCACACAATCTATAAAAATCAAATTCTATTTTTAAAAAAACAGTAATTAAATACCACACAACATTCGTTTTCAAACCAAAAACAAACCGACAATGCCATCGTGATCTTGATATAACTACACTTATCATCTGAGAATTAGGAACAGACACTTGTGGTTTCCTAGACAGTGAACGTGAAGAGTGATTTGAAGGTCCAGGAATTGAAGAATGCACCTAAATTAATTGACAAGTAAATCTATTTGTAGTACCGGTTAAATGATATTATAGTTTAGGGTGATTACCTTATAAAATGTCATCATACATTAAAAGTACATAGGATTAGAAAGTAGTGTAGACCTATTAAAATAACAAAGATTATTTTTGAAGTGATGCAATTAAGTTAATGATAATATGACTATAACGAATTAGGCGTTTAATAGTAGGTATAATATATTTCTTAATAATTCATATTTTATAACATAACAGAGGAAAAAGACCAAATATTAAAAACAAATACCGAATCTGATTTAATCCTTCCGACTGGCAGTGCAAGTCTGCCTTCACGATTCACATACATTAACTTCGTTTCTGAAAACACCATTTAACACTGATTATGAAATATCTAAACATAACTAAAATACTACTAGATTCATTAATAAGCTAGTAAATAATACAAAGTATATGCCTTCGAAGTTTGAACTTCAAACCGATTCTCTATATATATAAATTACTTAGATATTCGAAGTATTCAATTATCATAGACTCCAAACCAGATTATATCACGCCAATAGTTCTATGTTTACTAATATTAAACATTTAATTTTTGAATACTATGGAAGCAAAATCAAAATTAAACTGCAAATACGATAATGTTTTATTCTAAATCCAAGTAAATTTAATTGAAATGGGTGGGACTGAAAAATGCAGATGGTGCATAATTATGAGAATATTGGTAAAATTAGTGTCGTAGCAAAATAATGCAGTTTTGGAGGTTCAATAAAAACTATCTGCATTACAAGTTAAATTATATGGATAAGA
The DNA here is from genome assembly GCA_020740425.3 of Heterorhabditis indica. Classification (NCBI taxonomy): domain Eukaryota; kingdom Metazoa; phylum Nematoda; class Chromadorea; order Rhabditida; family Heterorhabditidae; genus Heterorhabditis; species Heterorhabditis indica. The sequence goes on from JAJAVP010000014.1 coordinate 375,770, forward strand.
AGACAGTCTAAAGGTTTTTCTGGATCTAGATAGTTTGCAAACATAGAGATGTAAATTCGTTTGTTGATGTATTCATGGTTATGATTAAAAACATTAGTCTTACATAACAAAAAATATTTTTAGCTTTTTTTTACTTGATCTACAGTTTATGAGTATGGTTTATGCGCCATATATAAAAATAGATAGGCATTATTGTTTTTAAAAGTATTATAAATAGAGTCATGAAATGACATGTTCATTCGTGGGAGTTTTACAGATAAATTTTCCAAACTGAGTGGACAAATAAGTATGCATCAACTAAATGCAAATGGTTCTTTATTTATTTTCGCATAAATACACAAATTATTACCTAGTTAAAAAGCTTGTTTCGCCGAATCACGTGCTACAGTTTAAGTGCGAGTGGGATCTGTTTATTTAGCTCGATGTTAGTTCACCATCATATTCTGAGTTTTAGTTTCAAAAAATTCATGTTGTAAGCGAAAAAATAATATTATGAAAATTATTGGGTTAAGACAAACAATTACTTTTGCTTGAGTGTTCTATTTTTTCTATTTATCCCGTATTATTATTTCCTTTTTGTTCAAAGATATTATTTATAGCTGCATATATGATTAAGAGCTATACTAAACTGTAGTACTGTACATAATTTTCTTAGGATAGAGCCTTTTATGCCCTTTCAGTTCTCTCTTTGGATTTTTTAAGTTTCTATTTATATGATCCAAGGTCAATATTTCTTACGTTTATTTGAAGATTCATAACCTCTGTATTTCTAATATTGATGGTTTTTACTGCTCTTCTTACATTATGAAAAAAAAACTAGGTCTCTTTGAAGGTAACTTCTCTTTAATGTTAGCAGTTATACTGAAGACTATCTTAGCCACTAATTTGTTACAATTTTTTCTACCGAGTAACATAGAATTCCTATTAATGACGAAAAAAGATCTCAAGTTTGTCACTGCACTGAAGAAGAAACTATGCAATGACCAGTGTTCAAAGAACTATTTAAACATCAGTCAGTATGTTGAGACCTACAATAAAGTTACTTCTATAAAAGGTGAAGGTTATACCTTTGCAATAATTACCATGTAAACCATATTTTTGTCGTATAGATACTTATTTACATTGTTCAAAATGTTAATCTTAAACTATGGACGTTTCGCACAAAAGCACTGAATCAGTCATCTGGGAAAATGTAGAATACAATAATTCCTACTATGAAAATTTTGTCGCCCGTCATCTTTGTGATAGTGTTGTTCAAATGCATATAAGTTTAGGTTTAGTATATAAATCATATATTGTATTTAACAATTTGGAAAATTTAAGTTTAAAAAATCCTAATTTTTTAATGAAATTTTATTCTATTGGGTAAAATCTGTCTGAGTGGTTAATAGGTAGCCTCCACATATGACTGCTGGCATGAAAGACGTGTCTTTCTCAAAGGGATGGTTTCGGAAAAATGAATGGAGTATTTATAAGACAAATAAAATCGAGAAAGAGACAGAAGGGTAGGATAACTGAACTCTCGTCAACAACTTAAGTTTGTCTTATTAAAAAAATATACATTTTAGGACTGAACAAGCGGAGACATTTCTAAAAAATGCAAAATGGAACTAAAGGGCATAAAAGGCTCCATTCTAAGAAATTTATGCACAGTAGTGTAATATGTGCTAATCAATTTAGAATATTTCCACTTATTTTCTTTACTTCATATCATTATTTTTTCTAAGTTTTTTCTTTTCTCTCTTACTGTCCAATTGTGCCATATGTTCTATTCTGATATATCACCTCCGAGTGCTACCCGTTCCCTATCCGCAACAGCCGCCACCCAACCCCCACTCATATTACACGACAGGTCACACTCACTGCTAGTAATGCATCCTTAAGCTAAATCTATTGATTGAAGTTTCATTATCAACTGCTACACATTTTTTCTCAGCAACTTTTTTCATATGAAAACCATTGCAATATCTAAAAATCGAAAGTTTTTCATCGCCTAACATTTACTGCAAAATTTTCTTTTGATGATTGATTTTCACAATCAGTTAAATAATTGAAATGATACAGACACTATGAAGGAGTATTCATTTTAACTTATTTGATTAATAAGACTTTCACTCCTATCTCACTTTTCAGTCTCTATCTTGCAGTTTTTGAACTCATTCTAAGGCATTCATTTATCACCAAAGAGTAATTATCTTATTGTTGCACGCCCAAAATGCACATATGCTCTCCTGATGCTCGATTAGCATAAATTCCATTTTATTATCTTATGCTTTAGTTCTATTCACAGTTTTTTGTGGTGACTCAAAATATCGACTTGTCTAGAACACATACTGTATTACTGAAATGTATGTAGCAAAGATTTTGTAATTTTTCACATTAGTTTTAATACTATTATGTGTCATATTTGCCTGTGAATAGTTTTATTCTGTTAATATTCACCTCATGTAAGCTATCATGTCAGCTTAGGCTATGAAGATAATGTAAATTATTTATTATTTAAGCTTCAGCTACAAGAATGCAAAATGTAAAACATTACTTAATAAAGTAAATTGGAATATAAAGTACTGCAGTTAACGACATCAGTGACTAGTTATACCAAAATTAAATTCCAAGTGGAATGTGCATCGATTTAAGCCAATATATTTAAAAGCATAAATAACAACTCAAATAATTTATGTAGCATCATACTAAAACAGTACCATGTTGCATTTTTCGCTGTCTAGCAGTAAATACTATTTATTTTACAAGTGTGATGGTTGAGAGATTTAGCAGGTTTTTCCATCGTCTGAAAAATACTCAGCAATTCACAATTTTTCTGCGGACCTTTCACTACACACTTAAGTGTTCGTCATTGTTCTATTTATCTTTTCGGTATGACACACTTTCTTCTTCTGTTCCCATGAGATCAAGTGAAAATGTTTCGCTCTTGTCAATCCTCTAAAATTGCCGCCCATTTTTCCGAAATGATCCATGTGGCATATTCCACCAATGATATCGGAAAAGCTGCGTGGCACTGGACATACGTGTGGTTTTTTCCTCCTGAGTAATTTTGTCCTTTTGATCTCTTTTACATTAACTTCAATTTTTTTTTGTTGTAACTGCTGATATACACCTGATTCGTGGTTTCACATCTAGAGAGACGATTTAGTGTTCCAATCTTAAAGAAAAACAAACATAGGTTACTAAATAAACTAATACAAGTAATCCATAATCTTATGAATTTGAAAATGAATATAGTTAAACTTTAGAAGGTACTCCAGTTTTACCACTATATGCTGGGAAATGTATAGTTTCTCTATTATTAATTTTGCATTATTAAGTTTAGCAAATAATATCATAGTATTGTTAAATGGGTAAAACAAAGAAGAGGGAACGTCCAGCTAGCTCAAATACTGCAGAACATCTTATTTCAGAGACTCACTAAACATTGATAACTAATTACGGCAAGGGAACATTCATCTCCCGTTGCATTTTTTGAGTGTTGCTGCATCGATCGCCAACCCACTTTCAATGGATTAAGATCTGTTGTAAGTTTAAAGAAGTACAGAGTTTCAAAATACTCTTCTGTTTACACTTCTTACTCAATGATTAATACTTTCATACATTTTTATGTCCATGTGATGGTCGATAATGTCAGTAAGGATCTCATTTGATATCGCTATTCCTACATGCATTATTTATATAATATGCAGAAAGAATAATTAACTGAATCGTACGGAAGAGAAATGAAATAGTTTTCTTACTTATAGTAATTTCCCTAATTATAAAACATCTATATACATAAATGAAAGTTTATGGATGGTCTCCTAGAAAAAATTTCGATGATAGTAGATAATCTTTTCATATAAATGAGAAAAAAAATTTTTCGTCGCATAATAATTCAAACATATGGTCGTGAAAAATAATTTATCGTTCTTTTAATGTTCATTCTGATGCCTTTAAAGCCAGGAGCGAAGATTGTGAATAGTAGCTTAGCAAATAAACTTAAATATGAATTATGAAACTGCATTCTTTTGCAGTCTTACTACGTATTCATTGCTAAGAAACTATAGTTTCTATAAACAATCAGAACATCGGATTACACGAAAGTACATAAGAACATAATTAATACAATCTTCCCAGATACTATTAGGAGGTAAATTATAGATATATACTTATATTAATTGTAAATGCAGCTAGTGATTCATAAACAATACAGTTTAAAGAAATAAATTCTTTTGAATAAGCTTTCTCTTATTTAAAAACGATTTCAGATCAATTGGTTTTAGGCTTACTATCTAATTCATTTTAGACTACTCTAATTTTAACTGATTTAATGTTTAATGATTTATATGTAGATTTTCATGGAATAGTCAAATCATGTTTTAAATTCTTCTCAGTGGTGATAGGAGATATGAAATTGTTCGCCACCATCACGTCTAAATTCCAAGAGTTTCATATTCTTGTTCATAAAAAATAATTTATTGTCCCACTTAAATCTCTAAATCCAAGAAATAATATAGGCGATACCACTTTCATTGCCTTATCACACTTAGATTTTGAATTTGAGCACTACAATTGGTAAATAGTTACGCATTCAGTTTGATTACAAAAATAGGATAGTGAACTGCTTAACGACAGCCATATTTCGAATCATGAAGAATACATACAATTTTGCTTATAAATGACTTAGGCGAATTTTTCTCTAAAAATATCGTATAACTTCCACTTAAATGAAACCAATAAAATGTATGCACTTTCAGTCCCAACTAGACCATCTTCTTCACTTATTAATAGCTCTGGTATCCGAGGTAACTCGAAAAAAAGGAAATCTCCGAAGCGAGTGAGGCTCATTCTCTATAATCCTGTTCCCAACAATGAGATCAAGAATACCTATATAACAGCTTGCAGCCAAGATGATCCCCTCAGAATTGAACGAAATCTTAATTTACGTGACTGGGATCGTCGCTTCGCTAGCTTTAATCCTACTAGTACTCGTTTACTGCCACTACAAATGTCGATGTACTAGAAAGCACAAGACTCCTCAGCTGCCCCAAGTAAAAATCACATTACACAACTCCAAGTAAGCCGTCAACATTTATCTCTCATCACACTGAAAACATACGACTAATTCCAGAACTCCCCTCTCTATCGACTGTCCAGACATAGACTTCATCGACTCAAGAACTACAAATATTGTATCATCTACAGTACAAGTCTCATCAGTTCACAATGCTCCCCATAATGTATAAAATCTTTTCTATAAACTCAATTTCTGGTAGAAATACTGTAACAAATCGTATTATTTCCAACAAAAGTAACAATATAACTAGACATTTTCCTCCTTGGTAATCTTGACTGGCTTTCCTCCACGAATTCTTCCTGTACGACGAGCAGCAATAAGACCGACCTTAAAAACTCACTATTTTTCGTCCTGTCAAACTACGAAATAGTATAAGTGAAAACAATTGTTGTTCTACTAACCTTCTTTCCTGCACTGGCATCTCTCCTGACTGTTGAAGGATGCCCAATATGTTGATGGTTACCTCCTCCGTGTGGATGTTCAACAGGATTCATAGCAACACCTCTAACTCTTGGCCAGCTATTTCGCTTAGCCTTATACTTATGATAAGCACGACCTGCTTTCAGTAAAGGCTTGTCAGTACGTCCACCACCAGCAACAAGACCTGACCGAAAAAATATCGTTTAACAAAACACTAAATGATAACAATATTAAAAATCGTACCAATCATAGCTCTGTTAGCAGACTGTACAACTTTCTTGGCTCCTGATGGAAGACGAATACGAGTCTTCTTAGTGTCAGGGTTATGAGCAATAACAGTAGCATAGTTGCCTTAAAATCCTTGAGGTTATGACTCCTATTTCAGCCACTACTTACTATACCCAAAGAAGGCAAGTCACCTGAGCATTTGGCAAGTACTCCACGATCACCACATTTTCCTTCAACATTGCAAATAGTTGTTCCTTCAGGAAGATTTCCAACTGGGACGATATTTCCAATCTGGATGTTGGCTAAAAAATATACTGCTTAACAAAACGAACCAGGAACCTATCACATGAACATATAATAAACACGAGTAATCAACATCACATTGGAAACAAACTAATGATTAGGAGATAAAAATAACAAACCCTTGGCTCCACAGTAAACGAACTGCCCCGTGTACATTCCTTCTGCAGCTACAATTGTGCTCTTAATAGTCTTGTACTTGTAAGGATCGCGGAATGCGACGATAGCAAGGGGAGCACCACGACCCGGATCATGGATGATGTCCTTTACAACGCCCCTAATGTATCCATGGCGTTCAGCATAATCAAGAGGCCGTAGCTTTGCAGCTCCCTTACGGTGCTTATTGTGGGATTTGAAAATTCCCCCAGCTCCTTTACGCTGGACACGGATCCTACGACCCATTGTTTGAAAACCTACAAAGAGTTAAATAAGTGGCAAAAAATAATCATGACGTACAGTAACATTGGAAAAAAAAGCTAAACGAAACCTCGAACTCATTCAGCACTAGATTACTCCATTCAAAACAAATTTATCAAACAAAATTACTGCAGATATATCATATATAGCTAATTTAAAAGAATTAAAGATAAAATCAATATATTCAGTAATGAGAAATAATGTATTTAAAACAATCCAACCACGTAAAAATATTCCAAGGATGCAAAAATTTCTTAGGCCAGTTAGGAATATAGGAAAATACGCTGGTATCTTTGTGTCTCCACGAAGATACGAAGTTTGCCTGATTATCAATCTTTTGCTACGGCTGAGTTATATACGGTATATTTAGCGCGTACAAATGTGTTTTTTGTATTGGTTAATGGTTATATAGATTAAAAATTTCAATAAGAATATATAACGTCTGAAGAAAATAAAAATTTTGCGGCATATATTATCATTTTAATTTTGGTGATATATAATAAAATATATCTGAAACCAAAAGGTTTGTGAAAACACTTAGCATAAATCAATAAGGCCCCGGGCAGTACGCGGAGATGAGTCTATCACATAAAAAATATGCTTTTATTTTCTCTATTTTTTATTATTTGTATTTGTATTACATTGTAAGCTTTCATATTAGCTTAACACACAAATAATACTTTGAGCAAATTACTGCAATGAGGGAAACGAAGAATTCCCTGATTTCTCCATTGTTTATCTTCTTCATTACTCTTTGAAGATTTATTTTTATTGAATTTAATTTCTACTATGAATAAACTGGCTTTTGGTTTTAAGTGATTTTCTAATCTGAAGAATATGCGCATAATTTTCTCTAATATAAAAAGAAAGTGCTAAGAAAATCGCCTCACCAAAATGTCTTTACCAGGATGCCAAATTATATGAAGGCCTTGTTTAATACAGTTGAAAGTTGTCGTAATACCCGAAGATCTAAAACAATTATTACCTTTTGTCTACGAACAGTCAAGTATTTTTTAAAGTAACAAAAAATCGATTAAAGATAACTTCTCACCTCAATATCAGTAAATTTTAATAGGGAAAATCTTTGGTTTGGAAAAAGTGCCAATCATATAAGATTTATCAATTCTATATTGGTGACAGAGAAACTAATAGTTAATAGATATTAAAAATAAACTATTTTTGAATATCGTTCGATACAGTAGAGCTTGAAATGTGGTTTTTATGCATAATAAAAACATCATTGTGAACATTGCATACATTTTCCAAAACAGTAGGCAGTTGCTTTTTTTAAAAACAAATATACCTATATTTAGAAATGTCTTATCCAGTGAATGTTTTCAAATCAATGGAGCAAGTAGGTTTGACCATCTTAAATAGAATATGTTAGACCAATACGAACTTTCTTAAGGTCTAACGAGAACATGGAACAATATTAATAAAGACAAATAGCAAATTTTTCAAACTGCCACTGTTTGGTGAAGTAGATTTGATATATATATATATATATACAATGTAGGTTAAAAAAAAGCCCCGATTTTAAAAGTTGAATTTCTTCAAACAACATAAAAATTGTCGCTTAAAGCGTTTCTGAAAGCTTGAAAATTGAGCTTTTCGAATGTATTAATCTCATTAGCATAGTTCGTATTTGAGAGTCACAATTATCGATTTTCATGTTTTTTTCACACGTATTTGGACTCATTTTTCTGAGGTTTAACCTAATAATTGCTTGATATTTCTTGATAAAAACATTTATATTTATAAGTTCAAGTTTTGTTATGTATCAGGTTTATCCGGGTGATACAGGTGTTACTGATCCGGGGCGTCCACTATCTTGTTTTCTCCGGTATATTACCGTTATTCATTCCAAGAAGAATGAGACAGTAATACTTGCCAATTTATCAGAAATTCAAAAAACCACTAACTTTTATAAGATTGATAGCTCACATAGCAGATCGTGTTAACTAATTCCGATGTTTTTGCAGCCGACAAATATTAGGAACATCAAATCTATGAATATCGGAATAATTTATAGTAGTTATTAGATCATCTACAGAAAAATTATCGTCGGTTATTAGAGAAACAAAAACCCAAGACAAATTAGGTCAAATACATATGAAATAATACGGAAATCCATATTCCCATAAAATCAAAAATTGCGACTCGCACGTGTGACGTATGCTAATGAGGTTAGTACAGTCGAATGTTAGATTTTCAAGCTTTCAGAAACGTTTTAAGCTACAATTTTTGTTGAGTATGAAAAGTTATAAGACTTTTAAAGTCGATTCTTTTTTTGAGCCATCCTGTGTATTCAAATTGAATGGTTTTTCCCTCTGTGAACTTGTGCGATTTAATATCCATATCAACCTCAGGTTATGGCTTCGAAAGAGTATTTCGTTCCATCGGAGGAAGTGATGACATCTATTGTATTACCTACTATTATCTTCTGTATTGGGATGGTTGTTGCGATGTTAATTGGCATAAACAAATGTAAGCAGTGGGAGTTAGATAAGATTGTGGAGATGAGAAGAACAAGAAGAGTCATGCAACGAATAACAGCTAGGTTGCAAGAGAAAAACTTTAAAAACATTCAAAGTTGGTTTAAATTACTTTTATATTTAAAGTAAAGTTCATGTTATGAGCATTCCCAATATGTATTTATTTGATTATTCTAGAAGCCCGGAATATGCGTAAAAGAGCTGCAGCAGCCAAGATAGAAATATGTAAGAATGAAATATCACCTCCACTTTATTCATCTCAACAACCTGGGTTAGTGCATTCACAGAACTTGATAGTAACACTTTATACGAGTTTGATGCCTCATCACTTTTTAGATGTGGGTCATCCCCTCCTCCATCGTACGAAGATGCTCTTCTTGATGAATATTATTATGAATGCCAACCATCCACAAACAGGTGTACATTAATCTTTCTTATCTACAGCTATGTGTAAACTGAAGATTTTAGGTCATCGCACTCAGTTTCCACTACAATAAGACGTTTTTCACGGGAATCGCGAGTGTCTAAACGAAATAGTAATGGTAGTAGAAGAACAAGTCGTGTTATAACGAACCTACCACTTGTTTAATCTATCTACACTTTATTTAAATAATATGTAGGGCCAAACTTTTAGGCAGAACTTTTGTGTTTTTTTCTCAAGTTCCGTTTAAATCATTAATACAAGAGGTTCAGTGAGAACTCTGTCTAGTGTTAGCTAATTTCCCATAAGATTAAACTAACATACGACATTATATCGTTTAGATCAATTTACAAAACTAAGACCCTTAGTATGTAATACATAAATTAATGATGAGAATCTTTGAACAGTCTAGCAGAGCACTAATTTGTAGATCGTTAGATCAAGCAAGCTAAACAGTCTTCTTTAATTTGAGTTGCAGATTATTTCAAAGTGAAACATTTATTTCAAAGGTAATTTATAAGTAATAATAGTTCGTTTAGGAACTGATTAAAAATAAGTTATTCCTTTTCAGTTTATTATGTCAACTAAGTAAGTTCCTGTTTTAAACGATAAAATTGGTTAATTGTTAGAAAATATATGTATTTTGTTATTTTATCATGTAAATTCTACTTTCTACCGTAGTTATATTTCTATTTTTTATAGATATATTTACGTATTAATCAATCGCATGTACGTCGATTTTTTCATTCAAAACAAAAGTACGACGTTTAAACTGAATAAAATATATTAATTTATTACGAAATTTCCCAACAAATCAATATATGCCTGGAAGTATTCGGTACGGCACTTTGTTGCAATATTGAATCCAATATTGTCCGTACTTGGTTAAACATCGAGATTCATCACTTAGTAGACGGACGAACAGGAAACCTGTCATTATAAAAACTAAATATTATGTCTAATATTTGTAATATGATTTATATCAATGTTTGATATACAGATTTAAACTAATAAGTACTAATAGTTGGGAATACATATAGAAACGCAAACCAGTGCGGGTTTTATTTTACCTCAGTTCAATGGATATTGATCAACATCAGACTATAACTCTGTTGATATAGCAAATCACCACCTACTCGGTATTGGTAGCATTGTTTTTAGATATAATATTTTATGTGGATCTAATTATGAAGATCTTCATCTTTCGTATTCTTAAGTTTATATTTCATGTTTCAAAACTTTGGACTTGCACATTTAGTATTCGTATATTACTGACCATCAAGCAGTTCAAGGTTGAAGCTCGCGCAAAGTACACCGGTTCAAAGTTTAAGGATGTATTATGAAGAGGAATCATTTTATCAGTTAAGTAATATTGTCTAGGTAGAATCATAAGTTCAATCATATAACTATTTTCCGTTATCTGGACATGAACCATCAATATTACTAATAATACAAGAGGCATGTTCGGCTATATGGACATACGCATCAACACCATACTTTCATATACTCATAATCAAATATGGGAGCAATTGGCTTTTTCAGCAAGAGAACGCCCCTAATCACGATTCGAGAGCCATACCGAGAAAAAATTGCTCTTTTAAAGCGGTCATTGCTGTCTTGACTTAAATCCAACTGAATACATGTGGGGTGAGTTGGAACGTCAGTGTAGAGATTTAAGGACAACCAATTCAATAGTAAAAATGTCAACAGTTTGAGCAGAAGTGAACGGGCATGCCGCTACATCCTCTTGAAATCCATGCTCACGATACTATTGAATCAAAAAGCTATCCTTATAGATATATGACCTAAGAATTGATAGGTCTTCACTAGTATTTAAGTTGATTTCTGGTCTATAGCGTTTCAAAAGCCGTGACATTTCTTGTACATAATTTTGTCGCTTTGTAAAAATGAAAATACCTCAGGACCCGTTCCATTTAATGGAAGATTATATTAAGACTTTAGATCTTCATGAAGCAAAATATCAATTATATTGTATAGTAATTTTAAAACAGTTATTATGATTTCATTAATATCTTAATCTTACCAGTAATAAAAACTGCAGGTAGATGACATAACGCAGGAGCAAATCCTTGAAACAAGGAAAATGACGCAAAAGTAATAGATTCAAAGAGATAATTTGGATGTCGGCATGAAGACCAATATCCACTTCCTGTAAAGGAACGTTGATTTAATGAAATCTTTAAAGAAATATTAAGAGTACAAAGCTAATATTTGGATGGATACCTAATAATAAATTAGCTCCTGAATCGCCTGTGTCCAATCTATACTTAGCTGTAATGAAGAAGGGGTCTACTCCCCCAATCTTTATCATTCCTTTTGACCGTCTGAAAGAAACCGACAAATATAAGCACTTAAAACATACTTTCAGTATAATACAATAATTTTTTAATGGTTATTCGTCCTAATAGACGTTATAATTTCAACCACCTGAATTCATATTTCTGTTTATCAATTGCCGTTGTTGTATACATAGCAAATAATCCAATTATTACGTAAATTGCGTTCGTTAATATAGAAAGAGATTTCCGTGAATATGCAACAATTGCAATAGGTGATGAGTAAATAATCGGATAGAAAACCTGGAAAACTAAATTTCTCTTAGAAATCCTTGTTATAATATATTTTCCAATTTCTTTATATATTTTATGGAATAATAGTTGAAAGATATATCACTTATTGAAACTTGAAATATTCAAGTAAATTATTTATATAGTTTGCGTTGTAATATCTCACCAGGTCCCCCCAAAGCCGGTAGAATCCACAGTTTGCCCGACGAGAATCGAGTGCATTGAGATGAAGGTACTCATTCCAGTGGAACTTCATGATATACACCATTTGAACAAAAGAACACCCAATTAAACTCTCTGAAAGCAATTACTAGTGAAATTTGGTTCAATTGTTAAACCATTATTTGTGCTTCTTCCACCGGAACACTATCTAAGATTTGGCGTGCTTTTGTCTTTATGCAAGTGAACTCTTGATGATAGTTGATAAAGTTTACTTAGATGTTCTGATGAAGGTTTTTGGTATTAAACATGTTCAGATTAAATAAAAAAAACTGACATCATGATGTTCGAAGGTGTGAGAATTCTTTTTAAGAGACTGTACGGCCATTATATAAATTTGGGTGTCAAAAATTGGTCATACCTTAAATAATAACAATATCAAATGAACTTAAATGAAGTTAATCTGGATTTGCCTTGCCTGCATTTCATTTCTACATTTCGCTACAATTTTCTATATAAATAGGCAGACTAGTAAAGTGAGCAATTAATAGGTAGGATTTTCTAGTTGATGGATATTAATTATATTTTAGAGAATGATATTATAGTTTTTCTAGGTATAAGTAGAGACTGTGAAAAAAACGTCGTAGTATCTATAGTAGCTAATACTACTAGAAATTATTATTATGCGGATTATTTAAATATGGGGAAGATTGCACATCATTTTAAGTAATTCACAAAACAAAGTTAAAATAGCATGCATTGAAATTAGTATCTGAATCGTACTCGATATGTGTCCATGTGCATTACGCTGATAGTAAAGGGCTGAAATGACAAATAGCGGCCATAGTCCGAAGGTGATCCTCGATCTAAGAAAGTGCTTGACATCGATATCCAACACCTTTGGGTGGATCTCCACTCCAAAAAAGAAGTCGGACAATGTTGTGACTGAAATCACTGATATATGTGCTTTCACTTGTTCATAAATAATAACAAAACGACCACTAGTAAATCTTTCAAGCCCAGTATAACTCACTATTATAGTCCTCGCCAAATCGATACGTCAACACAAGTGTTGTCATAATGCACATACATATTAAAGCCAAATAAAGTACGATTGAGTTAAAGTGGATGAAGACTGTATCACCTCGGTAAAGGCCAAGTCCACTACCCATCAAATACAACAGGCAAAGCAAAAGACAGGAACTGAAGCTATTGACAGCTCTCCGATATTCCTCTTAAATTGATTCATTTCAGTTCATTTTCACGATTATTGTACTTTAAGTTCAATATATTATCCTCACTTTCAGTGAAAAAATGAGAATAACGAGGCTTCAGAAATTCAGTTAAACGGGACAGCTTTCGCAAAATTGCCTAGTGTAATGTATAGCAGCATCGCGAATCTTTAAACAGCTTCACTAAAACTACAAGAAATTGCTCCCTATGATCCAATAGCGTAAGATTTAATAAACTGGTAACTGATTTTAGGCAGTGTAAAATTTGTTAATATAACTTTAGTATTATTTTTCAAAAAGAACTGCTTACATTTTAATTTTCCAACTAAAGAGTGAAAAAATAACAATGTGGAACTTACGCGTTGTAGAAATGTAAGGAATTTTTTTCTATCACATAAGAGTTTGTAGTAACAATCCCCGCAAAATTTAATTTAAAGAAGGACAAAAATAACACACTAATTGAACTTAGGACAACAACATCATCATGTGGAAGGACCCAGTGGAAGATGAGCTGGACTGAGAATAGAATAGCAAGGAATTTCCATGCAATGATGTCATTAATTGATGGAATAACGTGAAGAAGAAAAGAACGACCAAATATCATCTTCACTGTCTAAAAATAGATATGTACGTAAGTGACTCTGCAATTGGAAATGAGAAAACAGAAGCCATTTTATAATTTAATATATATGCATACTTTCCTTATTTGATTTGCATAACTTTGAAAGTGATAGCCTTCTTATCACTGCAGAACAAATATTTAGCCTCTTGATATATTTTGTTCACGAATGTAAATAGTAGAAGCGGATGAAGGCAATGTCATAATATATTATTGTCATAAAAAGTGCTCGAGTTCTTATAATTCCCGTTATTCTAATTTTATAAAGTATGCCTAAATATTGCTTTTAAAGCCTCACCGTCCTCAAAGTATTTGCAGTGACAATAATTTGCTAAACATACCGTTAACAAATATCCCTGCTGAAAGTGAATAGCGTAAAGATAAATGAAGGAAAATATAGGAAGAAATACAGTGATAAATAGCAAGAACTGACTGGAAATTCTTTGTTGTTTCTGAAATATAGTTCATGTAACCCATCTTCCATTTTAAGTTACTTGCTACTAATAACATTAAACAATATTATTATTGAATATGTATCAGTGATTTAAGAACTATTGTAATTAATTTAAATATTTTATTTTAAAATATAAAATTTATAACAATTGGTGTTTTCAACCTGCAATGCTAACTGAATAGCTTGTATGTCTTTTGCTGATATACTACTCCTCCGAAGACTTGTAGTTGATCCAAAACTCGATCGTCTTATTCGTTGCATTGCTAAGGTAATAATTTAGTTGCGGTTGTCAACAAGAGCGATAAAAACGAATAAACGTAATAAGAATAATATTGTACTTAAAAATCTCCATTTAAAACAGGGCTTTACGCTGTAAAAATTAGTAGTAGTAAAACAAGGAACAGGCGTAAATGAACCACCGAAGCAGTTGGGATTTGATTGTTGCTCTGTTTGCTCTGTTGCTTTACATTCACGGCAGGCGGAGCCTACTAAAGGGCGTGGTTTTCAAGTTCTTCTAGTCTCAGCCGATAATCAACTCGCAGTTGTTTTCTCATTGACAACTGCCTTTTGAAATACACAACCCATTTGATTTTCACAAAATAAATGACCCAGCGTGGAATTTAAACAACAATTTAATCCCATTTTTGTAGTAAACTCGTTTAATTCTTCAGGAAGTTCGATGTAACAAAATTAGTAATTGGAATATATTGCAAGTGGTGGGGAAAAATCTCTGAGAAAAATAATAGGAAAATATTAACAAAATTCAATTCTGATTTAATAATAGTAAATTTTTGCTAAATACCTTTAGTTGTACTTTTCTCATAAGTGTTCTCACTGTAGGATCACTTTCTCGATGTTTACACTGTTATCAACATTCTTAGCAATGCTACACCGTTCAAGTATCGACTTTTTCCGTCTTTGTCTCTCAAAGTGTGGCTATTTGTAATTTTAGTCGATGAAACATTTGCTAATTCATTTACTAATTTCCATATTTTATTGATTATTTCAATTTTCAGACGCCATATTTATATTGTAATAATAGCTATTTTTGTGGCGCATGATTTCCATGATATTAATTCTACTAATTATTTTACTAATTGCGCTATTCTTAAGAAACAGCGATAGTACGTTCAACCTATGGTTTTGGTCGAGATTCGGAGTAAATGAAGGTAAGATCCCTCTGTTGGCTCCTTCATGTTCTTATATGGCCTACTTGGTTAGCTTAATATATGTCTAAGTTATCCATTCTTTTATTTGAAATGTCAGCATTTTGATATGAGATCTCTCAATTTTCCATTTTCGCGATCTACTTGCAAATTCCCACATTTTCAAGCTTCGCGAGTTGTTCAATAAAATAATTACACATTTCTTAAAAGGTAGTTTATTGTGGCTACCTGCTTCTATTCAGAAAGACGGTGGTTAGATACTGAGTGTTTGCTGTATAAAACAAGCCGAATTCGTTTTCTTGTTACAGTAGTAATAACATTAAATTGGTTATGATATCATCATTTAAAATAAAGTCATTCGTGATTAATTACTGTTTGTAAAAGTAAATTCCAGAAGCCTACTTCCATAATAAGGTAGTTTGGATAGTGGGATGTAGTAGTGGAATTGGCGAGCAAATTGCCCTTCGGCTAGCTAAGTACGACTGTCGACTCATTTTATCTGCCAGAAGAATAGATCTATTGGAGGATGTAAAAGGAAGATGTGATGGTTAACACTGTTATGCACTTTATTTGTATTACCTATATAACACGTGCATATATAAAGTATACTCAGAGATGTCAGTTGAAATCTTATAGAAATTCATAGTTAAAGCAATGTAATATTTTTGCAGAGATAAGTAAGTCTAATTCGTCAATAGTTTATCCCATAGACATTGTTGAATTTGATGAACTTAAGGTCAAGGCAAGCGAAGTTATTAAACTATTTGGACAGGTTAGTTATGTTCCTATGAATTTTACAGTTAAATTACTTTGTCCCACTAATGCTTAATGGTCTATGTACATTAGAGGATATTAAGTCTATCCATTGTGTCATTAGTGAACTGGTTAAGTATTAGGGGGTAGGAATAATCGGTGCGACATAAGCATTACACGCCGATCTCTCTCTCTCTCTCTCCATCTTTCCACTCTCTGTAGTGGGCATAATGGCTATTGATGCTATATTGGAACACCCAATATTGTTTGGATAATATTTTTGTATAGTGAATTATAAATCATATTAGGTGGATATTATTATACTCAACACTGGGCAGTCACAACGAGCAAACTGGATTACTGTAGATCCACAAGTCGATTCTGCTTGTTTTAATGTTAATGCATTGGGACCTACTATGCTTGCTCGTGAATATCTAAAATGCTTAAAGACAGATGAAAAAGGTATTTAAATCTATTTTATCAATATACTATAAGCATTAAATGCAAAGTATATATTGTATTTTTAAAATATAGTAGACATTTAACATAGATTAGTCCCTAAAAACCACTAGAGAAGTTCGAGACATCATTTAGGAGTCTATCCCTCAACACAGTTCGTTGTGGTAAGCAGCATCGCAGGCATCATTCCTGCCACACTCTCTCCTTCCTACACCGCTTCTAAGCACGCTCTCATGGTCGGGAAGTTTTTTGCGTACTGCATGCTAACATTCTATATTTTTCTATAGTAAATTATATTTAGTGGAAAGAATAGGTGGTTATTAAATTTGCTATTATCAATGTTTTCATTTATTTCTCACTATTTTACTCCAATTTTCAGTTAATTACACAGTTGTTAGTTAACTGATAGATCTCATTTTAATTAAGACTATAGCAGATATACCGGGTGCACCAAAAGTTCTCATACAAAACTTAAGTGATGTTAAATTTAGCATATATGACGTAGCAATTCGCTATGTTAATGAATATGTGCTACTTAAAGCCTCCTTGGAGCATGTTTAAGATTTCACTCAATTATCTCGTCTCTGAACTGTTGTATGGCGTCTACGTCATCCATCTGCATAGGCAAGGAGAGAAAAGCGTTGCGATAGCTAAGAAGCTCGGTGTGCCGAGAATGGCTGTTCGCCGGACTGTGAAACGATTCTAGAAGCTGGGCACAGTAGAGGATCGTCACACGAGTGGAGGACCCAGGTCGGTGAACACCTGTCGTGTTCGAAAAATTGTCAAGAAGACGATCCTTCGAGATAACAACTGAGCGATGTGGAAGATGGCTTCTGGCATCAATATCAGTTCAAAGCTAATGAAGAGAATCGTCAATCATTACGAAAAAGCTAAGAAATTTCTAAGCATCGTTTGGCAGAACCGCACCTCGAACGCACCTATCATTGTGGAAATATCTTCACCGCCNCCGTCCTCTGTCGTGCCTTGGGAGAACATCGGCTGTATTCGTCGATGTCAAAATGAATGCAAAATACTACCAAGACGAAATTCTCCTAAAGATGGTGGTTCCTTGGACCTCAACACACTTTAAATCACAGAATTGGACATTTCAATAGGACTGGGCATCTGCTTTTGATGGCCAAATTCGCGTGATCTGAATCCGATGCACTTTGCAGCACGGTCTATCGTGGAAAACAAGCGAAGCAGGACATCCTATACCAATTGGAACTCTCCTAAAGCAGCCGTAGTTAAATTTTGGAACAAAATTAGCCAAAACGAGCTTCGACGCGTCGTGGATAACTTCGAGAGGCGTATATGAGCTTGTGTGACCGCAAAAGGAGGAAACTCTAAACATCTACTGGATTAAATTATTTATGTCCAAATAAATTTTCATGATAAATACTGTTTTTATCATAAAATTATGCGAATTGACACTCATTTCAGAACTTTTTGTGGTCTCTGTATATATTTCTTATATAAATTTTATATTTTCTGTAAATGTAAAAGTTTGCGTTTAAATGTTTATTATCCCATTGGGGATAGAAATATGCTTATCATAATAAATTCAGATATTGAGAAGCTAACAAAATTTTTCATTCCAGGGGTATTTTCGACTTCTAGCTCTTGAATACTCATCGAAGGGAATTTCAATTTCCCTTGTGTGTCCATCACTAACATTTGCCCCCAATAATGTACTGACAGCATTTTCAAACGAAATTAACAAGGTGAAAAAGGAGAAAGAATGAAGAGATAATAGAGGTGGAAAAGAAAGTGAGATAAATAATAGATAATAAAGACGTTATTTGCAGCTAAATGGAGAGATTTTGACTTCTCCTACTCCTGCTCATATGAGTTCTATGCGAGCGGCAGAGCTAATTCTAAAGTCTGCGGCCAACAAAATCTCCGAAAGTTGGCTGAGTAAAACTTCGATAGTTCTACTAATGGGATATGCAAATTTATTAGTTCCTGGGATTACCAATAGGTAGATGCTAACTTATAGATTTTGTACTTTTTATAGTGCTTAATCTTATTTAGATTTTACTAGGAATATATATTTCTTTTACATTTAAATTTACTATTACAGAATAATTCAATGGATCGGTCTCGATACAATTAGAAGAATAAGAACTGGAGGAAAAACCAGCTGATGATCTTTTGTACATTAGCTCTATTACTTGCGTAGTACCTAAACTAAATTAGTGATTGAGATATAGAGTGTCTTGAATAAACAATGCCGTTCTATCACAGTAAATAGGAACATCTAAATAGCCACCTTTTGGGATATCCTCTTATTTTTTCTGTAACAAACATTCAAGATTCGTATAAGCAACAACTTTGCTATGGATAGCGAAGCAATGCTTTCATGAATACCAAAGAACACCATCATCCAAACTTCATTTCTTATCTAACCACTTCTTGTGCCATGACGCCTGTCAGTAAACGACCAACTGAACATTTAAAGAAAACAGCATCACCAAAAATATTATCTAGCACTGTCCGTTCTGTAACTAGCCAAGCTAGTACTCTACGTACTACTCCGACTGCTGTAAAACCTGATGAAATCAAGAAAGGGATAGATACAAAATCAGAAAAACGAAATGAAAATGTTGATAACGTGAACTTGGAACACAACCTGACTGCTGGGGAAAAAATAGAAGAGGTATGTATTTAAAATTTTTGGCAATCATTAAAATGTTAGTATAGAATGACGGCCATATTCTTACGACACCCTTCGTTCAGGCTCAGTGACGTTTTCCATGAACTACGTCACCAGCTTGGGTGACACAAAAGTGGAGTGAAGTAGAAGATGCTATCTGTTTCCTAGTATCGATTGATTCAAATTGGTGGCGTAGTTTGTGAAATACGTCATCGAGTCTTAAGAAAAGGTGTCTTAAGAATATGGCTGTCATTGTATATTAGAAGTTGTGACACAGGAATTCTGTAATTTTTTATATAGCAGATTGTTAAAACTCTGGTGTCTGAAGTTATTAAGACAGTTTCTGCTGAAGAATTTCCTGCACCTGATAAATGTCAAGTTAATGATAAAAAAACTCTCACAACCATTAAAAAAAGCAAGGTAATATATTACTCCCTTAATCACTTTATTTTCAAAAGAATAGAGGGAGTATGAATAGGCTTCCTATTTTGTTCGGATTGAGATATTCTGCTGAGTAAATATAAATGAGGAAGCGATATTGAATTATCGTTAATAGGTGGATATCGATGAGCGAGTTGAAGTGAAAAACCGTGATGTTACCTCTAGAAAGTCTTCGGTCACAAGTGAGACATCCGGTATAAAGTCACATAAGTTGGTTACATTTGGTTTATTTTCGCCATTTTAACAATTTCAAAATAATAAAATTTTATGTATCATAGTTAACTGTCGCGTACTTAATTCTTGAAATGCTCATTTTTCCTAATTCATAAATTAATTAAAATGTTTGAGATATATATTTACAGAAACCGAATAAATTCAGAAATTCATTTAGAAGAGATTCTCTCTCGCGTATTTAGCGAATCTGACGTTTCAGCTAATACTCAAAGGTATTATCACATCACTGGACTTGTATTTTTTCAATTATTTAATAACTATAGCCAGAAATCGACATGCACTCCACCACCAAGTCATGATAAAATTGCTGCTACGAGTGTACGAAATGCACCACTATCCTCCAGTAAACCAACCGGTTAGAAAACAACCTATTCTTCTCATGAATATGATAACTACTTGTGTACTATTAATACCTTGATATAACTTAAATTTCGAAATAGGAGGACATACAAGAATCATATGACAATTGTAGGTCAGAAAGCCACTGCTTCCTCATTCTCGCGGTCAAATCCAACTGCTATGGCTAAAAAAAGTAGTCCGACGAAGCTAACCACCCATAAAACATCAGAAATCTCAGGAAAGAGTAATAAAACTGAAACGGAAGGAATAAAAGAACCTAAACAACAAAATGAACAAAAATCAGTTGGAAAAACGTCTGTTGTATTGAAGGGCAAAAATCCAACTCAGAACGACAATCTTGATGAATCGAAATTTAAGGTCATCACTTTGTTTTTCTTGTTAATTTTATTTTGCCTCATCGTATGACAAAGTGCATTGAAGGCGGACTACTAACTCATTTCTACTGTGACATATTGAGACATCCACTATCTTAAATTAAAATACTATATTAACTATTAACTATCAAATATGATTATTCTATTTGAAAACAAATGTATAATGACACATTAATTACAGGTATTTAGCTCGAGGCAGGTTCATGCCTCACAGATCACTGGAAAACGCAAACTCGTTGGAACAGTAGCATCTAAAAGTAACAAAAAAAGCGAACCTAGCAAATTAGACAGCATCAAAAAAGGTGTGCGTGATCATTTTTCCGTGTCTACTCATAATTTCAGGAAGTATTTCATAAAAACAGTCAAAAATGTTTTACGGTCAATACTTTGATTCTCTGGAAAAGTGGTGCATATTGTAATCGGAAGACAATGTTGGAACTTTGAATACATATTTCCAATACTCAATGTCAGTTACATCACAGAATCGGTTACTCGACAACAGACATCGGTTGTAAAACAAACAGAGGACAACCTTAAATCTAGTAAATTACTTAAGAGTCACAGATCTATTAATGGTGAGAAAAATAGTCCTTATCATAAACTAGCTCTCTTTGTTTTGTTATTCTACGCTATTCATAGACTAGTCTTTTAATTTTTATTGTCTATATTTTCATTTTTAATTCAATGGATATTTGCTATTCAATAATAATAGTTTTGTTATAGAAAAGGGAAAAACTCTGAAACCACAACCAGTCACAAAGCAAGTAAAGAAGCTACACTAAAGCAAATTTTATAATTGTTAATATTTTTATTATGAAACTGCAGTTATGTTGCTAATATTTATCTTGATATATAAGCGAAGTTCGATGTAGTGACAACAAACATAACTTACAGTTGTAACCAAACTGTAATTGTCTCCATATTATGTGATTGCGCTTTTCCTTGATATTATAGATCAACTTCTAGATTGCGTTATCTGTGGTTTTTATCTGTTCATCTAAATATCTTAGTTTTATTTGTGTTACAAACTATCCTCACTATGTCACGTTTCATTATACAGTGGCACCCAGGATTGCCGGTTGCGAAACGCGTCGAGTGCAACTCCCTCCTAAGTGATCTGCTGTATTCTAGTTACGGACTAGAATTCAACATCAAGCTTTTCAATACAATTCCCTTGGTTTTATTCAACATCATATAAGAATAGAAAACATATCAATTGAGCAAGAAAATATGAATTAAAGAATGCTTTACGTTTCTTGCACTCGATGTATTTGGCCACTAGTAATTCTGGGCGCCAGGATAGTCCTGTTATCACTGGGACAAATGGAAGCTCTGAAGTGAACTGAAGATATCACTAAATCTGTTGTACAGTAATCGGTCCTTCAAAATTATTATTCGAAATTAATTTACTAGGCTTAGTAAATTTGGATTAATTCCAAATTTATGAATACTTCGTGTTATTGGCGAAACACGGCTTAAGGTGGCATTTCAGTAGTCGCGTTCCGGTACTACTTTATACCAAAATATAATTTTTCTGATCTGATATCATGCAGATGCTTAACAACTACATTTCTGGTTCAAACTGACCAAATGAGCTTATTACAGCAGAATTCAATGCAATCATATGTAAAAATATTATTGACAAGTTTATATACGTCTTCACATGTGATATATGATTATTTTATAGAAAGCATCCTATTAATTCAAAAACCAAATAAATCAATAACTCAGATAATTTTGAATAATTTTACTGTACTTGTTATTCTATTAGTATTAAACTTGAAAATGGACTATGCGAAGAAACTATGCAATACCATTTTTCTTCAATTATTGTCATACTATGCATCGTCTGATATTTCTTATTCCATAACATAAATACTACTTCCGAACATTCAAAATGTTTATTTCTGGAACAAATATAATTCTATTTTCGAACCGACCTTAGCTAATCGATAGATTGTATTAGATTATTTCTCCATTGTTAGATTCAATGTCAACATTGTTAATTAATTGTTTTTAACAATTTGTTGGCTAAATGAATTTACATGTTCCAGTCAGTATAACATCTTATATAACTCAATAAAATCGATCACAAATTAAATAATTGTTAAGGATACCAGTGTTTTTCATCTGTCCGCCTGTCGCCCTCCTCGCCTTTCCTTCTCTGCGCATACAGCCACACGACACTCTTTTATCTTTTCTGACCCTCCGAGAAACAGACGTCTCAATCAGCTGCATTTTATATCTGCAGTCATGCGGTTGTGGTTCTGTCTGATCATCCTTTCCATTGATATACAAATATCGGATGCTTTAGAGAAGAATGCCGGAATCTACTTCAGACTCAATCAAAAGGCGGTCGACTATATTACAGGTTACTGAAATAATAATGGTAGTGATACATAAAGCCACATTATTTAATAAGCATCATCACAGGCAATGTGAAATGGTGACTTTAACAGTGAATTTATTGAAAAGTATAAAGCACAAAAGAAAAAGATTATTTTTGAAATTGCAGATTTGGCCAGTGATGCTATGCCTCAAATTCTTAACAATATGCATTTACCGGATATTTCTGTTGGACCAGCCACCATTTCTAAAATCCACTTGAATGAGGTCAAAAAACCAGATATTCGAGCAAAATTTGTTAAGAATAAAGGTAATTTTTCAAATCTTTGAGAAGTTAAAAAAAAAGAAAGAGATGAAAGTGAGAACAGGAATATTCTTTCAGGTGTTAAGGCTAATATCACCTTGCCACTGGTTCGTACAAGTGCTGAAGCTGCTGTCGACATGTTCTTTCCAATTGAAGTTGTGTGGCTTTTTGTTTCTTAAAAAAACTAATGTGTGTCTGAATATACTCATAATCGTACTTGTTATCTAGAAATATTGCGAAGTTTATTTGTATGCGCGGAACAGAAGACTCTGATGATGAATGTGATAACAGTTTTTGCCCATAAGATCAAACACAGAATTTTCAATGTATAAATGATATTTTAAGTAGCTTTCTAAATCTTTATAAAAGATGCAAGAGATAATCCATATCTCGTACCAACGTTTATTCTAAACCGGAGCAAAAGGTTACGCATTTTGTGGATCTATGAATTAAATGCTTACTTTTTTTTAGGTAGTTTCATCGTTGAGCTCCATAATTTTACTGTTGGCATGGAACTTCATTTTAGTAGAAATGAACCTCTCGGAATGAACATTATTGAGGTCTGACTTATATAGCTGATTACATATTTCATACTGCTCCACTTTTTATAAACAAAGGCAATTGTCAACATAAATATACAACTATGTAATTTACATATCTTAAAATTAATCTGCATTTTATAGATTCCCTATTGCGAGACGAAGCATTCTGACCTTATCATACGGTTGGAAGAAGATTCTACTCTAACCCTTATCCAGGACCAATTGGAGAGTGCGGTAACATTGATTTCTATATAGCTATATTTTTCCTAATTCCTCTGTTATTACTATTTTATTTAATAACCAATTATATTTCTCATGATGCATGTTAACTTATTTAGATAGCTAATGCCGTAAAGTCGAAAATATGTGAAACTACGTTGGAAGCAGCTAAGTATATTGAAGCACAAGAGCTGGAGGTACGACGTTTACAAAATATATGAATGTATCTATTTTAAGTCAGGAAATATAGATTAATAAACCACTTAGCTAAAAAGCTTATTTATAGACTGCTGTTCAACCTCCAACTCACGACACTTTTTCAGAGCAGTCTCCTTTCAGTCCTGTAGAATTTGGGTCGAGTTTATGCGAGGTAAATTAATTATATTTCAAATAATAATTAAGATAAAAAGAAAATATTCTGTACAATATATATTTCGAATGTTGATTGAAATTATAATTGGAAATGGTATTACTTTTCGTATAGGTGCAACGAATCGACAATATGGACGTTAGCTCCACCACTTCTTCCCTATCATTTAACGAAACTACTGTCTCACCAAGCTGGGGAGCAAATTTAGAACTTGTCTACACACCAAAGTTTAGCGATGAGGTGCCTATTCTCAATGCCGAAGCGTGATCTAATGGAAAGATATAGTACAGACAGAACTTCTTATTACTTTCCTGAGTGACCAGTAATTAACGGGATGCAACGTTATAACATGAGGTAGAAGAACGAGTACCAAGAAAATCAATAGTATATTTCAGGATGTCGTTTTTGGTTTGGATGGAGGCATACGTTACAACAACAGTGCTGCATCTGATGTCGATCAGCCCAGGACACTAAACGTTAGCGTTTTGGATAAAAGGGTGAATTAATTATTTCTTAAAACGATGACTTCACTAAGTGGTAAACAAGCTATTAGACTTAGCAACGTTGAGTGGAGTAAAAATCATTACTCCCAGCTACTTTAGTTTACAAAGCATGAAAAAAAGGAATTGAGAACAACGACACTTTCTTCCTAAAATTAAATGAAATATAAGATACTCACTAGCACATTGAGAGACAATCTAATAAAATAATAAAACACTAAATTTAATCTTTGAAAAACTATAATGGATTAACGGAATTTGTTATAGATGATTGGCATTCTCTTGTCCGACTACATTCCCAACACTCTTTTCTCACATATATTCGATAACAACATGGGATACATACATGAGAGGTTATAGCAAAATAAAATCTACATTTGAGCAGTATCAGCTGACAATTTTTAGATAGTCGAAATGATACTTTTAGGCTCGAGACTGGTCATCTGCCTAAGAGCATAAGAAAAATTGGAAATATGTTGTGTTCAAAGTGTTACCTCGATATTACTGCTCATTTAACAGAGTAAGAAATAAGGAAAGAGCGGTGCTGAAGAGGAGAACGATAAATACACTTTTCAGCAAACCTCGTGTTGAGATCGACGACAAATTAGGCGCTAGAATGGAGTTGGCTGGAAACGTGACTGTACTCTTTCATGGCAGACAGGAACTACATGATCTAATACATGCTAGTACACGCCTGCAAATCACTGTAGAGTTTCTATTTGTTATTTTCGTATTATTGTTCTCACTCATTGCTCTTTGTTTATACTACTGGAATTACTCTTACTATTATGTACAAATGCAAAATACGAAGTTTATTTGGAACAATTTAATAGCATTTATATTTTTATTCAAACAGCATAGCAACAGTTTAGGAATAAAAGGCATATTCTTATTACCATAGAAAACTTAGTGTTAGAATTCCAGCTTAAACCATCCATTCGCCACTCCCGATTGTATGGTGACGTGTCACTGACCAACGTTGACATTAATGTTTTTGACGTGAGTCTTGTTCAAACTAGGAATCATCAAATATTTTGTCATTTAATATCTTTCAATCAAATTGTTTAAGCTTGGAGTAGGAGGCCCACTAGCAAAGCCAGTCGAGAAGCTAATATCCCTTGCGGTACCCCGAGTTCTTTGGCCTCAAGTTAAGAAAAGATTGCGATTTGCACTCAATAAACGGGGTAAAAAACTTGGACTTCCCTACTTTTCACTGTTCTTCCCATACACTTACATAGGTTTTCAAATCCTCATTTGTAATATCCTATTAAGGAATTAAATTGCCTGTACTATGCGGGGTGGAATTGGAGCACCTCACTCTCGACTACATCGACCACGCAGCTGTAATAAACACCGATTTCACCTTCGATCTCCCTCTTTTTGTAAGAAAATTCAAACATTATCTGACTCAGAAAGCTGAGATACATGCCAAAATGCCCAAATATGTTGAGTTGTAAATGCTATTACGTTTGTCGTTAAAGTAATTGTTGATTTTGGCTTCCAGTGTTTATTTATTCTAAATCTCTTAAAATTATGTAGTTAAGGAATAATGTAGGACCGACATTTCTAAATACTGCTACTTCTTTAAGTTTATTAAACAGTTGTTCTAGAAATTTGTACTTTTGAGTCTCACAGTGGACTGCGTG
The DNA here is from genome assembly GCA_020740425.3 of Heterorhabditis indica. NCBI lineage: Eukaryota > Metazoa > Nematoda > Chromadorea > Rhabditida > Heterorhabditidae > Heterorhabditis > Heterorhabditis indica. Next base: position 402,538 of record JAJAVP010000014.1, read on the forward strand.
ACTATATTACAATAAATACATACGCTGTTATGCCATCAGACGCAGTGTAAATCGTCAGATTTTACATTGCTAGAAAAAAAACCCACACGACCCACCCTACGGAGACCTCAAAATAAGCACTTCCTGATTTTCGAAACTGATATCTGGTATCAATTAGACATAACAAACACATCGCTAAACCTCCACACCCATTCACAAATACTGATGCTTCATTTTGTATCCTTCCGCTCTTTATTGACTGTTCTTCCTCAACTGTTTTTTCATAATATTTTTTCCTCCGTAATAATTGATCAATTTAATAGATTCACATACAACTAAAACAGTCACATAAGCTGTGCTAAGATTTTTGAATAGGCACTTTGGGGCAAGTTTAAAGACCAATTTTACAATAAACCTGACATGCAAAATAAATCAGATCAATGATCTATAAGCCTGATAACTAAATCGTTCAACAGTGGAAAGGTTTGATAAAGTGCGAAGTAAAATTAACATAGCTGTATGACCTAATCAGAAAGTGCACAAAAGGACTTCTAGTAAAGGTAGAATACTATTAAAAAGATAATAAATAGTTGAAAAAATAAGAATGTGATAAGAACTCGATCAAATGTGGCGTTGAAAAAAAAAAAATTTGACTCAACACGAAACAATTTGGATAGAAACAGTGATTTATAAATGAATAAAAAGAAACAAAAAGTAGTGCTCGCAAAATTGAGTTAGCAACAAGAGAGGCGTTTCCAATCTAACAATCGAAAGATGGTTTAGAGAATAGTACAACGCTTCTTAGAGGCGCTCTCACTTCGTGTGGAACGTAACGTGTCTGTTTTTGGATCTGATGCCGGAGGAGCATCACATGACGATGTGGGTTCTGCTTTCTTCTTTAAAACAAATTACTTCAAAACATGGCTAACGGATAGTTCTTTTTATACTAATTTGTGGTAAGTGAAGCATATAGCTCTTCTCACTGTTTTTTGTATGCTACTACGCCGTGAAATAGTATGTAAATTAACACCTGAGATACTTCAGGCTTCTTCTCTACGTCATCGGATTCTCCTTTTATGGAAGAAACATTGGCTGACTCTGTATCATCTCCAGATTTCTGAAAGTAGTAGCTATTAGAAGCATAAGTAAAGAACATATTACTTGTAAAGCTTGCATTAACCATAAATAAATAAAGTGTTGGTTAATAAACAAATCAGAAAGATGATATTGAGAAAAGCTAGAATTAAAGGTAGATATATAAACCAAATGATGGGTCTGATATGAGTGAGAAACTCAATAGAGAATTAGGAGAAGCAAAAGAAAATCGACCTCAGTACATTCCTTTGATGCTGCTTCACTAACCGCATCAGAGGTGGCGCTAGTAGCGATGAGGTCAGCAATTGGCTGCAGGTTAGTTCAGTTAATCCAAGTAAAAGGTTAAAAAAATTTAGCTAAACTCCTAAGAAGGTAGGAAAAATTGTTAATATGCTAATAAATAAAGCACTGATAAAAAGTTACGTATGAGAATATTTTAGCATTGTTAACTGTTAATAGAGGAAGTCTAATTTGATGTATTTTACTTACATGCTTTTATTTACACAATACTGGGCAATGAATAACGTCAACAAATCTCTTTATTTATGAACACACCTCAGCTTGTTTAGCAGTTTGGTCTTCCTTTGGAATATTCTCAGCAATAACATTCGACACAGCACTGATGGCAGAACTTGCCTTATTCTCTACAGCTTCTCTGGCTCCAGAAAGGGTACTCTTGGCATCAGACACGACAGAACTTGCGACCGACTCGACAGCATTCTATATACATTATAAGATGACTGGTATAGTGGTATACTGCAAATATATATAGCCAATAAATGAACCTCGAATTCCTGTGTTTTAGCTGCAACGGATGTTGCACTGTCTAAAGCATTATCTACCGTTTCCGAAACTGTTGATGACAGAGATTTCTAAAATTTATAAATAGGTTTAATTAACAAATACTTATCCTTTGTACGCTCAAAGAGTAAATAAGCGACTTAAAAAAAACTACAGATCATATGTTAAATGAAAAATTGCAACACTACCCACTTCAATTTCCTTAAATTTGTCAGCCACTGCAGAGCTATAGTCAGATGTAGTTTGCTTCGCTGTGTTAACAGCCTGAGTTACGGAGTCCTCAGCAGCATGGAACTAAAGTCCAATATCTCACAAATATAATCCATATAATTTCGGCAGTGTATCAGTTAAGCAAGTATAATTATCATTCTATACATGTTTAGTTGGATAGATAATTATATCAATCGGTTTTAGATGATACTCTTCTAAAATGTTTGAGTATCGGGAAGAAAAGAAAACCTCACAGCATCCGCAGCCTTTTCCATCATCTTCTCCCCATACTCAAAAACATTTTCTTTAGCATCCTCAAAGGATTTTTTGGCCGAATCCACAGCTGACTTTACGCTATCTTCAAATGAATCATCGGGTTCAGTTTCACCCTATAACATGATTTTCAAAATATTTTCAGTAGGAGAATTACTAAACTATAGTTTTACTAAAGTTTTAAAGTAATAAAAGAGGATGGAGTTAGCTGTACCTCTGGTTGAGATGTGCCTATGGCATCTTGGGGAGGTACCCGATACTCCAACCCCATATCGGTCTAAACATAAATATAGGTGAAATTAAAAACTGTTGAAATAAGAACGCTTACTATTTCAAATTTCACAACCCTGCATTGTACAGTAAAAAATGGTACCTCTGGGTTCTTCACAGCCTCATTAGCATTATATTCGGCATCGGGCAATGTTTCTTCTTTCTTCTCAACAACCTTCTCCTAAAAGAAACTAATCAGCTAAGAAGGAATTGCTGTACATGCGCCTAAACTTATATTCGTCTTATCCCATGAATAATAAATCACGCCAATTCAGTTACGAAACCAGTTTTAGTAGTTTTAGCCAAATCATATTATTCCATATTTACTCAGCTCCCACACTTACCGTTTTTTCAATCTTTTCCTTCGTTTCCTTGACAGCTTCTGTAATAATATCCACCTTCTCGTTCACAGCACTCAAAACACCAGACATTGCAGTCGTCACAGAGTCATAAGCATCACTAGCATGCTTCTGAGTATATTAAATATTTAGTAGTGTCACAAAAAAACACAAGTAGGTTAAATCTACTAGTCTTTCTCTAAACATTACAACCAAAACCAAAGATACGTTAATATACACAACAGACATTTGCTTCCTGAATGGCGTGTTCTGTTTGATCCTTTACTCTGGTGGCTTCTTCTTCTGCTTCACTAACGAGAAGCTTCATCTCTTCTTTAGCTTCATTAATGCTCTCCTTTGTACTGTTCACCTACCAATTATATTACAAATACTCACTAGAATTTTCGAAAATTAAATCTGAGTAAATCCCCTGAAATAAAACCATTCAATGGTTAGAAGATCATAGGTTCTAAGTCTACTTACAACATTTTCCACGAAACCTTCAGCTTTCTTAGCAAAATTTTCGAAGCCACTAGTTACATCAGCTGACTTCTCTTCAGATAGATCAATAAGATCAGAAGCTACTTTCCCACCAGCTGTGGTTGCCTGTTAACACTTTCAGAATACCCAATTACTTATAGTTCACTTTCAACTTATAAGTCATACACATCTGCATTTAAATAATGAACGATGAGAAAACTTCGCTTACTATTCAATAAATGATAGAAAATAGACCCTTTTATAGCTTACCTCTTCCACCTTTTTTTCTATCTTCTCACCAACAGTGCCGATTTTTTCTCTGATAGAGTCGGCAGAAGTCTTCAGATCATCCTTAATAGCCGCTTTTGAGTTAACAAATAATGCAGACATATTTAAAATCAGCTATACACATAGTAAACCAAATTAGTTTAACCCCACTAATTTTAAATCACAAACTTATGCATCTTTCTACAAATGTCTCCCACTTTTTTCCTATGTCTCTAACCTACCGTGATTCCCATATTTTCTACTTCTTCGTCCTTCTTGATTTCAATTGAAGAGGAAATCGATTCCTCTCGCGATTCCTTAAATGCTAAACATTCTCAATATGACAAATAAACCACAGGAAATATGTATTTAACCATAGAATACTTAAATACTGCAATTAAGAAAATAATGAGTAAAAATGTTTAAAAAAAACTAGAGTAAGAAAGCAAACTATTAAGAGGAATTAAGCCTCGTTCCTATGATAAAAGTGACAATGGAGAAGTTTAGGGTGAAACTTGCAAGTTCGCGTTTTTACTGAATTCAGTAAACAATTGTGAGCTATTCTGGTATGATAAGAGTCAAGTAGAACAATGATACTGGCTTGTGGCACGCAAATTGACTGACGACAATTTTGGAGGGATGGGTCATTTTAGACGAGTCCAATTATAGGAATAAAGAGTGAAGCTTCTCACAGTCCAATGAATGATGAAAATAAATTAGAATTGAGAAGAAAAATTGGCAGCGCGTTTCCGTTTAACTTAACGTTTTAGCCGACCAGGCGGTTAGCTGACATGGCTCATCGAGTATGCAATACATTAAACGAATACGCAAAACCCTTGAGATCAGAAAATGAGGAAAGCGAGGTAATTAGAGAACTAGCTTCTAACATGATCAATCCCTTTCTCCAGAGGCATTTTATCTGCGGCTACGGGACATAGAATCTGCTCATTGTTAACCTCTCATATACGTAGTCGCTGATAAAGTGGCTTATCAAAGTGAACTCTAAAACTTACATTTAATCTTATTCCAATAAGGCATTTCCTACATTCAATGGAAAAGTCAAATCATTGTTATAGTCGAAATACCTTATACTCAAAAACACTTAATGAATAATAAATACATTATACTTCCCGCCGATTATATTTAATGGCGAAGTCCATTAAGAGGTAGCAATACCAACTTTACCACTCCTTATTATCGTTCAAAACAAGAAACAAACCAATTATTTGCCTACGCATTTAAATCGATATTTCAATATGCAAGATTATCATACAACAAATGCTGGAAACCAATGGAGGGGTGGAATACATTTGCTTGATGGTAGATTATCCTCCACACGTGTAGGTGTACAGGAGTTTGGAGGTGAAAAGAACACCAATTTCTCTACTGGCTCCACTTGTGATTCAATAATATACAGCACTGATGGGAGTCAAACAGTCACGAGGAGATATCTCTGAACTCCAGTGAAAACGTCTGTCGACATTCTTTGGTTACCGGCTGAGTTAAACAGACAACATGTTATGCGGGCCTAATGCAATGTAGATTTTGCTTGCAGACTTATGGTTGCTAATCAGAGTAAAATTAAGTAGATTCTGACCATCTAAATTCACCTTTAGACACCTACAAATCTCCTATTGAGAAGTCTATTAATGATGGTAAAAATACATTCTGAATACCAAGAAATTGCTAAACACTTTCTTGGAAATAATGATCAGCAACGCAGGTAAGCTATTCAACGCTAAAATAGACAAGAATCAATATAATATAACAAACTATGATAAATATCAAAATTCATGCACCGAATATTTTGCTGCGAGACCAAAGATAGAATTATTTGATTGCGAAAAATTGCTTATATAAGTTTGGACTATTGCTTGTCGCCAATTATGGCGTTATCTCCACAAATTATTAGGAAAACAGAAAGTAGGCGTCAGCAAAATACTTGTGGAAACATAAGGCAGGACTTTCTAAATGTTGATTGACATCTGCTGACAGTTACTTATATGCGGTACTGATGAATAATAGAAAGCTATAGAAAACCACAAATCAAGTGGAATAAAATAGGTAGTTTAATAATAAAAATCTCTAGTCATAAAAATCGCCGTCAACATACGTTAGAATATACGCTAATCTCATACCGTTTCAGGCTGGACAGTTTTTAGCTCAAATGTTTCTTCCGACTCAATAGGAGACGGGGGTGGCGTTACTTGTTTATCTGGAGTTGCCGAATCTGCAGGTGAGTCCTTAAATGGAAGATTATACTTCAACCTAACCAATGTATCTCACCTTTTCCTCCATTACAACTAATTTCTTCTAATATAAAATTGTTAATACATTCAGGAAAAACTCAATTACTTATGGGCATTCGCATTCATAGTGGTACCAAAAGAATTTGCGTGACACATAAATAGAACTCACTTGTCCAGAAATAGCATTTTTCAAGCCCTCCATAGTTTCGTTAGCTCTATTCTTAACTCCCTGGCCAAATTTTTCCTTAACAATGTTATTATATTAAGTAGCAATTTCGTAATATGAGAATGAAATGATACAATCCAGTGTAAACAAAATGGAAATGTCATGGAGATCAAAATACGCCTTGTTTGAAGAATAGTGACAGAAGATCAAAGGTATGCGGCAGACTACAGATTCATGATTTGTTTCCGGACAAAACGGAAATAAATCAGGCAATCGATCGCATGTTGGCATCACTGTACAATTAGCCTAAATCCATCTCTGCAATAATCGCGCCGGGAAAAAAAGGACCACGAAAATGAAAGAACATCAAAAACCATGCAAATGTCAGAATGATCTACAAATACTGCCAAAACAGTAGCTCTGAGGGATAAATAGATTTATAATGAAGCGTGAAGTCACACGTTTTTTAAAATGGGGAACGAGTGTTATTTCGGACAATAATATTACTAAGCCTAACAAGTGGCAAGCACTGAGATACTAGACATTTTCCAAAAAGACAAACATAAACACAACTGATGTCCATCAGTGACAATGTGCGCAAAACCCATATGATTTACGTTGCTAATATTACTTAATAGGAATATTCCAAGTTTCAAATAATGGAAATCATGTAATGACATAAAAAGTGCTAATACAAAGAAGTGGAACAAAGCAGGAGGTAAAAACAAAACGCAGTAGAAGCTGTGGTAGTAAGAGAGAGACTTACATGGCTTGGATAGCCTGTCTTTAAATATTGCAATTTTAAACAAGTTTTATTCTGCTTTATAGCACACAACGTTAAATCGAACGTTGAGAACCTAGAGATTGTACAAAAAGAAATGCGCAATTACAAACGGGGAAGACATACGTGGCTGGCTAACAAGAACTTCTGTTCCGGCTAAAGAACGGAGCATACAATAGGATGGGCAGAGATCAAGTCAGAAAAACCCTAAAGCCAATGATATTAAATGGCAGCATTTGCAGAATTTATAGTCCGCGCCATATTTCACACAGACCCGATGACAATTTGAACATAGGCCACGAATATAGCGTATTTGATCCAGGTTTGCCACAGCGCGCAAAAGACGAGTGGAAACAGACATGCAGACTCGAATAAGTAAGCTGAAAAAGAGATGGATGATTGCTAACATCTGAGACTGACCAAGCTATCGTGGGCGGCTGGAAGGACAGAGTCTACAATTTCTTTACTTAGTTGTGTGAGAAGGGTGTCCGAGTCCATTGAGCACGACTCGAGCTGAAAAAAGAACTAGTTGTCATATGAAGAGGATTAATTAAAAAGCAAGCATTTTAATATGACACATTATTAACTAGTTGTGAGTATATAATCTATTATATAAATAGCAAAATGATTCTATAAGTCCCACGAATCCAATATAACTGAAACGATGAGAGAGGAGATTAGATACTCTTTCTGTTTTATTTCAGTCACTGATGCCATTCTCTAGTAAACATGAATTTCTAAATTCATATTTAGAGATTTTTTGCGGCATAAGTTTTTGTCCAATTTTTTCTTAAAGTGCAACAAGAATTTTTTCCGTATCTGTACGATAAGGGAGTAAATCTTAAAGAAAGAAATAATAGTGGGAATGAAACCGAAAGGTTGGTTGAATGCATTACGCAATAAGGTGTACGAAACACTTGCTTTTAGGGCGTGTAGTAAGTAACTGATACTAGAGAAACACAGAACACGAAATGTGAGGAGAGAGCGGTGCAGAACTGATAAGTGATGTCATATGTCCCGTCAGTGATCGCGGAAAGGCTCTAGATTGTGAAATATTATGGCAAAACACGAAGAGACGCAGTAAACGAAATGCCAGATGACTCAGAATGGTATCTTTTGTTTACTACGAACCATCGCCTCGTGGAAATAGAGGAAAGAGCGAGAAAGAGAAGAAGAGAGAGAGAGAGAGAGAAGAGAGAGAGAAGAGAGAGAGAGAGAGAGAGAGAGTGTATGTGTGGAAGAGAGGAAGATGAGGGGAGGGAGATGAAATCAGACTTAGTAGAGCAGAGCAAAACATAATAATAATAATAAGGAAATGCGATTAGATCAAATGGGGAAACGGGAAAAGAGAGAAAGAGAGTGAACATAGCAAGATAACTGGACTTCTTCTAGGTCACTGATAGATTGATTTAACACTAGGACAGCATGCTACTAAATGCTATACGAATTTCACCACATGCTTTTGGTGGCAAATCATCTTCCAGGATTTCACATACTAAGCCGACCAATTTCAGTCGAAAATTGTCGCATGCGCAAAACATGTCCCATCCGTCCCATTCTGATTAGTGTTCCATGAAATTAGAGCTAAAAATCACATCCGGAGAATGAATAGGTCAAAATTTGAACATGCTACCGTATTAATACTCTAGCCTACCAAACAGTAAGAATAAGATATTAGAAGTACTTCTTGAACCTATAAGTCGTTATCAAATAACATTCTTCGTAACTGTAGTTGAACAGTCAACAGTTAGGCATTCAAGTGATTCATCCTCTCGTTTTTGTCTCAAAAAAAGTGGTTCCGTTATAGCAAAAACTTCCAAGGTTATTCAATTTAAGTGTTAAATGCAGATATATAATTTTACTATGAATGCAATAAATGCATATTTAATGCTGTAAATTAAGAAGGAGATTCATGAATTGTCCATTTTTCACATGACTATAGTCTCGCAGTTCTCAACGATCGTTAAGAATATGTAACAACTAAACAGAAGCCAGATGCTTGGGTAAAATTGATTAGAAAAGAATGTAAACGCAGATTAAAACAGAGGAAATGAGAGACAAGAAGACTGGAATAGGAATTAAAAGCAATGTATAAGAAAGCAAAGCAGATCCCATCGGAAAAACAACCAGAAAACGGATTAATAGCTAAGCATCAGTGGTAAACGAGAGACACAATATACAAACAATGCAAAATGTTTCCGTTGTATATTAGAAAACAAATAGAAAATGTTTGAACAGCCGACTGTTAGATTCTTTTTGTGGCTTACAGTAATTTACTAGGAAGTCATGCGGATTTAATGTCCTCTACATATGTCTGCTAAACATGTGTAACTCTCCTACTAAGCCTAATCCTCGTAAATAAATAATAATGGCAAATATATACGCAGACGTCCTAGCTGTCCATTTCAATTCTCGGCTTTTTCACACTCAATATATAAAATTACTAACATATTCATGCTACTTAACTACATAGTTAAACTTCACTATAGTGCATACAGTATGGAAAATTATCCCAATTTTACTTTGCGCATGTTCTAATTTATATATTAGAGGAACTTATCTAGCAATAAAAGCCTATCTATGTCAAAAATATGAAATTCTTGTAAATAAAGAAAACCATTTTTAAAATTTTCATGAAATCGTCTATAGTAAGTTGTAGTAGTAGTTTTAGTACTTTGTAACTATTGCTTAGTAAAATGGTACATTTGTGTTAATAACCATCCTGTACCAACTCGACATAGAATTGGTGAGTTTGAGTAAAAATTTATGTTGCCTTAATCCTTCTTTAGCTAAGTGAACCTTTGGCCTTTGTTGGAAGCTTACAACCCTCGACAAACGAACATCATGTCAGCTAATCAATCCCATGCAGTTCTCAACGTAAATGTCGGATCATTATTTTTCTGGAAAATTTAGTCGGTAGGCACCTGTCTTTCGGTGTATGGCAGCATAGCATTCTCTAAAACATTTCTATTCTTCCGCGTTCATAGGTTTGAGTTCTCTATAAATTATATGTAATTACATCATACTTGGACTGAAAATGTAGTGCATAAAATTAAAAATTCGGAAAACACATAACATCGCCTGAAGTGTTGCCGAAAACTTAACATGTCATATTTATCTCGAATCACAGGACTGCGAAATCTTCTTTTAAGTTGCTTTTCTCGTTGAAAATAATAATCTTCCCAAAAACTTTAAATGGGATATGGAATATTTCTATTAGCATGAATTTTATTCTGATGAATAATCGCATTTTTCATCAAAGTTTGAATCCGTCCCCACACAGCATCGGTATGGGTTCTTACGATGTTTTGTCGCACGTACCATACTTACGACTAACAGAAACTGACATGTTCGAATTAGAGAAGTAGGGTGTGGTAGGATGACTTTAAATTGCATTTCAGAACCAACTGATACTGTATCAAACATTGCAAATGCCCTTTAAAATAACAACAAAGCAACCCTTCAAAAATATCTAGCACATCGAGTGTTCACTTCGAAATGCTCTGTCCTTAGTTCCAACCCATATCACTAACTAAATAGCATAATTTAGAATACATGTTGAAAAATAAAAACCTCATGCAAATCACCTTATTATTCTCATTTAAGCAGATTATGGTCATAATATAGACTTGTAGATCAAATAAGGTTGTAAATAATAGTTAAAGCAAAACAACTTACGTGCATTTTTGGTGGAGATGGACTACGCTTATCTGACATCCTTTAGTAGATCACTGAAATAAGTAAATGATATTTTAAAAAAAGGAATATTAATTTATGCATAAAAAGTGTATTTAAAATGAAACTGAGCAATAGCGCAAATACATAAGTAGGAAGGGTTTTATGAAAAATCGAAGATGAGAAGAAATTCTTATAAAACATCCACATTTTCATAATAAATGCAATTTTAAAATAACACTAACTAGAACAAACCAGCAATTGTAATTTATTGGACTTATCAACAATAAGCTTTTGAATACTCTAGTTGAAGAATTTCGATGGACCGAAATCGTATGGAGGACATAGAAATAGGGCTCTGGACTTATTATGACCTATTACAGAGTTCATAAATTGTAGCTATAAATCCAGAGTGAAACAATTAGGTTATTTTTTTTCGTGGGATATGAAAATACATTATATTTTTAGGAACAATAATAATAATTAAAAGATATAAAATTATACATTGATTCCTAACGAACTGGTAGTTTTATATTTACAAATAAATTACATGTTGGATATTAATACTTGTTAAGTTTTACTTCTAGATTAAAATATACATAGTATAGGAACTCAAGGATGTATTTTGTAGTAAGAATAGTTTTGGTAAAGTATGGGAGGACCAAGTGGCGAGTAGTTGGTGTCATATAATAACGGTCTTGAAATGCTCTGCTACATTGTAAAGTCTTAGCCGTTGGGAAGAATATGGTAGCGACTGAAGCTAACGTGACAGGGGAATTGAAAAAGACTTTCTCCAACATGCATTAGTGCAATCGTTTCACAATACAATGGAGCGAGCATGTTCAAGTCAAAGAAAGCGTGATCAACAAACAAAGAGATCAACACCTGTCATTTGGTGATGTTCTAGAGCTTTCTGTAACAATCGAGATACTGAAACGCAAATGTTATTGAAATAATTCTCACTTGGCTATTACCCAACAGGCGGTATGGCAAAACTGTCAGTTGTTTTAATACCCCATATTTGGAATGTTGCCAATAACCAGTGACTTGTTGACAAAACAATGATGAAAGCCAGGTACCTTTACAAACAAATACCTACAGTCAAAAAACTATAGGGTTTCTAATACATTCTGCACGTACGTACTTCTCTTTTCCCTCTTGACCATTCTTATATTCTTAAGCTACCTAATTGTGAATCTTACAGATTATTTAACTTTCTTCCCGTTTTCATCCTCCTTTCCTTCTTACAAGATTTTCTCTAGTACTGTGTAAACTAAAATATCGAGCGGTATGTATTCATCACAACCTTTTTTTCTTCTTTAGTTAAGTGCAGTAATGAGGTTTTCATGACTGATGAGCGACAGAAAAAGATAATGGACCGCTGCGAAGCATTAAAATACACTTCTTTAGAGTAACCATAATCAACTATTAAAAATACTACATAAAACAGCGCTTTGCATACAATGAATCATTATTTAGCTTGTCATATCTATACTACTTTACTTCATAACTATCCTTTTCATTATTTAGTTTTTGCCTACTTTCTCTTCAAAACAAATGTTTCATATCATGATAATGAATAAACAAATGATGCCAGAAATCATGGATCAGGGTTCCATTGCGTGGTATGAGCCAAAAATATGCGTGAAGGCACCTGACGAGGCATGACCAGATAACGGGAGACTAGGATGTTTTCAATAATATGGTATCTATCGAACTACTCGAAGAAAGCAAGTGGATTTGTTGCATATAATGCCTCTTAGCGCAATAAAATAAATCAATTGAACGAGGCATCAATCGTGTTGGTTAATCTAATGTTGGGCATAAAGAACTTCACCAAAACGGCTTTTTTCGCTTCCAATTAACAAGAGTGCCATTATTAAAGAGCACGACTTCGAATGCTATAACCTCGTGAAGTATGTCTACGATCAATTTGTCTCTTAACTGTTTGCAAAGCTTCTGACTTTATGGTTACCATTTCGCTAGAATGCATTAATGGAACAACGAGGAATGAGATAAATTTCAATAAATCTTCATCCAAATCAGATAAAAAGTAAGTCTTAAAATAAAACTATATGCAAACTTAGCAGAATAAGAAAATAGAGAGAGAAAGAAAGTTAGGATTCCCGAGTGCTGTAAGCTGAAATCGAACTAGATCGATCACGCGTGCTTCAATAGAAAAGTGGCGGCCTACGAACACCTGCGCTAGCAAACACTCGAGAGCTGAGAGGCTGCCAGACAGCAAGACAAGAAAATCTATTTTTGTCTCATTCATTAATCTCTAGAGTATATATTGATTATTATCCACTTCGTTCTTATTCACTCTTTAAGGTTTTATATAATATTTGCATTTCCTACATAATCAGAATAGTATTTTAAAATCTCAACGACATTCTATATTACAGGTGTAAACAAGATTATTAGAACGACTTCTGTTGACTTCTGAGAGATCTCTCAAAATAAATGTTTTCATAAAATCATGCACTTTCGCTATCATTTCTGTCTGTCTTTTGCTTCAATACAATGTTTACGCTTTTTTTTGGAGACACATTTTGAATGCTGTTCTATAAAGAAAGTCGAGCCACAAAATGATGAGAATATTCTTGGGTAAATCAAGAATATTTGCCAATGCAGAAATGTAGCAGTTAAAAGGCTTAGATTGGTTACTAAAATAGAATAAGCTAGAATCAATTTTCATATCAATGGAAACAGACGGTTCAACAAAAATGAAAAATTGTTAAAATGTGGCTGGATACAACTTATATTATCAAAGCTATTTAATAAAGTGCTTTACTATCAGTCTATATTGAACAGCAAAATAATGTTGCAGAACCTTTTACTATTCTATATTTGTCATAGAAATGAGTGCCTTTTCTTCTGCTTCAGAAAAGGTTATTAGAAGCTGCCAAACAGAGGGTCAACTGATTATCTTCAAACATTGGAAATTACACTTTGACTCATCTACTATAGTCTTTTATTATTTCGAGTAATTAATTTAGGTTGCTTGCCCTCATATTTATCCCATGTCTTCTGGTAAAAGTTGAATTTTTTAAGCCTAATAATCAATATTTCTGTCGTCGCGAGTGCAATATTTGACTTGTTAGTCTCGGTTTAGTCATCAAAAATTTCAAATAAACTTCACAACTTTTTCAAAGGTGCTATAATTTGTTGATAACACTTTGTTTTACTAAAGAGGCAATATATTCATACATATAATTCATCGTCCCAAATAATGCTTTGATCTACCATCAGAAAATAGAAGAAGTTATAGCCAGCTTAAGCTCTATTTAATGCTGATGTGCCAAGTAGGCGAATAGTTCCTCTAGAGATTGATGTCTTGAGGAAACAAAGCTATAGCATAAAGCATCAGAATAACAGTTGATAAATCGTTCGATACGAAGGGACTTTCGTAGGTAACGAAATGTCTTTTGAAAAAACTTACTGATTCATTTCCTGTCAAGCTAAATTGCGAGATTGCTGCTGAAAAACACTGAGGTTAAATAAACTGCAGAATTTAAATTATAAACTAGGTCGTAAACAGTCTAAGTTGATGGATTTCTTATATTCCGAACGTAATAATCAGAAAACAATGATACATTTTGATGAAAGTGTCGCTGCAATACTTTGTAGATGACCATATTCTTTCACAATCGTTTATTGAAGGTATCCATTTTGGAGGTGAAACTGAAACTGAGAGCATAGTTATTACTTAAGTAATTACTGATTAGCACACTTTTAATTACCGGTATCTATCAAAAGAAAAAAAGACGAAAATAGTTTTCTTTCTAATCATCAGAAAAATACTAAAAATAACAAACAACTTTATTTCAACGTAGTTGCTTAAAATTGCGTAGTAATTAAAACAATATTAGTTGAAATAATCTTGGAACTCAGTGGGCAAGTGATAATGATAGGTTTGATCTCCATGCAAATCAATTGAAATAACGAAGCGTTGAGGGCAGGAAAAGAATAAAACATTGTCCACTCGGAGAGCGTATGCAATCTCGTTTTATTGCTAATGATATGGCTTTACAAGAGAGCTTTGCCGCAGATTTTTGACTAAGCATAGAAATTAAACCGATCAAAGAATTATTACAATGAGTACTTTTACCTAAGCTCTAATAACCGTAGCATAAATGCTTAAGTAAGATTGGGACAAATGCCTCCTCTTTCACACTAACATCTTCCTGGTAGAAAGTGTTCCATTATGAAAGCTCACTTGTTTATTGCACTTGACTCTAATATTTAGCAATGTGTACTGGACTGAATACTGTTGCAATTATAACCTTTCCGATGCAGTGATTTCTAAGCTTGAAAATGCTCCATTCTGTTGTCCGGAAAGTGATATGTCGTTTTCTTGGATCTCTCTCTTAGGATTCAACACACCTTAAACATCTACAGCTTCCTTAACATATTGGATACAAATAGTAGACAGAGACAATAACAGAGAAACTGGCCTATGATTAGAAAATATATTCAAAAATTCAAACACACCCATTTCTTCCTTGAATTTATTATGATCTCTGACGAACGTTAACGCAGCTATAGTAAAGAGTATGGTACTTAAGATTAGGAAAATGTTTGGTAGAAGAAATGAAGTGACCAGAGAGTGAAAATGTCCATATGGTGACTGATCGTTCCCGCGGATAGCATCAGATATCTATGAGGAACCTTTTGTTTCATTAAATACACGATAACTCTTAAATAGAAAAAGAACATTTTCCTGATAACAATTAAGAACCTACTGCTCCCAAGATATATGGTCCTGAAGCATCTCCGAATAAGTGGGAGCATAGGATCTGCCAGGACATTGCTGAGTTTCTTCGTGATGGTATAATGACATCCTCAAATATCGGTATCAACGTTTTTCCAAATTAGTGCTATACTAGGAGTAATTCGAAGAATATAGTCATGGTGCTACTGTATACCTGAGAATTATCCACTCACCATAAGCATGTCTACATTGGTAGCCCAGTTGAAACACGTCACTGTGATGCAGATGAACATCAAAACCTAAAATATGCTTAGCACACTTAAGCTAAAATACTGAGCGGTGTGGATTTTAAAAAATTCACTTGTGATAGATTAACTAATTATGCATGTTTAAAAAAATTAGATGGATTACTATTAAAATTCAACATGCTTTATTAAACTATATTCGGCTCATTGTAAATTAGGTGGTTTATTAATTGAAATACAGCTAATACACAATAATAAGTGTAGTTTTTGCCACCCATCTATCTGATTAATTCCTTAGTGTAACCGCATAATTTTTACTCTGGGTGATTTTCAATTACATTGTGTTTAAACAGTTCTTCTTATTACAAGATAAACAAAATCATACCCAAGTGATAGCCATGTTGTATTGAATTTCGTGAATTCCAAAAAAAAGTGTGGGTACTCCAATAACAGCTCCGATTGCACAAATGATGGCATCTGACCTTTCCGTTTTGACAAAGCGAAAAGGTCCAACTCCATTGCGCAACAACTGTAAAAGTGACATTTAAATCTATATTTATGTAGCACAAAAACTTGGTGAACCAATTATTGGATTATCATCTTCCCAACAGTTAGACTGCATTGATGTGCTTGTTGCAAAGTGTATAAAGTCCCAAGACTACTCACATTAGACAGGACAGTGCCCAGTGAGACTCCGATGATGCCACCTATACAAGTAATGGCACCATACATGAGGTTGACTCTGAACGAGTAAATGCTCCTTGTTTTTGAAATAAATGAATCCAACACTTTTTTTAGAATTTTTCAGAATTTTCGCATACAATAGTGTATTAATAAAAACGAATCCATTAATTATCTATATGAAATATTCTTTCCTAAGGTAAGCTATTATGCCAGCTTTATCGACTTCCCAATTGTGTCCAGAACGAATTTTACTATCCTTATATTTTAGCTAAAATGTACTATGCATTACTGTAAAACCTTGGAACAGCTTAAATACTGCACATATCCGATGTAATCTACTCACTGCGACTTAACACTTGGGTTTAAGTTATCTGTGTTAGTGACATTAGCTTTCCAAGCATCCTTGTGGAGAATTGCAGTAGGTGCCCACCACGTTAATGTTCCCACCACAAAGACGATGGCGGTGTAACCAGCAGTCGAAAATAAGTACGTTGGACTGGAATGTTAATTTAGACATTGGATGCCTTACAGAATTTTTAGTTTCGAAATTACAACTGCATAACCTACCTCAGGTTGGCGATAATTATTCCTTATTATTTACTTAATTTTATTAATTATATTGTGATCTATCGATTATTATTAGCTAGATTTTCTTTTATTTTTAGGGTATTTATTATTCACTATTAGTAATTCTTCTTTTTTATCTCCAACATTCCTTTCTACTCACTTTTTAAATCT
Source organism: Heterorhabditis indica (assembly GCA_020740425.3). Classification (NCBI taxonomy): domain Eukaryota; kingdom Metazoa; phylum Nematoda; class Chromadorea; order Rhabditida; family Heterorhabditidae; genus Heterorhabditis; species Heterorhabditis indica. The sequence continues at coordinate 419,503 of JAJAVP010000014.1, forward strand.
CTTCTCACACACAATTTTCTGCTCACTTGGTGACCAGTGCCTTGAGATCTTCTAAATAACTAGTTGTCACTATTTCAGTTGTTATTTTTCCTTGTTCTCTTTCAGCCTTCCCTCTTTCTGGCTCTTCGATGAACAAAATTATTAACGCGAGGCATATAACTCCTTAAATAAACTAAATGATTATTTATTAAATTTAAACCTCTCATTGAAAGTTGAAATACAAATGATCAAAGTTTCAGTATTTTGTTTTGTTAATGATTAAATATATAAAACCAACCCAAAATCGCTGTTATTCTGATACCCCACTGCCATGCACCAAATAAATTTGCAATGGTGGATCCAACCATAAAACCCATACCACTGTAAAGTGATCACTTGCAAAATACCGATTTATTGGAAAATTGATGAAGGTAATATTATCTTTTAAAGTATTGAAAATAGAATATATTGTTTCTAACTCAAGCAGATTCCTACATGTTTTATACTAAATATGCTACTATTTTTCATAAACAACCTATAGTATATAAACAAATAAATATAAAATTCTTCGTACCTTCCCATGGGTATAGCAAAGTAAAAAACCATGAGCATCCTGCTTCTATTTCGACCAGTAAACATATCAGCTATTATTGATGGACAAATAACAGCATAAGAAGCCTCTCCGATACCAACAATTCCACGCAAAAGAAGAAACAGCCAGAACAACTGTAACTTATATCATATGCAACATATTTCTAATTAAGGCTTATATAGATATGTAAAATTAGGATATGCTTTGAAAGCAAGCACTGAATATCATTTTGTAATTGTTTCTAATTGACACTAACTCTTCGGTTGGTTAATTTTATGAGGACACTTATGAACAAATCTGAAGTAGCGTGCAGTATTTCAAATACTTATTCTATAGTAGGCTACTAAGAAAATATTTGGATAGTTTCTGAACATTCGTCCATCATGTGAATGTGCGACATTCCAACAACGTGCTATAAGAAACAAGCAACCACTCATATGACAACACTGAGAACATCTCTACATGCTCTGCGTGCTACAGCAGCTCATTAAGTAATACTTCAACCTTGCATATCCGTGTTTACGGCGGAACATTGAGACAAGGTATGTTGAATATTTTCCAATGTTCCTGCGCCGTATTTCACACAGGAGGCTTCTAATTGGTTTCTTTTAACAATAAACAATTTATTGACTCCAGCGTATGGAATACAAAGGTGAATTAAGTGGAACTAGTAATCGCTTATAAGAAGAAGTGAACAAAAACAAATACCCAAAGATAGGAAGAAGGTTTAAAACAAGAACATGAAAAAGAAACTAGAGCTCTCCAATGTATTAGCTGCAAAAATGTTCAAACATTTCTCTGATGAGCTAGTGGTGCGCACGAGTGTCCATAAAGAACATAAATAGCCAACAGTACTATCAAATATTACCCATGGTGTCCCAATAATAAGACATTTAATCATATCGCTTATAAATACCATATCTACAGGGTAGGGAAAAAGGGAAGAAACCTTGGAGCGGATGAATATGGGGGATCTAAAGCATGCAAATCATGAAGATGGTACTAAGAAGTACTGTCAACAGTATTAGACTGAAAGGGTCAGTGTGTAGGATGGAAAGCAGGTATGATAATGAATGCACAAATGTTGACAATATTCACGAATAAGGTGTAAACTCGTCAATTTATTCCTAGGAACTAGAGCGAGAGTTGACAATAACAGTATATTAATTTAGAACTCTTTGCTTTCACTCATGTTATTCTTCTCAGGTTAATACCGTGAGGTTACTCTTTCTCACGTTTTCCCTCCTGATTCGTCCTTCACTTAGATTTGCTCTTGATTTGCTTCATTTATCCCTTATCTCGTATGAATGGTCAATAAATGATGAGATTAAACGACCTCTCTGGGACACATTGAGATTTCCTGATGGCTCATTGTTAGCTATAGCGAATCTCTTTGGACAAGGATATAATTTAAAGCAGAAAAAATCTGAGAGGTCTATCTCTCGTTAATACTTTAAGATTGAATTGCTATTTCTTCTGTTTCGTTTCTGTTAACTCTTTCTAGTTCCTTATTTGCTGTTTAATTGTTTACTTTTTGTCTTGCTGTTTACCTTTCTTTTATTGTTTTGCTGACTGATCTTACGTTACACCACTTGAATAGGTCAATAAACGATTTTTATTAAAAGGATAGCAAAAGAACTGTGAGACTTCTTCAGTATCAACAGAACCATTATTTATACTAATTCAAGGTGTTTGTTCAACCATTCATATTACGAAGTCGTTTGATACTAAGATTCATATCTTCTTGATAATTCTAACACTTATAAATGAAAAGAGGTAAACTTGCATTGGCTGGTATGAAGGTAGAGGCAAAGACAGTCGCAACCCAAAAGGTGATGCCCATCACCATAATCCATTTCCGGTTGTATCTAAATTTAATAAATAGATAAAAGGTTATTTATAAGTCTAAGATGAAGTAATTCACTTTTAATAGCAAATTGGCCAGTTTTATATATAAAATCTTTCTAATATGTATTAATTTCCCACCTATCACCTAAATATCCGCACATAGGAGAAAATACCATAAAAAACACCATAAATACAGTTTGCAAGAGACCTCCCTCAGCATCATTTATTTTATAGTAATTCTGTATATCAGTTAAAACACCTAAAAGTAAACTATTCATCTATTAAATTATTTTAATATTACCACTAATATTGAACATTCAATTAAAACTTTGGGATTGGCAATTAACGGGTAGTCATTATAGATATACGGGAATAAAGAAAAGCTACAAACCTGCTATCGTAAATCTGTCCATATAATTCAACAAGTTGATTATAAATAATATTCCTATGCTTACAATTGTTTTCACTCCTTTAAATTCTGAAACCACTCTCTCGTTGTTTCCTTCATGCACTTTGTCATCAGGACACCTATCTTCTGATCTTTCAGTTGCTTCCCTCATATTATGCTATAAATAAGTAATCTCATTATTTAAGGTATTTTAATAAATTAAGCAAAGCGAAGACTAACTCCCAACACATTCTGAATTATTACACAAGAGCAATAGACAACAGTTTGTTCTTATAACTATATTGAAATTTTGGAGTTTTAAATGGCAAAAGTTGTCTTTCCCTTTAAGATAAAATGTCTAAATTGAAAAAAGGAGATATTAGATAATTTAATAAATATGAAAAATGTAGTCATTATGACGAAGAGAAATAATATAATCTTAAATTTTGTTGACCACAATCTTGAGGCAGTTTCTCGCTTAGGCTCAGTTGTCACAAACCACGCCACTAATTTGAGTCATCTACACAAATGCATAGGATAGGAAATATGTTTGGTATTGTGCGACTAAACATAGAAAAATCACTTTAGAAGAAATCAAACCAGCTACTTTGGTATGTCTTAAGTTTATAAGTGTTTAGAAATGAGGTGACTTGATATAAAGTTAAATATCTCAAAAATTGACAGTGGAATCAGCGCAATCCAATCGATACCAGAAAGCAGACTACATCTCTTACCCTATGCGTTTGTGGATCATTCAAAGCAGTGGCGTTGCTCGTGAAACACGTCATGGAGCCTAAACGAGGAGCTGCCCCAAAAATATGCCTGCACTGTATGAAACCGAAAATCTAAAGGGTGAACAATTAGAAGAACATTAGGTAGCGTGATTAGTACTGTACTTCGTGGTCTTATCTGTCTGAGAAGACTGTACTATGCGACAAGAGAACTTATCTTCTTTATATACATGGTTTAGCGACGAATCATTATTCGAGGAACAATACACATAGTTTGTGGAATTTTGTATGGAAGTATAGGATAGCAAGTGTACTTACAAACTCACATATATTCAAGTATAGAAATAAATTTCCTCTAGGAAATCTCATGAGTGGTAAGAAAGCAACATTTATGAGGTTTGTTTTTAAAAATGGCAAGTTTGAAGAGCAATAATACGTAAAAGTACATTTATCAATAATACGCTCGTTTAGAGATTTGATTTTCAATTAGTTCTTTATTGAGTACTGAATTAGCAACGAGGAAGTAATATCAATCACGGATCCATAAAGATAAGAGATTACCAATTTAATCAATATCACGTATATGACGTCAAATAAAATACTCACAATTATTCACAGAATCTAATAAGCAAAACATAGTTCGCATACGGATGGGATCAGTCAATACAGGCCATCGAATCAATATGGGGCTAGCGAATAAGTCATCGACAGAAAACGTGTTTCGAAAGAGCGAAGTTAGAAGGAGGAAATCGGCAAATAAATTTCTGGTTAAACAATAAGGTCTCTTCTATAAATCTTCATTGGTTTATTTTCTAAAGTGATATCACTGAGAAATCTAATAATAACAATAGTGCATTTATTAAAGAATGGGAAAATTAAAATGTGAAATTGAGAAACACATTTCGAACTTCTTAGTGCTGTTGTATTTGAAACACGAATCATATTTCAAGCTTTGCGTAACAAGAGAATAAATGATTGTATTGAAGCGGAACTTATGATTATTTAATGTATAATTTCCAACAGAAAGATGCTTCGAGTCGAAGAAGCAGAGTATTGTGTTTGATGAGGCGTGTTCAATAAAATGAAACTGAATCAGCAACTATTTAATTAAATGCTTATTATAGGCTTACGCAGGGGACGGAGAATAAGCACTGAATCATCCACTTGATTCACAATGTTTAGTGATTCCTACAAATTTCGATTATCTCTTACTATGAACATAAATAATGATAAAGCGTGTTTAATTGGGTGAATTGGTTATTAAGAGATTTACATCAGCAGATCAGTGGGTTGCTGAACTATGTGGTTGCTGCTCGATCTCCTGGTTTCCGTGGATACTCTCGCACGCCGAATGGTAATTGCAGCTGTATGGTTATGAGATCTTGGACAGCTTCAACAAATCAGTCTTTATTAATTCAAACACAGTTTGGCGAGCAAGGTCACGCTGGAAAACTGATGACTACCAATGGAATTTAACTTAGTTGTTCGATAACGTTTTCAGGTTTTGGATAACATGTGTAAGTAACTTTTAAAGGTACACTTTGGTGACCAGTTGCAAAGAAAATTGGCGTATTTTTCTCTAAAATACGCAACATCTTTACAGTATGCTGTATAAGTTTATAAAATACTACTAAATTCGTCAAATAATCAATTGCTAAAACCTATTCGATATAAAGTAAACAATTAATTAGACAGCTATCACTCGTTATCAAAAGACCTAAAGAGCGTGGCAATGAGATAAACTTACAAAATTAAAAAAAGAAAAGTGAAGGAAAAAATAAGAGACAAAGTCTTACATAGTAAACCATCACCGTAGTCAAATGAAAAGAAAGTATCCTTCTGTTAAAATTTAGATGAATTGAATAATTAGGCTGCTGTTGACAAACATAATTGAGACTAATTATGTATGTGACGAACTAAGGGAAAAACCAATAGGTGGCAATCCCGTGGTCGTCCGCTGACCGTCGTTTGCGTATTGTAAGGATGACATACTAATTTGGCCTTGAGCGCCGAAAATCCTTTCTCTAATCATAAAATATACACGAGGATCAACACCATGATCGTTGTAGTCTCTCTTTAAAATAAACAGAGATGATCCTTAAACTAAAATGTTTTTGGTGATATTCTTTTTTGGTTTGATTAGCAGGATTTTTTAATATTTAAGGTATATATGGTTAATAAATTTTATTTTTGTAATTGTCTTTTCCAACAAAACTATGAGTTATGCTTTTAGTAAGTAAACGAAATATGAAGAGTGGTGAAAAGTTAGTGGATATAGTAGTGAAAGAGAAAAATCGAGAATATTCAGAGAAAGTGAGAGGGGAATACTGGTGAAGAAAGAAAACGATTTGAAACCTATGGCACTTGTTTCATGTCCATGTCATCGGCGCTTAAACAGGTGATAAGCATCTGATAACATGTGTCTTAAACCAAGGTGTAGATAAATTACATAAAACCAAGTATTAGTGAGTTTACTGGATGTTTTTAAATGACAGAAGCCATCAAAGAAAGAGAATTATTGGGAGCAGTTTAAAGTTCTTTTGTCTTGCTTGAGACGGAAACTTCACAATATATAGAGTTGGAAATGTAGAGATCACTAGATCAAATTAGATGTGATCAATTATGTCCCCATTATGCACGACCGTCTCACTGTGAATGTTCAACATTTTCAGTACGAATAAGCGCAGAAGGCAGTCTGATGTTTTATCTACCCCACGTATGTGTCCATGTCTTATATACTATTTCTATTAGGAATTATCTAGGTGAAAGACAAATTAAACTACGCTGTTTAGTAAAGATGACTTCTTGTTGCTTCTTCGGCACATTGCTTGTCCACATCCTAGTTTGTGCTACCATAGCCTATTGCGATGCAACTATGGATTTGGGTGACACATTTTGCTACGACTAAATAAGAATCACAACAATGAAGTACGCGTTGCAACATTGCCATTTTCAATAGATTATGTTGGCAATTTGTTCAATCTTACAAATTTTCTCTCTGTTCGGATTTATGAGAACGGTGTGGGTTTGAGACAGAAGAAATCAATTAAAATCTTAGGTTTTGCTTTATAGGAAGCAGTTTAATCTACTTTTTTATTTTGATAGTAGGATTCTGGAGTAAAATAACAAAATTACAACACAAATAGTTGTATTTAAAATTCTTAAACGTTCTAAGATCATTAATAGAACATGGAAAAGACGGTCTAGGCTTGCTTCATTGTCTCATTCTTTTACTCTAAGGATTTACTACTCTTGATTAGGCTAAATTCTATTTGTGTTAAGATAGAAAAGTTTTTTGTTTGTCGATGTTAGCTGTTTGTTTGTTCTTTCACTTTCGCGAGTAATGATGTATCAGTAAATAAAGGTAGAATATTGTTTTAGATCTAAAATGTGGTCTTAAATTGATTAATAATGAGGAAAAGTTGTGGTCACTGAGTTGGCGATAACCATTGTAATGAGGTGCCAATGAGCCTCTCCGTAGATTAGTGTAGAATTAGTGTTTAAACTCTTTTTATGAGACCTTGTTATTTCAGTAATCCATACCCTATGTAGATTATTACGTTCATAAATCGCATTTATGGCTCGAAAATACATTAGCAATAACAGATTTTCCCTCTCATTTGCCACATTCCCATCGTTTCCCGTTGGGAACCACTTGTAGAAGTTCCTCTACCTACATTATATTCATTTCTTATGGAACTATGCATTGTGACCCAGGATTGATGTTTATACTTAATATAATTTTTATTTGTCTCACTTTGACTCAGTGTCAGACAAGTGTCCCAAATAGTTCTGCAAGTCCTGATATCAGTAGCACCATATCCTCAGAAACAGACACTAGTGTCCCAAATAGTTCTGCAAGTCCTGATATCAGCAGTACCATATCCTCAGAAACAGACACTAGTGGCCCGAATAGTTCTGCAAGTTCTGTGATCACCAGCTCCGCAGCCCCAGAAACAGACACTAGTGGCCCAAATAGTTCTGCAAGTTCTGTGATCACCAGCTCCGCAGCCCCAGAAACAGTTCCTACATCTGCCAATAATATGGAAAATGGAAATAATTCAGCCGGAGAAGGTAGTAACGAAATCAAAATCTACTATCCTCGTACTCTGCACGGCACTGTATACAGAATACTAATTGAATTCAATATCGATATCAATGACGACACATTAGAATTGGTATGTTGATTGTACTAGAATTCTAGTAACAAAGAAGAAGTTCAGTGTTCTCAGTTATAAAAAGCCCCCTGAATTTCGAACTTCTTAATTTGTCTAAATCATTTAGACTTTCCCTAAAAAAATTTTACGACACATATTTTCATGCCGGCTTTTTGTTGCGAAATGCAATACTCTTGAATAAGTTGTTGTTTTCACAAGAAATTATGAAAAGATCTTGCAATATTTTGGATGCGGATTATGGTCTTTTCATTCATTATTACCCTCGCAAGTTAGTGAAAATCACAAAGAGGGCATTGCCAAAAAATGTGAAAATAATGATCATCTTCAAAAATCTATCTTAGTATCTCTTGTTTCATGAAGTGTTGGAAGATCATAACAGCTCCTTTTAAGATAACTCTCCTTGTATCGAAGAATATCAGCACATATACTGTAGGCCGTGGAATGCTAGCATTAATCAACGAGGTTAAATATATATTTCAATTAAACTCCTCTTAAGCGTCTCTTTGTCTATCGCAGAATAGCCTCACTATTATCTCGACTACAACACTGTCTAAGAGCTGTATTTGTTTTTACCTTTCAAGATGGATGCGAGGTATCGAGGAGCCTATATCCACCAAGTAATTCCACGAGTATGCGGTTTGCATAGGAAAATGAATACCCTGGTCGCTGCATTACCTGCTATTTATGGATTTGAAGGAGCTATAGCAGTTAAAGTAAGTTATGCTAGGAAAAATATCCTTAGTGTTCATGGAAATATTTTACAGGGTGTGTGGTACACTTGGAAATATCTTTAAATTCATTTCGCATAAGATGCATAATCGATTAAAGTAATGTAGATTATTCTTTTACAAACAGTGACAAGTTCACTAGTCTAATCTCACCGATTGATGACCCAGCAGTGATGGTAGATACTCGAGAAATGTGAATGATGACAGTGATGGCTTGCTCTAGGCACGAAAAATTATATCTAACAATGGGAAAATTTAATAATATGGGAGATGAAAGTCCTAACTATATTCGTCATGTCCTAATTTTATTAGAGTTTACAATGTATAAATACGTTTTCGCTCGTAGACGAACCACACATCCGTATACAACAACATTTTTTCTTTCGTTATTTTTATACCATATTTCATTTGTAAAAAACATTTTATTTGCATGGGAATATGTCTGTATAAGTAAAATAATAATTTTTAATATTTCAGTATGGAAAATTAATTCGGTCGATGCCTCTGCATACTATTATAGGCTCTGCTTTAGAAGGAGCAAGAGCAGCAAAGGTAAAATGATTTTTATTTGAAAGTAGAGCAGCAACAACTTTTGTAGTGGTTTTACATGTTTTAATTCTATTTTGCTAAAAATGCAAGAGCATATAAATGTGATATTTGAAGATAAAATATAAAAAGTACAAGTAGTCAATTTATGCTAACTTAATCACATCATAAAATAGAAATACTGAAAAGAATCTGCAAATTTTCAGGATGCGAACCAATACAATAAACTCTTGGCTTTGGCAAAAAAAATTGAGAAGATGGATGGCAACAATGCGGAGAATTTATATTCACGCTATAGTGCATACTAAGCATAAAAATGTCCCGTTGTTGATTCATAAGTGTAAGTGTAAAAATTGTCAAGCAGTTGTCATGGAATTAGTACTTGACTAAATGGAGGAGAAGTCTTCGGTTCAGGAACCATTTTACCTCAAAGGTACTTGTGTAGATTGAATATTATATAGATTAGCTTAGTGTTCATGATGAAATTCGGACGTCTGAGAGATGTAAATAGTACTAATTTATATTAACTACTAGTTGTATTTAAATGACTTAATAATCATTTATTCAGTTTTATATTATTCTAGGAACTGGCACTCAAAAGTTAGGGGATATCCTTTTGTGACTACTTATCTTATGTAATTGAATTTTAGTGCGCGATGAGTCAACTGCTTTAATATTTTTCAATCTAGATTCTAAGTCAACTTCTACTTTCTAAGGCGTCTAAAATTTTTGGATAGAAATATATAAAATGCAAATAAAAGATTTTAGTACTAAACTTTTCTGGAGGAATTATGCCTACATGGGTAAAATATGTTTTTTATTCAATATATAGTTGAAAATCGTTTTAACCTGACCATAGTTTCACATCACCGAAGTATTGTATCCATGAGTTTCACCACACCATTATTGATGATTTAGGCCCATTTATCGCGAAGCTGGAACAACATTTTTGAAATATTGACAACACTTAAGCTTTTAAATCACTTTCCAAACTCCTATCATTGATTCCTTTCTAGATTCAGATCAGGGCTATGTGATGACAACTCCAAAGGACATAGTAAAGTACTGTCTGAAGTCACTGATTGGATTTCTAGGATTGTTAGTATAAACAGCCAGCATTTGAAACCAATGTTTTCACTAAACAGCCACTGATTAACTAGAATACCTTGTGTTCAATTCTGATATTGTTTCTGTTGAGCGAAAACCATGCTGTAGAGTTAAACGAAGTTATCGTAAAACAGGTTTTAATCGACAAAAACCGAAAAATGAAAACTAATCAACAATATTTGTCAGTAAGACAACTCATTTTAGAATTTCTACTGAAACAAATTTAATTTAATATGAAACAATAGCCAAAAAGCTGTTCACAACTATAAATGAATTTTAAGTGATACAAATTTATCATTGCACTATGATAGTGATAGTAATATGATTGGAGAAACACGACAATGTGATTCATCTTCTTTTCTTACGACCTTCCTCTCGCCGAAGCAGTTTTTGCTATAAAAGGACTTAACAGCAGATTCCTTCTTGCTATACTCAAAACATTTTGGTGCAGAAATTCCTCTAAGATTACATCAACTAGTTTCTTTGATAGAAACAGAATGAATACTGTGGCATCAGAATGTATGCCATCTAGGTATGTGATACCAAAAATCCATTTTCTTTTCCTTTTAAAATAAAAATATATAACCACAACAATGTGAGTCGAAATTTGAAGCTTACAAACAAATTATAGCACATTATTGGAAGGAGAGACGAACTTCGGCTTATCTGTTCTAGAACAAGTATCTTCCGGCGAATCTCTTGTCTTTTCTCCTCTTTCTATTGCCCTAGCTCTCTCTCTCGTACAAATTGGAGCCAAAGGAAATACCAGAACTCAAATTTCTAATGCTATCAGTAAGGGTAAGCGTGCCTTTTAACTAATTTTAACATTTATCATCGCGTATTTTGCTATTGAATTACCTTCTGTAAAAATTACTAAAAATAATTAGGGACAAAATGCATTTTTCTATTTTATATTCTTTAATTTCATGGTTCCATTTATATAATGTACAGCTCTATAAGCTCATGAATAATTTAAACTTTAAAAAATCTGTCAAATAGAGCATTTAAATAATCACAATTATTATATAAACCAACATTTGGAAGTGAAATAAAGCACTTCTATAATACCGATAGTTAATGAATATTTTCTTTACAGTCCTCTATGCTACGGTTTGTATTGATTTGGTACTACAAATGTTTTATTCTTTACATCAACTGAGTTTTTGTCTTAGGCCTAAGTTGATAAAAAGTGCAATATTTTGGTCCCATGTAGGTTAAAGATACCTGTAAATAATATTGATCTTTTCTATCTTAATATAGCTTGAACTGGAAAATTATCAAATATTTTGACGTCCGTAAAGCTCAACCTAGTCTTCAAAATTGCAAGAGTTATAAAAATCACTTAATCTGACAAATTATCTAATATAATGATAGTATTATGGAAAGACAAGTGACATCAGAGACAATGAGGTAATCGAAAAGAAAGAATCATCATTAAGAGTATAATTCTGAAGAACTCTCGGTAAGGTTATTTGTGCTGCACCAAAGGCATGCTGTATATTATTGTTTTAGGATTGGTGCACTATTACTAGTTAAAACTACTCCAATATTCCAGCTTATCACTTATTTGAAGGAACCAGCGACGATCAAGTTGCCCATTATTACAGTAATTTGTCGAAGAATTTGCAAACTGCCCACGAAGGTGTTCAAGTTAATATCGCTAATAGGATGTATATTCGGTTAGTCGAGTTCGAAAATATTTCATAACGCTGCTTCAAATGAAATATGAGAGAATCAAATATAAAATAAGTATAAAGTAATAAATAGAGTGATGAAACAGAAAATCAGAAAAATATTTTGAAAAAAACAGAAATAGAATAAAGGTGAAAAGATGTGTGATAAGTTAGGAGAAATTGATGAGGAAAATATGTAGTAGAGAAAAGCAGCAGCTAATTTTATCTTTAAAATGTTTCAGCGATGGATTCCCTATTCAGTCGTCATATATAAAGGCCATCGGCAATTATTTCAATGCTTCAGCTCAGAATTTGAATTTTCAAAATCAAGCAGAATCAGCTGTGGTATGCAGAGAATTTAAAATAACCATTTCATAAAAATGCATTTTACCATCACATACATAAATATGTATAAATACTGTTGCCCAATTATTTGTTATAATTTCATATTATTAAATTGAATATCGGGTATGTAAAATAATTTCTTTCAGACTGTCAATGGCTTTGTATCAGAGGCTACTAGAGGAAAGATTTCTCAAATAGTTAAGGAGGATTCTTTTACAGGTAACTGAAAGAAATAATCAGAACAAATCAAACATTATTTCAAAAAATGAGAAAAATCTTAAATAATCAATCAAGTCGTTACTATTATTATTAAATTATAGCAATATATAAACTTCCAATCTTCGGCCAGATTTAGATTCCGTTGCTCTGTTGATTAATGCCATTTACCTAAAAGCAGATTGGCAATTTCCTTTCGAAACATATCTGACCCGTAAACTACCCTTCCATAGCAGTGAAGAAAGTATGAGAGAGGTTAGCAACAAAATGCTTGTTGATGTAGAGCAGACAACATGAAGATGTTCTAACTCATCTTCTGCTATAATAAGCCACGTTTTACAGATGGACTTTATGCAGGCTTTCGGTGAAGATCGTCTCTATGCTGAAACTGAGGAAGTGCAAGTTTTATCGCTTCAATACAAGGATCCTTCATACGCTTTCAGTATTTTCTTACCGGTAGAAAGGTATAGTGAAAATATGTACGACACAATTTTGCAATTTTTAAAAGCCGCATCTTCTGGTGCTCTGCCCTCATACGGGCCGAGAACTCTTTCTTTTCTTTTTTTTAGCTCAAAAGTTGAGATATTAATAATATAGGCTATAAGAACTATTTTTATTATGCAGTTAGGAATTCCTTCTTGACTAACAATCATAATTAAATAAGGTTGCAAATATTTAAGAGTAATAGTGGCGAAATGTGTAAAGACTGCGATTCACCTAATTTTTCTAAATCATTAGCTTAGCGAAGTTACATCGACAGTCACTATTTTTCACCTGATTTTCCTATTTTTAAAGTGTAGAATTGATCAATTTATTTCTAAGATTAGGTTTCTAGTCTTAGGACACATTTCCATGACTTGTTCACATAATTCTAAATTGGAAGTATGAACTCTCTCAAAACGTTATAGAGTACCATAAATGAAAGAGTAGATTTAGATACGGCCTTGCAAAGTTTCGAGATGGTTTAACGGCGTCGATACTGCAGAACCTTTTGCAACAGCTGCAGACAACTTTCGTTACTTTAAGTTTTTATTATTTATTCTAATTGATTACACTTATTATTATATTATTTTATGAACATTTAAAAATATCTAAAATTGGTGTGCACTTGCAACTGAGTTTTCATAGAATATAAGTTGTTCAGTAATCAGTAATCACTTCTCCCAGTGCTGATTTTGCGCCTATATTTCTCACTTGTGTTTAGAAGTACATATAGCCTAAAATAGGCCACTCCATTTTCTCACTATTCCATTTTTTTTCCCTGCATCGAGCTTACTTTTTGAGGTGTGATAGGCTCTGTTCTTATCGTCGCCGTGCTACAATTTTTGCATCGTGTTCAATCTAGCAACGAGAACGCGCGTAGCATACGGCGCATCCGTACATAGAGTTGTGGGCCATTGGAGTCCGTCAGCTTTGCGCAGAGGCGANTGCTGGTTGAAAACTTTTCCCAATTGCCCGCGATGGCCTCTGAAACATGGGTGTCATACGCAATTTTTGAACGCCCCTTGGGGGCAGATTAAGTGTGCAAAATATGGTATTCTATTGAAAGGCTAGTACAAACTAATTAACATTAACAGAATATGGAGTGTGGCTGTTTGCCGTACTGTTCATAAATCATACATTATAGTTCTCTGACACTGCTTGATTAGGTGCATCAGCTACTAATCTTTAGAATATCGACCATTTTCTCTGGCACCAAAGTGGACTATTATTTCCGATCATACTGTAGAATACATGCCCATCAAATATAGAATGTAATGGAATCAGTTATTAATTAATATAATATTAAGTAAAAGTTGTATAGGAATATAAGGCCAGTGCACTGGATTTTGATCTATGTTAAAATTGTGGTTGATACAAACTTATTGGAGTTCTTTATAAACTGAAACAGTATAACAATATTTTGGATTGAGATTTTTATTTCTTAGTTATTTTCAGCAAAATCAAAATGAATGTTTCCTAAAGTTAAAGCTATTATTAACCTTATTTTCCTTACTATATAAACATTTCTAGATTTATTTGATTCCTAGAAAATGTTGCATCTTATAAATGAAAAATTACAAAAGGTTATTTTATATATTAGAGCTCATATTTGTTTATTAATGTTAGTTTTTAAAATGATGGGAGCTATGTACTAATACTGTGTTTTCAGATCAGTATCCCTAAAATGAACATTGAGAAAGAGTTGAATTTGAAAGATATTCTTGAAGAAATTGGAATGACAGATATGTTTAGTGATAGTGCAAACCTTAGTGGAATTGGTAACGACCTTAAAGTGTCCAATGTTATGCATAAAGCTATCATTGAGGTGTGATTTTGTAAATTAATTTTATTTTTTATTCTTAAAAGCCAATTTACTAATACTCCATTTCCGTCTTCATATCTAAAAATATAAATTAGAGAAGTCATTTTTATTTATAATTTCGCAAACTCATAATATTTTGGGAAGAACATGTTAAAGGTTGACGAAGCTGGTACAACAGCAGCAGCGGCAACTGTGGTAGAAGTTTTGGCTGGAGCGGCTCCTCCAGTTAGACAGCCAAAGCAATTCAAAGCCGACCATCCTTTTATATTTGTATTAACGAAAGATAATCATCCACTCTTTCTTGGACAGCTTGTTTAAACCTTAGAAAATCTAAACTTTGGAGAATATTTTAATTAGGAGGTTGTTTATTCTTACTTAAATATTGTGTTGTTGTTTGGGATTTTGGGAAGCGGGAAAACGGAACCGCCAAAATACCAGGAAATTCTCGATTTCGGGATTTGGAATTACCAAAATACACCCCTGATATACCTAAATAGTAATTCATTTACCCTAAATCTAATTTAATCTTTTCAAGCACCTATTGACTAGTCGGCATTTTATTTTACAAACTATTTATTTCTTCGAAATCATCATTTTTTGAGTAGATGCTTAATTAAGACTTCGAATAAATCTTTTAGATAAAACTAAATATTTGTTGTATTTGATTAAATATTCAGAAAGATGGGACTTTAAGTTGCATTTGTTAAGACCTTTATTGAATAGAGAGAAACTGCAATAATAAACTACAATCTCCGTAGGGTGAATTTTTTTATAGGCAAAGTTGAGTGCATGTATTTTGAAACATGCGAAGCATCTAGAGGGAGTCCAAAGAATAAGCCTCCTAGGTGACTAAAAAATGTTTCTTATATTTCTTATTCAGACGCTGGCAAAATTGCAGTGTTTTTCTTCATTACCCTCAATTTGTAATAAGAGTCGTTTATTAATTTTCGCGCTTAACATAGTGTGAAAAATTTTATGTCATTCTGCCAGAGATTATCTCAAAACTCTTGCCAAATATATGAAAGTTTGTCATGAGTAAAAATAAAATACCTGCAATAAAAATGAATTCAAGAATATTCTCTGCATTTTTTGAATACTGTCTGAAAGATGTGCAGATCGCCTTCGTAGAACATAGGATGTGGTAAACTATGTTCAAAACGACTGGAGCTAGAAAAGTGATTTTTAGAAACGATCTAAGATAATCGAAGAACAAGAGGATATGAAAGGTTCACAATCTCATCTAAAAAACAGAGACATTAAGTGAAAGTAAATACTCAATTGAGTACCATAAATACGTTAATCAGGTCTCCGAGAATTCGAATGATCTTTTATAGGCGGACGACTATAGATGTTAAGGTCTTGTAATTGGAGGAAGTACAAGTTCAGAATCTCGGAAGAAATCGACTTTTACTCATTTTTAAAACGAAATGTACGGAGCTATAATTTGCCTCTTAGATATAAAATTTTTTAAGAACTCAGGTTAAGTATGGACAAGATCAAAACTATTATTTGCGGTTTCCCGCAATTTAAGCCTCCCGATGAAGATTTCTCGGTACGGTTCATTGAAATAAATTAGACACGGAGTTGCAATAATCCCATAGCTGGATATCATCATCATAACTATGTTGTTGAGAATCTGAAGACCCAGGTGACCGTCGATAATATGAATTGCGACGAAAAGAACAGGAATAATTATAAACACAAGAGGTACTGTAATCTGGAAACTTTTGTAACTGTGAAAATATCTCTAAAATCCTATGTAGTTAAATAAGCCCTAACAACCCACCGTATTGGTGAGGTCAAAAATTTTCTTTGAATTTTTCGAGTTCGCGTTGAGACATGTTTAGATTCTTTCAGTAGAACGTAGAAAATGTGACTGAGACAATAGACGTTAGGGGTTGTCAACAGTTCCACTGCCCTAGGATTCTCCTGTAAATAACTGGATGCTAGCAATTCATAATACCATCAAAACGGCGGAATCTTCAGAAGCTTACTTCTTCCAGCATCCCCCTCCGCTAGAAGGAATGAACAGGTGAGAATATCAAGGAGACATTTAGGAACCTCATAACAATCTAAGTAAGAGCAATGCAGTAGTAGTACTGCTTCTTCGTCAGTTTATTCATAACAACTGATGTCTGTAAAAGAAAAGATCCACTATTGAAATGCCAAACTACACGCGAGATTTAGGGAAATAGCCTGGAATATGTTGTACAGCAAGAATTTCTTTATGCCCTTCAACTATAAGTTATTTCAAAAAGTTGCAAAATATGTGAAAGTTGAGATTCTAAGGCTTGTGCTGAGAAAGTCATGTCCTGCTACAGCTATCAAAGGAAAGAACAATATGGGTAGGGAAAGAAAATTGGTAAAGATGTCGATAGCAGAACCCCAAATCTTAAAAATTCGTTGTTTTTAACAAATAATCTTCGCCATGTCATTCAATTATCTCTTGAAAATAAGTCAAAATATTAAAATCAGATTTACTACAATATAAGATCTAAACCTGATAGTAGAGGAGATGCCACCGATATGACTTCATTTCTTTGCTAGATTTAAATATTATGAGTTAAAATGCCAGTCCATTGAGAAAGATGCGCATAGGCGGAAAAATCTTGTAGAACAACAGCAGCAAGTCGTTGTGGTCTTCGAAAAGAGTCGAGCTCTCCATGTTTCCAAGGTATGTAATTTTATTCGAATACTAAAACACTGAAGGAGAAAGTGACAAGCGTTGTTTGGTTCTAATTTTTTGTTGTAGGATACAATAACATTCGTTGAGTCACAATTTAGAGACGCATAAAAATAATTCGCTTAGCACAATCGAGTATCCGAGTCTCTGAGTGGTCACTTTTACGAGTTCGAAATATATCGGCCAGACCAAAAATAGGGAGACTTTTATAAGTGTCTTCAAACTTTAAAAGTCTTTCGAAATCGTGATAAGGGAATTTGGAAAGTTAGCGTTTCGGTCATATTAATCCCATTGGTATATGTCACACATGAAGAGCATTGATGTTTGTATTTCTCCAAACATGTTCTATACAAATTATTGTGGAGTTTTATAGTTATAAAAAGTATAAAAAACCTCAGAAGACAAAACTCGCCAACACTTCTGCTGGAGATATTATCTAAGGAAAGATAGTTTTGATTTGTTCGTGCTAAAATAATAAATATAACTGAAATTCCATCAGTAAATCAAAAAAAATATTGATCACAAGAATCCATTTGTAAAATAAAATAGCTGAGACTTTATTCTTTTATATATATTGGACTGTTCTACTGTAATAATTTTTCTAGTCTAGTAATACAATCAAGTCATGCTTCAATAATACTTTGTTTTCGAAAAAAAATCCTTTGTTCTTTGGGTGGGAGATGATTTTCCAAATGTTTCCCTTTTGTCTCTGGTAATACGACTTGGAAAGATACCCAGTCAATACATGAAAGGATAAGTAGTACAAGATAAGGTAAGAAATCCGAGATATGTGACTGAAAAAAATAGGAATTTAAAGGTACAGATAATTAACTTTACTTTGGGTTCCACTTTTTATAGCGAAAAAATTTACAGTGGATTACATGGTTAGAAAAAAAATGTAATAATTAGATATAAACTATTTCCTACCAAGTAAAACAGTTGTGGAGCCATAATAGTACCGATTCTGCTAGATACAGAGAGAGCGGCGACTGCCAAGTTGCGTACCGCCGTAGGAAATAACTCGTTAGTAATCATGAATTTGGCCAGATATAGCTGCATAGATATGAATATTACGAAAATTTAGATACTTTAATAAATACAGTTGCATCGTGGCAGGATGGCCATGTGCAGCGAATGATGGCGCTCGTTGTATGCGAGAACAAAGGAGAGCACATAACTGTTCTCACGCCCATAACCTCCTTCTCAGTATACACTTTGTTATTCTGACCACAGATTTGGAACCAGCGTCAAATTTACACTATTATATTGGAACAGTTAAATTTAATTAATCCATGGGAAATACTTCAGCAACAGAGATGCAAATAAACCGCAAGACCAACTTTGAAATGAAATGAAATCTATCTTCTACAATCGGCAGGGAAACCAAAAACTTAGCTATGGATTTCACTTAGAACAGAATGAAGACAACGGGTTTTTTCTCAAAAAAAGCTCCATGATAGATGTTTAGTTGATGGGAAATTGACGCTGATTCCTAGTTATGGGCGTGAGAACAGTTATGTGCTCTCCTTTGTTCTCGAATACAACGAGCGTCATCATTCACTGCACATGGCCATCATGACACGATGCAACTGTATATGAGATTATGAATTTTGTAACTAAAATAGTATTCACTTTCCCAGTGACATCTATATCGCAGCGATATAATCCTCTTGGGAAACTTACTAAGCAGTCTACATCTGAATTGGTTTTTAACTACTTTTCCAAGATAAGTGAGAATCTGATACTAAAGAAACATAAAGTATAAAGTATGGAAGCCTACATCAGTAACGAACAAAGTCTTGAAATGCAAAATCAATATCAATATTAGCAGCACTAGCCTGACTAGTCATTGCAGACACTCCAATCGTGCAACATCGAATGACCCATGCTTCTTGCTTTTGAAGATCTGGTATTACATATATACACTGATTTTGTGAACAAAATAAATAGAGGAGAATACTTTTTAAAATTACAGTGTTATATCCATTACATAATTTTAATTTGCTAAATGGAAATTTAACAATAAAACCTTATTTACCTTGCCAATACAAGCCACAAATAAGTGCCAGTGATGAAATAATGAATATTATTGAGGCAAAATTAATAGTCTTCCGTCCTATCCATTTGAAAAGATAGTCTGCTACTCCAACAACAATATTTACTATCCAGCGGATTACCAGAAATGATAGTATTATTATTCACAGTTCATCAACAATTTCAATTCTTTAAATAAACTCGAAATGAAATCTAAATTTAAAAACTTAAGAAAGCAAGTCTATTCTACTAGAAAAGCTCACAACATTTCTTATCTGTTTTACGTACTCCAAAAAATGTGTTGTTCCAATATAATGATCCTGATAATTTCTCCATGTTGAACAACAGGCCGTAGTTCACCAGTGAGGTTGTCAAACTAAATGCATTTATTACAACTGAGTGTCCTTTCAATAAATAATCCATATATTTCTGATTTAACAGTATATTGTTTCAAGTGACAGAGAAATTTGACTCAAATCGAATAATTAAATGAATTAATAATAAGCAAAGAGGCGCAATCCTAGTTCTTACATTCCAGAACAAATAGTGATAGTCCAGCTGAGATATTTCCATGTGCATACGATGTGATAGAATGTGTACTTTCTCCGCTTTTTTAGCTTCGTGTCGTGTACCCAAAAAGTAGTAGATATAAAACAGTGACAGTATTGTGTCACATAAATCAGGAATTATCTAAATGAATAACCGAATTACTTACACTCTGTTCATGAAGAAGCATATTCTCCAATTCACTCGCTTCCACTTCACAAATATCACGATTTATTCTCCGAATTTTTGCCAGTACTATCCGGGCCCTATTGATTTGGCCTTTGTGAATCATCCATCGAGGACTCTCGTATAGAAAACTAGATAAACTAGATTTTATGTGATGTAGAAAATTAGTTATTGAAAAACAGAAGTAGAGGAGAAAGAAAATTATGATTGTTAGAATACAATTGTTAACTGATGATGTACCATAAGTTCACAGCAGCGACCAAGCTAATAACAGCGCTAAATCCGGCGAGTGTTCTCCAGTCTCCGCTCAGGTAGGCTATCATCGGAAAGATGATAAAATTGGGTGACCAGGTAATTACGGTATTAATCCACATTCGGTGTCTCACTGGCACGTTCTCGATTAGGAATACGCCTTGCACTCTAAACTAGTGATGGACAATAGCTAAGATCCATAGATCAAATAAATAATGTATTATGTTACCTATGTACAAAATAGCTATGTAGCTGAAAACAGTCACTATTCGAAGAAATATCTCTAGTATGAACACTATTAAGTATTTAAGAAAACTGAAAGGAAGAGAATTCACCAATCCATATAGTTAGGGTTATAAAGAAATCCCGTATGTAGTGCAAAGCTATCAGAAAACCCACGCACTAAGACCTCCAGTGAAAAATCCAACAATAGCTCGGAGCATTGTAAACTGGACAAATGACATTGTCATCAATGTCCCAAATGAGAAAGCGGAGAATCCAAGAAGAGAGCAAATCAGAATCTGAATACAAAACTATCATTACTGAAAATCCGAATTTGTTTTCAACTTTAGACCGCTTCCACCTACAGTTTTTCTTCCATACAGGTCACTAAGTTGCCCTGCTATTAGTGCTCCAATTAAAACTCCCACCATCTGAATTGAGATGCTGTTCTTCACCAGCTTGCTATCGTCACATAGGAGATCAAACTTCAAAATTAAATTAGGCGAATTGTCTCTCTTCTGATTCTATCATGCATAAACGCTTATATTAAATGCTACATATTGCTACTATGTGTCTCGCTAAAATTCAAAAAAAGTCGCTCTTTTAAAAAGATTTTTAGCAAAAGAACAAATAGTGTGTTAAACAAGGAAAACCTTACTTCGATATTTACAGAATAGAACTGGTACTCCAGAATAGGAGTGCAATTGGTCTGAAGTCGGAGAGCTAGCAAATTCTCACAAGCATAGTCAGAAGAATTAAAAGACACCGCACCACATCCGATAACTGTTGGTGATATTCCTAATATAATATTAGAATTGAAATTATAATTGCTATGATCTTCACAGCCAATTACGATTATCTTCTTTGCCTCAATAAATCAATACGACGCTGAGGCTTCGCCTGTACTGATCTTGAGAACAATAGGTTACCATAGCAGATTAACAACATTGATACTTCTCTACACCATTCAAACCATGAATCTCTTTTGACTGAAGCACTTTTAGATTTTTTCCTAAAATTTTCTTATTGGAAGAATTCATGATAATTGTTTGTCCCATGGTAGTCGTATCAAATAGATTACATTCTTCTGAACTGATTATGCCTTAACAGTATACGATGCTTCAACGTTGTAATGATTTAGTGAAATAGAGGAGATAATCTATATGAGGGAAAGTCCTCAAATGCTTAAACTGTATCTTTTATTAAAAATTACTTGTAGTACGGTAGTACCAACGCACAAATTATGGAACGACATGGAAGAGTTTACGATTTTTACCTGCGTATACCATATAAACCATACTGGATAAGGAAGTGAGAGTTATAAACTCTGCTGCAGACAGCACACGAGTGCAGTACCATCCAAGTTTGATAAAATCGTCCATATTTTTCACCTAATATTATCTTAGAAATAAGCTTAACATTTTTTTGAAACTATCCTAATGAGGTAGTAAATTAAAATTGATGAAATTTATATTTCTGAAAAGTTACGTACAGGTTTCATCTGCGATAAGTCGCTGAGTTTTTGTTTTTCCATGATACTACCGTCATCTGAACTCAATGACATTCTGAATGAGAATAGTTAATAATTTATAACCATAAAAACAAATAATGACATTATACGATAGCAATACAATAACTGAATACAGCAAGAGCTTGGTAAAAAAACGCTCTGACCTTGTGTATAAATATCATGTAACTCTCCGAAAAGCCGATTTAGGAGCTCAGTACATACTCATGAATTATCCAAAAAGAATCAAATTGGTCAAAAAAAAGAAGAAAGAGTTTTAAGGATTAAGAAACAACTATTATGAGTAAAATAGAGAGTAAAGGCAAAGGCATTCTCTCCACCTGTCTGCTATATGACGATAAGAGTGCTGTCATACAGAAGAATAAGAGCGTGAAATAATCTTTCCTAATTAACTTGACTTCCTGTACGGAGTATATATTGAATAACTAGAGTATTGTTGGCTAAAATGTCATGAACGGCATGCTGAGTTAGATTAAATAGGTAGCATTTATGCAATATTTAGATAGTGAGACAAACAGAACTTGCACTTCAGCAAACAAGTGACAGTGTTAAAATAAAAACCAAATAAATCTTGAAATTACTAGCTATCTGATCGACCTTCGATAGTGTGTCGTTATTGTAACACTGAGACACGCTCAATCAGGTTCAGTCGTATATAAATCAGGCAATAAACGCATTTTTAAAACATTATTGACTCGGATATTGTCGGAATGAACTCTACTAAATTTTGTCTGTGAGTACAAATTAACTAAATAAGTAGGAGACAATTATACTGTATTTCAGCAAATTCTCATTTATACAACAACTCAATTTCAACTTGGTATTTTTTGAAATCAGCTTTCTAATCTGTATTTCTATTAATTCAATATGTATTAAATTCATAAACTAATAAATACCCCTTTAAGCATAGAAAAAAGGAATGTACTTGATGTAATAGATGACGTACGGTCCGTAGTTCACTGCTTATTCTGGAAAATGGTAGTAAATTTTCTATCAGACACCTAGTATGATGAGTTTGTTCATATTTTTCCGACGGATGATTGTTACCACCAAAATTTTGACAAGTTCAGTGAGTTAGACCAGGTGGGCATACAGTCAGTGACTACAATGTACCTATCTCCTGTGATTTCTGCTGTTCTGGTTTGTATCCAAACATCAATAGGGGGCAAAAGTGCCGAAGGTTATAGGAAAGTAACACATTTCAGATTGTACAAGTTGATTTCAGTTTCTAGTAATTGCATTTTTAGAGGCTAAAGACTTTAACTCATGGCCTGTAAATATGTGTATCTATTCAGTTCCTCAATCTGTACCACCTCGTCTACAGAACCTATTCACGTTGTGGCACAATCAAATAACTAGAAGTCATTACTTAAGAGACAGTATAAATACGCTTTTAACTTATGTAGTCAACTACCGACTAATTTGCGCAAAATATCGATTTTCTAAATTAATATAACCAGATTTGGATTCTTGTCAGGTATGGTCAAATACCTAAGGCGAAGAGGTAAGTTAATATTTGCACAACTTCTAATCGAACGATGTCCAATAGTTGCATGTTAATAGGCATCTTAGTGTATTCTTTGGTGTAACTAAAGAAGTTTGAAGTCTATAAAATGTAAATAGGTAATTTATAAAGGTGTTACTGCTAGCCATTGAAGAAATTACAAAGCGTTTAGCGTTCTTAACGTTTTGTCATTTATAGATGTTAAATATAGAATCAATTTCTCCCTGAAATGTTAGCCTTAACGTAATATGATGATGACAATGATTAGATGTCAAAAACAACTGAAATTCGAGATATTAAGTTAATGAGAGAAGCAGTGTCTGTCTGTAACTAAGTTATGACTTTGTGTTCATTGATCTTATCATGTTTAGCAAACACCTTCCTTGTTTTTACTGGAATGCAGTTGAAAAACAAAATTCTCGATTCTGTGCAAAGATATAATACTTGAAGTTGCATTTGATTATATTCAACGTTGGTTTTGTCGAATTCGTTATTCTCCACAATTTAATTATTTTGCTAACCGAAACATGAACATGCAAGTAAAATATACAACTAAACGATCCACTTGTCTACTAGAAATGAAATATATCTGCTCTTATTCAGAAATGTTGTAGGAAACGAGTACGTTAGCATAGATGTCTCATTTACAGACGGTAGTCTTATACTCGCCGCACCACTTGGCGTATTTCTCACCGTTACTTCCCACACAATGACAATAGGCATTGTGGCATTTGTCCAGAAAGTAAGTCAGCAAGACACAATGGATGTAAAGGTACTGCTGTAATGTGATTCTCCACTCTCTAAAAGTCTCACTATTGTCTTTTAAACTTACTAGCTCATTTTGAACTGAATATGGTCTTTGAGTTCGCAACTCCTTTAATACATTGCCCATTGCCCTACAGTCTTCCTTAATATAAATAAAACAACTAAAAGCACTTTTTCCTTTCTTCTATTTATCTTACTCCGTCTTGAATTTTTTCCTGCACATAGGCGATAGCCACAATAGTACCCGTTCTGCCTATACCAGCTGAACAATGTACCACAATTGGTTTCGATGAGCCAAGAAGTTGTGATAAAAGATTCTTGAAAATTTTCACATTTAATTGCTTATATACAAATTAAGCTTTATGTTTTGATGATTATAGTCCATAATACAAAAGGCTTACTTTACCATAGCAGTTAATTTTGATGGGGGTATTCCTCGGTCCGGCCAATCCTTCCATTGATAGTGGTGAATGAATCTAGTATATTCCTCACCATTCTCCATAAAATTCACTTTTAACTTGCCCACCCGTACGAAAGCATCGATGGCAGATATTGGGCGAATCTAAAAACTGAAACATAAATAAAATATATATAGATTTTATAAGTTACATCGTGGCTACTGTATTGTTTAAATATTGAGTATTAACCTCCATGCAGGTAACTTTGATTTCTCCTTCGCCTTCTCCAAATGACATAAGGTTGCCACATTCATAAGGCCAATACTGTTGGCATTTGACTTTTCCCTAAAATGTAGTCTATATAGCATTTTTAAAAGATGGAGGGAAGAAAATAAACTATAAAAACATGTAGACTTACGGATTCTATCGTATTACATAACATAAGTATTGACTCAGTGTTTTCTTGTACAACCATAGCCCAAAAAGCAAGCTCTGTCCCTTCCATCGGACCCTGAATCGTAATTAACGTGGTTTTTAAATAGCTGGATCTTGATAAACACTCCAATTAAATAGACCTGAGTACAAATAAATCGGCAGTCACTCTTAGGTGTCGATATGAAATTAGCGTGAATGTAATCGCTAGTTAATCCTGGCCATTTGACGATGACTCGACCCTGATCTTGACATGGTACATCTACGTACCTATAGCAATGATTTATTTATCTAAAGTACTTCGTAATCATTCAACCATTACTTCTCAAGAAAATGATTGTTTAAATATTGATTTGCTATTTAAATACTTTAAGAATTTTTTATCTATCTGTACTTCTATGTAGTAGTTTTTAATGCTTGTATTTTACGGGTATATTTTCTTATATATATTGAGTGAATGTCTACCTATTCTTCTCTTTGTTTTGGGAAAAAGCATTTATAGTCATCTCTTCTGGCTTCCACTTAGATATACCGCGAAATTCTTCAATGAGATTTTTCACGCCCATACTTAGAGCACGATTAACCCACATATGCACCTAAAATAAAATAATTTGTGTCTGAAAGCTAGTACACTTCTCGTTATTCTTTTCTAACTGTTTTCTTTCTCAAATTACCACATCGCCGTTTTCTACTGGTGATCCCACTGATTTAGAGTAGAGTTGTGCTTTTTCATATTCCTCTTCCGTACCACCTTTTTTTTCATTGTCCGTATTTTCTATTTCATTTAAATATAATAGTATTATGCTTAACCATTATAAAGGTTCCACACATAAAGATTTTAAAGTTGGCTGTTAAGTATGAAAACAATAAGTGCAGCTTACATGTATTTATTATATTTAAACATTTATATTAAAACGAATTTGAATTAAATAATAATTGGGTGAAAAATTTAATGAACACCTGTAGAAGAAGGTGATGTCGTAGTACAGTTTATATCATCCACTGAGTTCTTCAAGAACACATATTTTCCAACGTTTTTTCTAGTTCCACAAAAAATAAATAATTAATTGTAGTTATTAAAAGTGGAATTATTTAAAATGATGAATTTTAAATTCATTACTTCGTGTGAAAACACATTTAAGTATGAAAAGGTTGGTAGCACGACCGTTAAGGACCGGATAATTACCAAACATAAAGTTATACTCAATACCAAACTAGAAATAATCAATAATTCATTTTGTGAAAAGAAGTACTCATGACAAAACCTTGTTTATTTATGGTGAATATTTAACAAGTTAATAAACGTTTTCTAACTACTTAAATGTGTTAAAAACAAAATTTTCACTTAGTGCCAACCACTAATACAAAAGAAGCACTTTATTGGTCCTACTTCTTAAATCTCTAAAAATAAGCTGCCTGAGAAAGGAAACAGACCAAAGTCTTCAAAGTATGTTGTTGGTTAGGAAAAGTGTATACTCTTCTCACATTCCCAATTCCAACAACTATTTATATTTTTTAACCATAATTGTGCCTGAATGTCTTATAGCATATTTCATGGTCACTCATCCACAACTATGACGAAAATTGGGAGAAAACTACAAGACTTACTTTTCCTTCGGTAGCTTTAGATTTTTCCCCATATTCATTTTCAACTTTTATAAGTTACCTATGTATCGTCTTTTCGATATCGCCATAATAAATTTATATTTCAAGAGAATACCAGTAGTAGTACAAAATACTCGTCTATGTCCAGTCATCTTAACTTTTCAAGTGGTTTATTTCAAATTATGGAATTTCTATTATTTTCTTCAATACTGAGTTAAGTCCTCCACTTCAAGTTCTACTTGTGTTCTTGTAAAAAGAACTTTATGCCAAAGAAATGGAATAAATAATTTACTTAAACACATGGCAAAGTATAAATAGACCATAATGCAAAATAAGTTACTCGTTTTTCACTATCTACTCGTTACAAGACATAACGTAACCCCAGTTTTAATTAGAAGGTTTTAATCAGGCTTATTGTAGTTAAATTTTGCTTTGCTCCTTCTCAATCTGGAAAGTCACTCCGAATGACTTCAGGTAGTCGTAGATTCTAGTCTTCCCAAATGCGGATGCCGTGGTGTAAACGCCACCACTGTAAGTAGCCATCACTAGTGAAAGATACTAGAAAAAATATAAAGAAATAAAGAGAAAAGTACGATTTAAACTAACGATTGTGGCATATTGTCCTGATCTTTAATAATAGCAAGAGCAGATGCTAAAATACATCCACTGGTAGAGATGTAACCAGCATCAGGTCCCTTGCAAGTAGCTACAATCTAAAATATTTTTTTCTAGATCTGTTTTATGCAGTAGAATATAAAAATAATGCCAATAGCTTAATAATAATTAATATGAGAGGTATTAGACGGAGATACCTTCTGATCAGGTTTTCCCTCATGTTGCTCATGAAGAGGTTTCTTTTCCTTATATCCATATCCAAATATCCAGTAAGTGAAAGACGCTCCTGCAATCTGTTCCTCTGTTGGGCCCGAATTCTGAAAAGCATTATTACATACAATAATAAACCGAAGTGGTCATATAGCATCGATGGATTCAAAAGGGAAATAATAAAACGAAAAATATACCTGCCTTAAACATATAGAAACTACACTGATCGGGGTATTTTTGGAGAATTTTTCTAGTGATCGGGAACTGAACCAAAATGGAGAAAATAGATACCCAGAGTGCAAGCATTAATGCCCAGAATAAAGAAGAGAAGCGTATGTATGTTTCGATATGAAGCTGGAACAAGTTTCATGTGAAATGACATATCTGAGTGCATAAAACTAAATTAAACTACCTAAATGTTAAGATATACTCAAATATAAAAGTAAGGGACAAAGCTACATACCGGTCTTCTTCCATTAGCCACAGAGTCGTAATATTGAGATCGATTGACAATTGACTTATCTGATCCAAGAAACGGAAGAGCCCAACCATCCAACTCATTCTCTTTGATTTGCCATAGCTGCCCTCTGTGGAAAATAATGCTGGATTTTTATGCTGATAAAGCATAAAATATAATCACATTACCACAATTATTATTAAGTGTATTGAATAATTTGTCAACCTCTTTTGTGGTTTCACAGGTCCTTTTACAATCTTCTCCGGCATAATGCTTTTACGGATCTTGCCAATATTATCAGAAAGTGCCCCGCTAATGCCAAGTATAAGGGTTTGATAAGTGCCAGCATTGAAAGAATAACCCTGTAATAAATTAAAGTTATCAAAACATTTAGTGATATACAAGAAGAGTGAGGAAATGATATGGTACATAAGTCATTCAAACTAACCGCTGGTCCACTGTTAGTCTGAACGAAAGTTTCGACATGATTGAGGTCGCCATCAAATGTATCCTTGACGAAATTAACACCCAAATCACAAGGAATCGAGTCCCAACCACATGCACTTACGACATACACACCCTTAACGATGAAATAATATATTATGATCGTAATTAACTTTGTTTGCTACGTTGTAAATGCATCGACTAATGAAGCAGCTCCACATTCGGACTAGATCAAAGGACACTTAACTAGTCGGAAGAATGGTTAATTTCAATGAAACTAACGTTTTGTTTTGCTCTCTCTCCGTATATCATCTGCATCTTTTCAATCCACTGGAATATATAAATAATAATGGATGGTTGTGTTACTTTACATCACTTTATCCTTCTATCTGTTGCCTCCTCTCTCTCTCAATCTTTCACTATTTACAGCAGGTTCTCCAGATATATCCACATGACTAGCTCCATTTTCCACGGCAGCCTTCACTACAGCCTCTCCGTACAACCGATACTGAAAAAAAAACGTTGTACGGTTAAAAAAAAAATCAACAATAGCCTTTAAAGATTTATAAATAACGATATCTACTTATAAGAGTGATAGATTCAAATTTCAAGTGAAAATCATCAGAATTGCACGAATGAGACAAAAAATATTACGGAGTATTTGTTAGTATTTCTGTGTTATTTTATCACAGTAAATATATGAATTACCAACAGTTTTCCTTTCAAACTTTACATACCTACGAATCTAACAAATGTCCTACGTACAGACTATTCCATAATAAAAGGAGCTATATTAGACAGCCAAATTGTGTTCCTATCTAATAAACTGCTGGATAAATATTGAAAATATGTAGTACTATTGTTGCATTAATTACTATAAAATTAAAAGTGAAAAGTAGTAGTAAAACCAGACCCAGTCACTATTATCAATATTTTACTTCACTTTAAACAGTGATACATTGTTCCCTCAAAATATAGCATTTCAAGGGTCTTTTAGCGAGCTATCATTTGTGTAATTCTCATCCAGATCATTCGCAGCTCTAACCAATATAGTAAACCTAATTAACAAAAAGAATCTATGATTTAAATCACTTTTCAATTAGCGATAAGTAGAACAGACTTTTACGACCGTGCATAAACCTTTGGCCCGTTTGCGAATAGCGTTCAGAAATTATCAGTGGATATCAACTAAATCTTAATCATTTTCACTAATAATGATGTATTTTGAAAGATTCGATATTCTTATTATATCGAGAACATTTTAAGCAACATCATGTTTGTCCACTTCCACATTCATATAAGCTATCCATTAGCGACTAAGTGCTGATACAACGTCCCAGTCAATTTAACGATATATCCTTAATAGTGCACATGAGTGTTATTATAAATCTATTTCATAAATCACTCAACGAGAATAGCATCTAGTTTTTTTCCAGAAATAAACATCCAAGAATGTTAGTCACCTGCTAATACACGCTGTGCTAGTAAATACACATGTCACAGCCATGGTTCTTTGATTAGGTAGGAAATCTACGGTGGTCCTGTACGTCAACTTAGCACTTAATAAAAGAAAGCCAAACTAAAGTAAAACCCATCCCAATTCATAGGCACTATGTAGTTATAATACTACTTTATTCCATGAATATAGGACTTGCTCCTTTAATAACAGTCTTAATTCAACAACAAAAGTGTCGAAAATCAACATTTCAGTACTAAAAATTTCAGTTATTGATTCACATTACAGTGGTTAGGATACACTTCTCCACCACTGCATGATAACTTTAGTTATTTGTTCCTATTTTCTGAAAAACATCTGTATCATTCCACGAATAATTTATATGGAGTAATTCGTTTACAGAAAATACCGACCAGAAAATCATTAGCTACTTTTAGAGGATAAATTACCTTGCAAAAAAATAACTGGGACAGTAAAAAACTGCAAACACTTACCGGCCCAACTGCATTGATGATAACTTTTGCCTGTTTGGCCATATTTGCAAGACTGTTTTCATCGTTAGAATCGGCGATGATTATGGGAGTACAGCGGATATTCCTACCTATAAATGTAATTTAGTATATATAAATATGTTTGTGGAGAACACCGATTCCTGTTAACGAATGTATTTGTGTATACTATTTCGGATTTCTATGTAACACACAAGTCAGGTATAGCACGTTTCAGATAAAATTTGACATTATTGTCGTACGTGTTTTAGCGGAACTTTTATTGATTTCGCACCCCCCGTTTCTATTCTGTGCCTGTTCGGTAGAACCTTTGCTCTCTAAAAGTGCCACGAGTCGATCTGTCATTCACGACTGGCCTTTGCTCGATTATTAAATGTGAGATATGAAGATAAAACGAACCACAGAATACCATTTTAGATATACTAATGGGAAAGACTATTTCTGACTTAAGTCACATACTTGGAACTTGCATCACATATTTCATCACGATTAATGCAAAGTGTCACGGTGTTAGTAAAATACCGTGGAACTGAGATGGATGTTGAAAGAAGTTATTCTCGTGATTTCTGATGTTTAAGAAGTTGCCACTTTATGTTTTGTACTGCGCTCTCAAAAATAAACATGAAAGCAATACTTCTCTAAGCGATAAAAAGTGGGAAGAAAAGGATATTAGGAACGCATATAAATGAATTGATAACAGAAAATTAAGAAACTAAAGATTGTTTAAAAACTCTTTAAGTATTTCTTTACTTTTCAAAAATTTAATATCTATAAAGCTGTGTCATACCAATTTTATCAGTAACATCTGAGAGTGTTCTCCTGAGTTTTTGTTCACTTCTTCCAGAAACAGCAAAAGTTAGGTCCTACAATGTTTTAAGAATAATGGATGACTCAAGGAAAGAGAAAATAATTAAAATAATAAATATATAAAGAAATAAATAGCAATATACAGCATATTCCTTCGAAGTAGCTAGATATTGGACAATATAAGCTCCTGTAAATCCACTAGCCCCATAAATGACAACGTCGTATCGAGACATCTTGAAATCAATTATTAGAGAGAAAAACTACAAGTTTCATTTAAAAAATTTATTCCAACTGCTTTTAAACTGTCTTTTACATTAGTTTTTGAAACCCTTTCTAATCTAATGACTTCTCCTAACAAATGGACAATGCGTTGAACAATAAACAAATATTATTTTATGTAGTAAAACAAACTAAAGATTATTCCACAATACTAAATACGTGAAGATATTTCGTAGAGCAGAAAGATGGTAGAAACAAATTATAATATACATTCTAGCAGAGAAACGTTTATATGCAAGACCTACAAAATTGTAAAAACAAAACAGATTAATAGAAAAAGCGTTGCCTTTTCTACCACATTGAGGTCCTAACAAAAACCAATCTCTCTTAGACTATTGCTGCTGCTATCAACATATAAATGGATTGGTCAAAGAATTTATATCTAAGCAGAATTGTCCTGTAAACAACAAGTTACAAAAGGGATGGAAAGCAAGGGGTATTATAAAGCGTTCACTCATGTTCTCCATGTTTCGACACCACAGTGATAAATATTTAAAAAAAAGATAAGTTGTTAGTTAAATTCCAACGCAATTGATAATATTTTTTCTCGATTTGCTGATGCAAAATGTTCTATGTAATATGATTAATATTTATATATACTTTTTCTAATAAAACAATGTGATTAGCAGCATTTGAGACAACAATCATCAGTTAGTCAAATACGTCATTCTGACAGTATGCCCTTCTATTATTACTTTGTTAGTTGAATTCAGTAGCTGAGGAAGAAACACATGCCACTTCCCATAATTATGGACCCTTTACCTTAGCATGTCAATAGGAAAGGCTGCCCGCTTGCGCAACATCGTCAAATACACTGAGGCAGGCAAATAAACGACATTGTCTAGAAAGCCCTATTGTTCTTATTGGTACTTATTTAAACGCAAAACTATTTCTATCAACTTTTACGGTAATAAAGTGGTTGCAGTGTGTGATATAATTTCTTAATATTAGCTGAGCGTCGATCTCGGGATAACAAGTTCTTGAAGCTAACAACAGTCGGTAATACAACGATTTGTTGTTGTCTTGGCCAGCGAAAACATAATAAGTGTCGGTTTGGACAAAACAAGGTCAGTTAGCTGGAGTGTTATTCAATAGATGAAACAGATTATTCACGAATCTACACCAAACAAGATATCGCTATTCTTATTAATCATGGTTACTCATGTATTAGTAGATTTCTAGAAAGATAATTTCACATAGATATAATAGTAAATTCACTGCATACTTTATTCATCATACCCAGTACCATTTCATTATAACCTGAAGCACTTATGATGAGCCAAAATATTACTACTGTTATTGCTCGCTTTGTCCCACTAGATCATGAAAAACGCAGTTTCTTCCGTACCTTCTATTTAATGGCGCTTCACAATTGTCCATTCAGTATTGAATATAATCCTATATGTAATACTAAAAATATCCAATGCGAAAGAATTTTTAATAGGCTTATTTTGATTCGCAGTGTTTTTATAAATTCTGACTTTAGAGTAGTTATTAAAAATCGGCCCGTTACTCTCTTATTTTGCATAATAAGTATTTAAAAATCAACAGAATCAAAACCCCTCGTCAATGAGATCAAGTTAGCCAAACCAAGTCTACTAAATCCCGGACCAGTTATCGAGCTATTCTATTGGCCGAGGAGCGGTGGTCCGGCGGGCGGTCTAATCTTTCTTTGTCTGCTCAGTCATACGAAAACACAATACGACTGGAAAATGCGCAGAATTAGATGCGCATATATTAAAGGACACCATCGATTTATGCCGCATGAACGACTAGGGAATAACTACCACCCAAACACTTCGCCTGTTGCGAAACATCACCGCCATTAGTTGATGTCTGACTGGTCTTGCCTATCCATTAGCTACCGAACAGCAAACTAGGCATACAAAATGCAGAGTTGCTAGTTAGCTAATGGTTCCAAGCTTATAATAACTAAATTCACACGAATAAAAGTTATAGCCTATTAAAGAATAATATAGTACATTATAGCTAAACAGGGAGTTTTCTATAACTATAGGTAATTTATTTTGCTAGTATAAAACAAACATTTATTGGCAAATAAGACAGCCTCCAGGTTGAAACAAGTCTTTTAAAGTAACAATTACTCGACAGTTTCATGACAATCCTAGACGAAATAAACATAAAAATTGGTTACTTGAAAGCAAACGCACATAGATTGCACTATGCTGAATGTGTTATCATATATCAAAAGGCTTCAGCAGCATCAGCAAATGGCATCAGCCCACTCTAAAAACAGATAGGATGACTTAAAACTTATCGTTCACCAGCGTGTTCAATGCTCAGTCCACGTGCTCAAAATGTGAGCATGAATACCCATTTTATAACTTCTGACGTTCTTAACGATATACGCATCTCTACTAATAATGAAATGGATATCGATCTATACCACGTTTTCCAGTAAACTACTAGAAATCTACCACAGAATTTACCAGTTTTACAACCAGAACTGGGTGTAACACTCACTTGCCTCAGTCCATAGAGTGATCCACTCATACTTATTTAGCTAAAAATGTTACACCAAATATTTCCCAAGTGTAGTATTACTAATCAAATAACATACATGACAGATTTTAGAGCCAATGATAGAAACACATCAATGTGACAATTCCCTCATTTTAATTAATCAATAATTCACGATGTACTAGCAACCACTTATTTAGCTGTTGTTTCCACCTAGATTTTTTCCCCTTTCAAAAGCAAAGAACAATGCTATAATCATGTAGATACGTGTCCCGTCACATAATGGAGTATTCCATTGTTCGAGCATTATCTATCATATCATTAAAAAAAAACTAATGATTATATATGTAAAAAGAGATCTAAAGTAATCGCAGAAAGAAAATCATTTGTTAACATGCAGAAAAACAATTGGTGAACAACACCACTCGTTTATTGGTATTTGATTGGCAGTCAATACTATACTAACAATTTTTAGAATCTGCTGAGATAAATGTACAAATAAGAATTCCACTCTGGAATGGATTAATTCACAACAAATCAAGAATGCAAGAATCTCTTGAAGTAATATTCAGCTGGCACACCTTAAGTTTAAAGCTTATTTTCTGTAAATTTATTCAATTATATTTTATAAAAACCCCTTGTTTTTGCTTTCCCACACTGTGAAACAGGAATAATTATATAACTTCAGCTATGAAAAACCAGGGTTGAATCAACACATCGTTTAAGAAAACACTGGTTCTACACTCGATGCAACAAGAGGAAGTAAAACTGTGTTATATACTCGAACTAATATACTTAATCAAAAATATAGTTGGAACGGATTAGCTTAATTTATAAGACTTTAGGTTAACTATGACAACAGAAACATACAACACCACCGATTCGTCTGCGCTTCAATCTAGGTCGTAAGTGATTTCTAGCTGTGCGATGAAACAACTCGCAATCAATCGTTAAATGACACGCCACCACCTATCACCAATGTTTTAATCAATACACTTGATATTCACGTAAACCTAAGACAGCACATTTCTCGCTGATTATTTCATTACTTGTGTTTCACTAGACAAAAATTTCCTCTACTGAAGTCCCAGTAAGCATTGCAAATACATAACTCATATTAAAATTCAGTGCTACAGTGTGCAGCCAATAATACATAGTAATACACGAAACATTACAGCTACGCATACCTTCTATTCTCCCTAACAAGTAGTTTAATACTGGTTTAAGACTCTAATAACATTACTGCACACCTACTACACCGATTTATCCATTTCTACAAAAATCCTCTTCACCAACACTACCCTGAATTGTAAAAATATACATGCATCGATGTTCGAACTTCATAGTATAAGACAGCGATTAGAACAACATTTTATTCAGCTTATGAAGTGTATTCGCCAATAAAATATCTTAATATTTCGAGATATTAGCAATAAACTATCGACTGATATATACTGTGGAATTACATCGAGTTACTATAGAACACAACATATATAGAACCCTTTGTACACGCTCGAGAAGGCCCTAGAAATCAAAAGTCAATCAACAATGCAAATGCTCTATGCGCACTAGATGTGCGCCCCCAGTTAGGATACGTTATGTACAAATCACACTGAGGACTAAGCACTACTACCGTAGAATTGGAGGAAGGGGATAAAAATCTATAGTCTGCACCTGTGATTGACAAGTAAGTGTAAAAGGCTTTGTAGTGTGATACAGAATACTCCTACAAGTAAATGAATACGATCTGCAAAAAAACTCATCGGAGTTACCGCAATACACTACAGAGACGCCTGAGTCATCG
This sequence comes from Heterorhabditis indica, assembly GCA_020740425.3. Classification (NCBI taxonomy): domain Eukaryota; kingdom Metazoa; phylum Nematoda; class Chromadorea; order Rhabditida; family Heterorhabditidae; genus Heterorhabditis; species Heterorhabditis indica. The sequence continues at coordinate 455,356 of JAJAVP010000014.1, forward strand.
CATTTAAGCGACACAACCTGGGGCGCTCAACATGACAAGCGAGGGCCGCGGCCGGGTACGACCGACCACCACCCCTCAAATCTCGAATGCATAGTAATGATAACCGGATAGGAAAACAAAATAATAAAGATACACCTGAACAATGAAGAAAAAATGCACATATGAGTGGCATTGTTGAGCGCATACCGATCTCATCTAGTCCGTAAAATTATCGAGACTGGACGCCATCGGAATCGTCAACAATACAAGATGACCGCTATGACAGTTAAATCACATACAACAAACGAGATGAAAGGGGATGGAGGACAGGAATAGGTGGAGAACCCGCTAAGACTGGAGGAGATGGAATAATCCCTGATCGAGCCCAGCCCGGATCACAGGCGGACAACGCAATACTAGTACAACTACATCACCGCGGATCACAAAAGATAAGTACGAAGACGAGATAGATCTGACTGATATAAAGGCTCTGTGGCTTGTACGCTGTCAAGTCGATTACCCTAGGAAGCTTACCAACATATGGATCACGGTCACCAGAACAGCAACTCTTTAGCAAAAAAAAAAAATGGTGACAGTAATCCTAAAAGCACAAAATGAGGTTTATGAGCATCGGATGGTCTCTAGCGACTGCTACACAGCAGCCCTTTTAAGAAAAGGCAGTGGGCTACCAAGTAGGCACGCCGGAGACCTACCGGCTATCATAACAATATTCACAAACAGCTCGATATCGCGAGAATATTTGGCAAAGTGAGGAGATAAAAATAATACTTACAGGAGCTAGATGACTATAAACTAAGCTGTATGCTGACTCGATGATCGGGCGACTCACAGCCGCATATCACTTACTATACAAGAAAATACACATATACATTGAAAATAGGACCTGCAACGTCAGGCGCCTGGGGCGCAGCGTCAGAGATCGAACTAGAACTAAACTATGCACATGAGAAGATACACTGGAATATTAAGAGGGGAGAGCAAACATCAGTGTCGAGCATTGCGAGTGTTGATTATGCTTGCAGTAGCACCTGAGAAGGAAACAGGTGCTGCAGCTCAAAACGGCTTAGACTCGCTCCGCCCAGTGGATCCACCGAGAGATCATCCATACCCCATAGATAGTCCTGGCGGGATCGCCCCGAACCCCACGATCCTGTAGTACCCAATCGCCAACTCGAGAACGAACCACCAAGGGCATCCTAGAATAGAACATATTCGTTTAACATTAACTGTTATCTCATGTATAAAATGCAAATCTTCGTTACATCGCCCCTCTTCTTTCGCGGCGGCCGGTTCTTAATTTTCGCGCTTGTCATGTGATTGTTGTGGACGTAGAATTCTTTAACGGCGCACGCATTAAGATTCGGAATAGTGTGTTCTATGGTACCGAATGCGACATTATAACATTACTAGTCAAGTTTTTTTTCTGACTAGAAATCTTTATTTTCGATGACGAAATACCAAATTATTTGCCCACGCAATCAAATACTCAGAAGCTAACTACTGTTGTTGAAAGCATATGTGCCGACAAAAACAAAAGTACGCGAATACTCATCGGCCATAGAATAACAAATGCCTTGAGAAAATTACATAACACACTTCAAAATAAACTCACGTTTATTCGTAAACGTCATTAGTAATACTAACCAACTAATAATAGACCGATGGGGTCATCAACCAACAACCTATCCTATTCCTTTCGCAAATTATATATAAACATTTTACACATTATAGAATTAGGCAGTTTCGTTTAATAGCTGCATACTTTAATTTAAAATCCACAATATTATTAATTCTATGGAAGTACGAAAGGAAACATCAGTTTTACATCGCATCAATACATGAACTGACCCTATGTATTCAAATTTACCACCAGCACTTTCATGTGTAGTTCATAAATCCGTGAATATACTTAAGCAGATTACTTTAGTTCAACCATAAAGCCTCTGTCATTTCTGTCACAAACAGCTCACGTGGTGCAACGCATTTGCCATTTCTATGAAGAGGAAACAGACGCAGAACACAAGACTCGTGATTGATTAGATAGCATAGCAACGAATAGAGGGTGCAGATAACATAAATATTAGGACAGCGAAGCTTGTTCGCGAATACATTTTTTAAATATCATTAAAAAGTTATAGTACTAGTTGAACAACTGTAATATTACAGGGTATAAGGATATCAAGTAGCTAAAATTTTTTAAACATACCTGAATAGATTCGAAAAGTCCTGTACCAGATGAACTACGGCTCCAGGACCATGTGTTAATAGCTGGTGAAGTAGGTGAAGTATCCATATCGAGATCATCGTTAGTGATCGAAACGGCACTAGTATTCAATGGGGCCATGATGTTGTTTGGAATAGACGCCGCATGGTGCTCCTCTTGCGACGGAGGGGCAGCTGGCGCAACTACAGGCGGCGCCAGCCAGCGACACTCGTCCACCTCCATATGATGGCATTCTTCCCCAATAAGGCTACAGTAAAGGTCCTCATCATCCAACAGATCCAAATCGCGCTAAACGTTTTAAAGTAAATTTTATAACATATTAAATGTATATGGCAAAGTACTCTTACCTGGAGCTGCTTAATAGTATTAAAGATGAGAAGGTGTTTTCTGAGCGGTAGGTTATTGGAAGCACGCATCTTGTTTAGGCTAGAGTCCAACAACTGACGACGCTGCATCCGTTCAGCCTCACGTTCAGCAGGAGATCGAGAAGCACTAAATAAAATATGCATCTTTCAAAAGCAAATATCATTAATATGTCAAAAAATATGTGTAAAGTACTTCGATTTAATAGAGCTTATAGACTCCGCTGACGAAGAGAGAGAGGAGGAATAGCGCTCTACTGCACATGATGAATCTTCATAAGAGTACGGTGACCTATAAAGAATTTAAGATTACTTATTATTTAATATTCAAAACTGCTTCTTATTTATCAACTTGATTAAAAATTTGGTGGTATATAGATAAAAGTGGGACTTGAGAGACTTGTGAATTATAACCCATGGCTATTATCAGCATAGTAGTAAAAATAATGCAAGCATCTTTTTTCATTCGCTCATAGATATATGGCTTCACGATTTAACATTTTCAGTACCGATATTTTCCATATTTAAACTAAACTAGCACATAGAATTACATGTCATAACAAAGTGCAATTAGTTTCGAATAAATTAATATCTACCTGAGAGGAAGAGGTTGCGACCTAGGTGCAACGTAAGATTGACTCGTAGCGACCTCGTGTAATAAGTCTGAAGAATGAGGGTGAGGAGTAGACACAAGGCTAGAGGACGAACGGGAGTAACAGGAAACAAATAACACCATGGTCGACCCGAATAAGGTTAAATAGTCTGAAAAACAATGCAGTGAAAACGCAAACATAATAAAATAATGAGCACATATAAATAAAAACAACGGAATTGTACCTTTAATAATGGATTACTTGATGCAGTGCACAACACTTATCAAGTAGGATTATGATGTCATTTATAAATCTCATGTCCGTTTCCGGACTTTGCTGCTATGCACTCCTACGCAAAACTACTATTTTTAGTTATAATATTGAATAATTAACCTATCCCGATACAAAAATCATAGTAGGAGAGCAAGAATATAAAGAATGCTCAATTTAATTGTTCTTAAAAATCCAATTTGTATGCATATAATAATTCTTATCACGTGAGGACTAGTTCACAATTAATAGTGAGAGATAGTCTAAGAATAGAGCGCCGCGAAAAGAACTGGCTTCCCGATCGCTGTACGCAATCAATCGATCAACAAGGCTGTTTACCCAGCAGCTGAATCCTACGCAAGCCGACCAAGGGAATCGATCGTCCAAAATTTAGGTTTAAAAAAGTAATAGAATCTGCTACTTATATATATATATATATATATATATATATATATATATATACGTTGATAACTAACTACACAAGGACCACTACGTGTTTAATAGGAGAGGACTCAGCATTCACAGTGACTGCTGATAAGATAAGAGTTGTATGCGGTATGAAAGTTTATAAAAAAGGCGTTGATAAATATCGTTTATAGTTACCTAAAAATCACTGACCAAATAATAATCCTACCACCTAGCGTTTAGTGTAAAATATTAACACCAAACTTCGAATAGTTAGGAATGAAATATTGCATGTGCCGCTTAAGGGCACGGATAAGACAAGTTACAACCACTGCGACTATACTGAATGAGAGCGGTCGGTCACGTTGGAACGCGATGCGACAGATCCGCTCAGTAACGTAGTGGCTGCAGAACGAGAACAATCGGGCCCGAACTGGGTCCGCTCCGCGCCCTCATTCTACAACCACTTTTTTAGCACTACTCTCACCGGAACAACCAGAAACTGCATAGCTGGTACTGAAAGACTAAATGTAACACTACCAAGATAATTTTAAGCAAAAAATGTACTAATCTGAAATCATAACCCTAATGCTCTATCTGTACAAGAGAGTAATCTAGGTTTGAAACTGATTTTAGTGCGAAAAGTTTGAGCTGTTGCTATTTGCCGATGAAACTACCCTGTTCCAAACAGCAGACACTTTGTCAGAAGTACCTCTTTACTCACAAATATGTAAAGAAAACGTTTGGCATAATATTGTTAAGTTTTGGATGAACGACGGTGTATAGCCAGTAGTTTAGTGAGTTGGGGATAGCGCGCCTACGAGCGAGAAGCAAATGCAATTGCCAGGCTGGCGGGCGGGGCCTCCTCGGGGGCCTTCATTCAGCTTGGATCACGTCACTAGCAGAGAGAAAACGTAAACAGCTGCTCTATAACGTTAGGAAACAATTCGCATGCTATCACTGTAGTGAAATAATAACGGCTAATTTTACATATACAAAAATATTAAAAATAAAAAAGCTCCCCTATCCCACATAACCTATAAAAATCGAAATCGGACGTTTCTCGAAACAGAAATGTTAGTAATTGATATACTCATTATAACTCTCTACAAATAAAACTGAGATGATAGATGAAATCAATTTAAATTCCCAAAGTGGCAACTTCAACTATATAACCCAATGAGACAACACCGAACTAATAGATTCATACTAAATTATTCTGCGATTTTATACTGAATACACGTATTATTTCACGAGCATTGAAGTTGCATTTACGCACAACAGCTAATTTTTAACTACATATATTGAGTGATTTCGTAATACTTATACCATTGAACTTATTAAAGATAAGTAGTCTAAATAGGAATATCAGCCTGACTAATATTCTCAACATTTATACTTTTTACCTTTATCTAGAGATTAAATTTTATATTGAACTCGGAAATATTAGAATGACTAAGTTATTATAAATGAAAAATACCAAATACATATGAAGCAGTAATAAAATTCCTGAATAATTCTTAACTATACGATATTACCAATATCAACGTGAACTAAATACTAAAATATAGTAGATATATCCACTGTGAACATGTTCACAGAAGGTTATTGCCTAGCAGAAGGAAGGTTATTGCCTAGCAGGTGGCAGTCGTGACCTTGCAATCAGAGATGACCGCCGCGCGTGACATGACACCGCCCACAACGCACAATCGATCGAGGGTCTCTTTCATTAGAAATGAACTGGCTACGGTATAACGTTAATAAGTAGATTTTAATGCTTTTATACTATCCAGAATAGGTGTCATATAATACTTAAGCGTGCAAAATATCCTGGTGTATGTGGTAGTTCAGCAAAATTCTAAACTGAAACTGAGATAAGATAACTATCAATATCAAAAAGGTATTTTTGCATTCCGGTCGTTTTATAATTTATGTTATTTAAACAAGACATATCCTACAAAATACTTTCCTATTTCATAAGTTCACTCTTTATTTATAATAAAGTTCAGATTAGGCGAAAGTTAATCGGCAAAAACGTAATTGTTTGTACGTGATTTCACCACAAATATAAGCGGTTTTCGAAGGGGAGTGATGTGAGATTTAATCTGGTAATGCGTCTCTTAATATCTATATCTATACATATATAATATTAAATATCAATATTACAAGAGCATTTTAAACGAAAGTTCAAATCTTAGTATATTTCTGGAATTTGTTCAAAATAAAGCAATAGTTAATGACTAGCTAATGGAAGCACTAGGTGGAAAAAAGATTTTCTAATAAATATGGAAGCATACGACGATGTGTCTTGGAATAATAAGTCGACGCTACTCAATGTTTATTTAACGAATATTCACTTAATTCCCACTTTGGAAATATTGTCATATATGATATTACTCTCCTCTAATATTATACATTACTAAACTAATGAAAACCTAAACAATTCGCAATTGACAAATTAAATGTAAAAACTGCTTATATTCTACTGAAATTATTAAAATAAAATTAGTAACATTAGTATTTCAAAATAGTTTTCATATTTCACCAAATACTGAATAACATTCCATTTAATGGTCCTATATACCCACCAACCAAAATTTAAAATTCTAGGTAAAATAAATATAGTCTTAAATAATAAGTAAAATAATAAATAATTTAAGAGAAATAGAGCAATGTGGCAACACACTTTCCTAGGTGTTTTGAAAGCTTGCATTAATTCGTGCAATTCCGCAAAATTTCGTAGGGTCTACGTTAAGAAACTTCCCATGTCTGTGCAAAACCGTGAAGAGAAATTAACGATTTAAGCATCATATTAAACATGTTTGGTCTTCTGTATATTGAGTTCTTTAAATTAAACCATTATTATTTCTTGAGTATGTAATATGAAGTAAGTTCTTATACAAAAAGTGTACTTGCATTAGTTTATCGTGGTTATCTTCAAATAATTATTTGTGGTTTCAATCATAAAGCAACATTTTGAAAATTTTTTATTGGAATAATACTTGATATTGGTGTAATAGCATAATGCTTACGTTATTTTTTGAAGCCATTTAAATTTGGGGTAATTATTAATTTTGTTTAAGGTACTAATGTAACGCTTTTCAACCACTACGAATTTTAGGATCTATGGCTGAAGTATACGGATTAGAAATATCAACTAATGTAACGGAATTTGCTTATGAGAAGAAATTCTCTTCACTGTTAACTCTTGGAGAACTAAAGGTCAATCCTAAAATTGATATTTTTAAGCATTTCGAGATTAATATCAAGTAATTTATCTTTCTGGTCAGATGTAGCGTTACCTTTGGTGTCGTTCTCAATAAAATACGATTAGAAAATTCATGAGTACAAGATTAAATAATTTCAGATTAGCTTGAGTAGTACTTATAATAGTTTTAGAGGAAACTCGAATTAGTTGTTGGGGCAGTGTCAGAATTAATTAGGATTGAGCTACGTGATCCTGATGGTAAATTTGTGGCTTCTCTTACGGATGACAATCGTTCTTTGAAAGATCTTGGAGTGAAGGATGGTTAGTGATAAATTTTTTGCTGTAGCAGTGCAAATTATCTGCAGTAACTTTTCTCCAAGCAATTAATGGCGCAAGAGACGTATAGCAATTAATTTCTGTTTACCCGTCTAAAACTACAAAGCTTAAAATCAGGCGAACACTATTTAATAATGATTTATAGTATAAATAGTATTTTCGGACAAGTTAAAGCGTATGTGATGTAAATTCTTTAGGAATGAAAATTCATGCTGTGGATATCTCTGGTAAAAATCAAGACTTGCAAGATGACAGTATGGTAGAGAAATATGAAATGAGTGATGAGAAATACAATGAGAGAGCAGGTAAAGCTTACAACTATAATCTTACTGAATTCAGTTATGTTTTATATTTTATGGTTTTACAGATAGTGTCAGAATGTGGAAGAAAAAGATTCTAGCTGACAAGGAAGGTGCAGATGTTAGAACTACAGAAGAAAATATGAAGTTGGCTGAAAATATGAAGGTTATTTTTCAAATATAATAATCAGAAAAGGATGGTCGTTACTTCATTTTTCTAGGTAGGTGATCGATGTGAAGTACGCGTAAAGGGGCTGGGTTCACGTCGTGGTGTTGTGGCTTTTATTGGAAACACCGAATTTAAAGAAGGCGTTTGGATAGGGATTAAATATGATGAACCAGTTGGCAAAAATAATGGTAGTGTAGCCGGTGTTAGGTATGGTTTTACTTTGTTCTTTATTTTCTCGTTTATTATTATTTACTAATGTTTGATGACCCATCTATTTTGGAATTTTTATATTGACTATATATGAATTTTAAGATAATCTAGGCTCAGGTTATCCCACTTTTTAGTGTTTGTTTTACTGTAAAGATTACCGCATTTTATAAGTGAATATTTCAGGTATTTCGAATGTGAAGATAAATTTGGAGGCTTTGTTCGTCCCTCTGATGTTGTCACTGGAGATTTTCCTGAATTTCTTTCAGCCGAAATGGATGAGATCTAAACAAGATTTTCTAGCTTGCATAAGAGTCTTCTATGGTGATATGTCCAAGATCTCATAGACTTATTGCGTTAATATAATTATTGTTCTTTAATTCTTTTTTACGTTTAGCTGTTATTATCTAGTTACCTAGCTCGTATATATATGGCAATTTTTCTTTTGCTTGAAATATTCATACTACCCACTTTGTATTTATTCTACTAAGTTGATAAATATTTATTAATAAAGTTGATGATAATGTTTACAGGTGGATTATGCCATCATTTCTTTACAATAGGATAAATTGCATTATATACAATTTTCACTTACATTTATATTTATAGCTTTGGTTAAGAACAATTGACTGGAGAGGACCTTTATTATTAGGTAAGACATCCAAATATTATCCAAGTGCTCTATATAATCTTATACGTAAGTCAGTAATCATAGCGGTTAAGCTGATGTGCTTTGCTAGTTAGCGGTACGTAGATCACGCGTTCAATAATGGTTTCAGTAAGTTGGTTATTTCTCTTGTCGATTTGAAGAAATACCTATAGAAATCTGATTGCGTTTTTCTATCATTGGTAATAGGAGAATGATTTGTTCCTGACCTGTTCTCCATTTTCCCGACCAACAGGAATTAACATGCGACCACCCTCTGCAAGCTGCTCTATAAGCTGTAAATACATTGGCTATACTCCTTCACATTATTTATTTTTATGTTATTATGAAATATTGTTTATATGGCTCCTACCACTAACTGTCATGGAATTAACTCAACGCTAATGACATTGTAAGAGGGATTTGTCATAACTCTTATCCACCTTAATTTACATGAATGTAGCTTTGATAAATATAATAATGATATCGGGATGGAACGGTTTTTTAACGACTGTTGGACCACAGCATCTCATTATTGATGGTACTAGATTTAAATAAAAACGGAGGAGCGAAAATTCAGCTTTAAGCAATAACATCCTGGAATTTCACCTAATTTAGAATTTGTAGGTCTCAGTGCGTCGTAAACATGAGAATGAATGCGTCTATCATATTGCTGCTACTCAGTTTTATAGCATTTTATTCATGCACTACGGTTCTATAATATTTAGGCTATTTAATATTACTCTTCTTTACTGTCAAAAACCTAAGATATTCCTTACCGCTGCTGGAACATTTTCCGCTGCAGCTCCTACGTGGATTGCGTCGTATTTGCGATCCATTGGATACCCAAGGCGACCGTCACCCTTGTAATGATTTATTTAAATATCTAATAAAGAGCATGGTCATTAGAGGAATGTAAAAAATATTTGAGTATAGGTTGACGAAGTTCTCTTGAAATCAATGGAACTATTAATATTAACAGCCAGTCAGAAATTTATGAGCTTGCATACAAAATTATTTAGCAATTAAAGATGCTGTAATTTTCAGGCTAATATAGTACAAATGTGAAATGTTGGGGATGTTTAAGGAATAGTATTTAATGTCTTATCCATGATCTAGTCTCACCTCGACGTATACTATTTGTCCACTCAGGATCAATTCTTTGTGATGCTTCATTGTATTTTCTTTAGCAATTTGTATTAATTCTCCTATATGTTCGATTCCAACTACCTTTCCTGTTGAGCCAGTCTAATGTATAATCAGTCAATTATATCTTTCAAAAAAATGTATTTAGACTTATTTAGTTGTTATTCACTTCCATTCAGACCTTATACTAATCTTGTAAAGGGGTGGATCTGAACATATAATATAGCATAGGTTGTTTTGGTATACTTACCATTCGTGCCATGCAAGTTGTTAGATAGCCAGATCCTGATCCAACATCAAGAGCATATGCACCCTCAACAAGATGATCCTTCAGATATTCGAGAGCTGACGCGTGCTAACAATATATTTGTGAAAGACTACTCATTCTTAATAGTTCATTCATGGTATTCCAAATTTCAAATATGTATCCACTGTTATCTATATCGTTTTTTATAAATTAACTGTCGTAAAAGTATTGTGGTAGTAAATAACTCAAAACTAGTCATGGACGAAATGAGATTACTTTTGGCACCGCGATCCTATTACGCGAAGCATAGCAATTTGGCTAGAAACTGGTTGTGATTCGAATCGAATTATTTTGAAAAGCGATTATTTTATATAACTAACCAAGTCCCAGAATTTATTTATTCATTATCTTAATTACTTTAATTGAAAATTACCTTTAAACTTTGGATTTTAATGAAATTTATAATGGATACACTATTCCAGCAAAACATGCGATATATTCTTGATCTAAATTTCTACTAATGTACCTTAGATGTTTACTTTGTATTTTTCTCATATCTTAACTTACCATATGGGGAGCTGAAATCGTAGCATTCCATCCAATACCTTGTGGTTGATCTAGGTAAGGTCCACGAGGAGCAAAGTCACCCCTATCCACCGCTAGCATTGCATCACGAACACGATGGGAACAAAAAATGTGGCCCTCTGCAGTTATTTTGATTGTTTACTTCTATTGGATAATCATTTATTCATGAGCATAATCGAATTAATCTAGCTTTCTCCATCCATGTCTTAGTCTCAAAAATTAGAATGTTCTTAAAGCTTGTATTTAGAATAACTATGTCCATTATTTATTTTTTACACTAAAATAAGTTTATCTTAATCTAATCCTATTTAAAATCATTGCAGTTTCCACCTAATTCTGTTGGAATAATATAAATTGACTTTACGGGAGTCCTGGAAATTAATGACTATAAGAGCGCTGTTTCCCATAAGGTCTATAATCATCGGAGATAATGACGTTATATACTTTTTTAAATACTCACTCTGTAGGTTATCTATTAGCTCTTGATTATTTGAGCCACTACAACGCCATGCCATATTTCTTTCTTCAGAGTCTGAATTTCGTGTTTTCCATCGACGATATATATTCAGAGCTGTTTGTAGATTTATTCGTTTTATAGGCATTAACGCATAATACACTGGAACATTCATAATTGGCCACAAGCATTGTTAAGATTGTCCTAATTCCTGGATTTAAATTCCATAGGTTATATTTAAGAGGGATCACGGACTCACTGCAATAATATCATAAAATAGATAAAGAAAGGGATCATATAAGACCCGGTAGATAAAATTAAAGAACAGATTACGAAGGTTTATTTTTAAGAATTCCAGTTTATTTAGACAATCAACAATAGTGTTAAAATAAGCTAAGTATTGAAGGGCAAGTATTTCCTTTACTTAGATTTCACCTATTATATATATGACAAATTTGTCGTAACAGTAGATCAGTTCATTATTTTAGTACTTCTTCGTTGTACAGGATGACGTCTTTAAATGAATTCTATCCAAATTTATTCTCATCCATTTTAAACCGAAAATTCCCGGTGATCAATAGGATGTGGGAGGATAAGACACGCATGAGGAACATATTAGAACACATAACTTCACTTTTCGTACTAAAAAGTTGCAATTTCAAGAGTGGGAATCCATTTCACACAAATGGATTTCCGAAATTCCAGATCTAGTGAAGAGATGGACACTACTACGTTATGCCCATAACCATATGATGTTTAATTATATTGGTTTTATTTTCACGCTGTACTTTCCATAGGTATCGACACTTCACCCTAATCCGAGAGTCGTCTGCACATACACTAAGGCTGCCGCCAGTCCCGCCCACAAACTCGCCATGAGGAAAATAATCATGCTAGGCACTGGACCGCGCACGCAGCGGTCCGTTTCCAGCGTACAGGTTAGTGTAATTATGATTTTACAAGCTATGTAACTATTTTCTTCTGAACTTAAATTAATACTACATTGTATTATCAATTATAATTGCTTCGTACGGCTCTATTATTCTACTGATTTGTCTCAAAACAAAATATTCACTTTCTGTAGCCCTGAGATGAAAAGCTAAATTAATTTTCAGTTACCAATCGACTTTTCCCCACTAGCGTCATCGGTTCCGACCTTCCACTATAAAACTGATGATTTCATAATAGATCTAAGGAATTCTGAAGACTGCTCGAGCAGTAGCAGACAAAGTGTAGGTTACGAGACAAAACGGAACGTATAGTCTGCTCTAAGTGAGGTATTCATAGAGATTATGATGTATTCCTGTAACTAGTATTTGTTATTTACATGGATATACTGCTTATTACAGTTGAAAGAGTTGATCCACCTTCGTTGGGAAGCTTCCAAGGCTAAGAACGCTTTTAATTATGGCCTCAACTGCATGTATAAATTGTTGGAAGGAAATTATAATCTTTCAATTCAGGTGAGGCTTATCGCTATGCTAGTTAATGAGAATCTCGTTTCCATGGGAATATCACTGTGCGTGCTTGAACAATACTTCCTAGTGACATAATTCGAAAATTAGTGCAGGCGGCAAGTTATTGGTACTATGATATCATTAATTTGAGTTTATATGAAGAAGCGTTTTACACTTATCGTGAGGGTATACATTAAGAAATACGAATTCATAAGACAAATGAGTAAGGGATTTTGTAAATTTAATACTAAAAATCACAATAGTTATTAGTGAGTCCTACCTTCCGAACGTTTATTGACTGAAAATGGCCTACTTTTAAAAGAAAAATTGAAGTGAGAAGTTAGAAACAATTGATAAAAAGTAACTAAAATTTGATTTTCGAAAAAGCGTATGGATTAGCAGAATTCGAAAAGACTGGTACATTAAATATAATTAGGACATTAAGATAATGGTTAATTCAAAATAATGTTTCAGCTTAATGTAGAACGAGGTGAGTTAAGAAGAAAACCAATGCGTTTTAAAAATATCAAGGAACCCTTCAATCATCTTCGATGGAATTTCACAAAACTACATGAAAATGAGGTAATTGTACTACACTAAATGCATCTAACCCATTAGCAATTACTGTGTTCACGGGTAATTTAGATGAATTCAATTTAAAATGGACATTCATCCATACAGTTTGTTCCAAGCTAACCCATTATATTATAATAGTGGAGCGTTTTAGTTGTTATTATTTCTACGATGTGAAGATAAACCGATAACTGACGATCCATTGGACAGACATATTATGGCCGTAAATGCAAGTCCTCTCGAACGAGATCATAGTCTTATTATTCCTGCAGTCAACAAGTGCCTTCCCCAGGTGAATTTTACAAGCCTAACAACATGCTGAAATTATTACTTCACACAAATTATCATTGCTGTTAAACCACTATCTTGAAATTTCAGATTCTTACTCCCACCGCTATACGCCTAGCTACTGACATAATGTTACTAGTTGACGACAATTCGTTCAATATTCTCTTCAATAGCCTGTTAGGACAAGCTTCAATTAATCATTTGCATATGCATTGTTTGTATTGGCCCTATGAAAGCGATCTAATTAACCGAGTAAGAGATTTATAACGGAAAAACTTGCGTAATGTAGTTCCGGAATACACTTAATATTACAGAGATTTGAACCCTTATCGGATGTTAGCAACGCTTTCATTATTCGACCGCCAGATTGGATTTGCAACGCGTTCGCATTCCAATTAACAAAAAAAGAAAACTATAGCACATTTGTGAGGTAAGTAATTATGTGAGCAACTTTTACATCGAATTACAGGTTTTTGGATTATTAGCATATTTCCTTTACTGGGATAAAAGTTACTTTTAGCGGCCTGACAAAATGTGTTGAATACTTGACAGAGCAAAATCAAGCTCACAATCTATTTCTGACACGAGCGCAACCTATTCGAACAAACGATCCTAAACATGATGAAGACCGAACTGGGGTAAGACCGCAATTGGTGACCGCGTATGTGTTTCCAAGAGTAAATATGATAGGTAAGTAATAAATTTATAAATAATAGTGTACATCAGCAAAAAATTCAAATAACGATCGTGTAGGAGCTAAGCCACCCACCAATTTCAATCCTGCTGCCAATGAACTTGCTGGCTGTTTAACTTCATATAGTGAGTTTATACGTATCATACTGTATACTCAAAATCTTGCGCTTAATTACAATAATTTCAGCTATTCGATTTTTTGAATCTGTTAGTGAACAAGCAGCAGTGAGAATTATTGAGGAAGAAGCGCAGTTACCCGATGATGTTTTTCAGAACGTATGCCTTTATATTACGACAAAGCATTTCTGAGTTATAATAACTACTATTATTCAATATTTTCGAAATTCAGCTTGTCTACGATATATCCGATTTACTAAGCAATAAGCCTATCGGTACATCAAGATCATCAATGAATAATTTACTAGAGGTATGTAAATTCAACTCCAATATAAATGTAATTATGCGACATGAATTTTCGTTCAATCTCTGCAAGATAACTAAACTACATATTCAAGTACTATCTTTTATAGGATTTGACATCACCAGAAATCGATGAGTTACGCGACTCATTCCAAATGTTTGCGCCACACTCTCCAAATGTAGCAGCTAACAGAAGATACCGAACAAATAGTGAAACTAGTTTACCAGTGAAATTCAGCTTTTCGAATTTGTCGGAACAACAGGGATAGATCAGGATCATACATATCTGTTCATGTCCAGCAATTATTCCCACTGTTGTACTTAATTATAACCACTTATTAAATAAATTACTTTAAAACTTAATGGATAGGAGCCAAATATTTCACGTAATAAGTGTTATCAATTATATAAATATGTTTAATATCTTCCACATCTAAAATATAGAAACAAAATCAAGGGGACCCAAATATATCCGAAATGCACCAATTAATAGAAGCAGATTTCCAAAGTCATACGATTTCTTCACTGTTATTTTGAGCATCGTAAGGCAAATTTTCATAGAAAATAGTAAACTTCTCACGATTATAAACGAGGTGCCACGCTTGTTTCACTCAGCATGTATGATCGATAGTTGTTTCCTTTGAATAAATGGTCCGCAACAAAATACCCTTTTTCTCCTACCTAAAAAAAATAGCTGTTTACATTAGGATTTGGTTAGAGAATTTCCTGTCTTTTTGTATTAATATATCTACCTTTATATTGCCAAATATAAGAGTTAATCCTAATTTAACTGTATCTGACTGATCTTCCGCAAAATAAACTGAGGAAACATTACTACGATCAAATAAAATCTGAAAAAAATCACAATTGCCAAAATAACATCGTAGATAATTAAGATCTTTAGTACTAGTTTTGAACACAGATTCATTTTTATGTTGATATGAATCAGACGTCTCGCATACCTCTTTCTGTCCAACTATTCGTGCTCCTATGGCAATATATTGGTCAACATTATTTCGATTCTGATAAATTCGTAATGGTCGATAGTGATGTATTCGTAAGATCATGATTATAGTTACCACTAGAGCGATTGCTGGCAACCATATTAGCACGCCAAGCTAGAAATATTGATGTTTCCAAACTGAACTAGTTTATGAAAGTTCTTGATGAAAAAATGGTTACATAATGTACCTCCTCAATATCCCGCATCAGTCGTTCAACATGTGGTGGTCGATCACTCTTGTTGCTTCTACTAATGTCGTATGAGATCAAAGCAACACCCATAAAAAAAGCAGGCATAATTGTCGATACTAATAAAGAAGTACGGGAAGCAGCTAAAATTAACTATGTATATAAAAGTTGGCTTAAATAATAGTAATAATAATAATAATATTTGCCAAGAAATGTGTTATACCAATATCTCTGTAAATAAGAGTCCATTTCTCCCTACTGATACCATCCCAAGAATGGACTCTTTCCAAAAAATCCTCATGAAAACTGTTTTTTTCTCTCTGAAATAGCCAGTATCAATAAAGCAGTACGTAAAAAATGCGTCAAAAAAAATAGTGAATAATACAGAATTTATCTATTTTTAATTAACGATAAACATTAAAATAATCGTTAGTTAGTATCGCAATAAAACAACTAACAGTAGATTTATAACTGGACAGAATAACTTAAATCCTAAGAATAAAAAAATTAATATGAAAACTCATAAACTTACACTAAAAAAATCTTTGATACGATGCAGTACGCTACTATGTCCACGTGTTGGAATAGAAAGTTGTGTTGGGAGTCCAAGTAACCGATTGATTCCAATGCATCGTAATATCAACATGTGGTAATAGCTTGAAAAATAGGTAAATAGTAAGCTTATATTATTATTATATATCACAATAATGGCTATCCACTTGTGGCTAAATTACGAAATCAAGTAGATGCTATTTCTTTTCCAAATAAATCAGCAGGAGTCTAAACAAAATATTTGGAAGTCGTAAAAATATCCTGTAATGATTACGTACTTATATCTTTGAATAAAAATTATTTAACTATAAAATTTGACCGCAGTGCGAATTCTGTCGCATAGTCTGCCCTATAATATGTCGAATAGGTCAGATTTCAGTGTGGAATATTCTCTTAAAATGTTTGTTATTTTAATTAAGCTTCAACTGGATCTCAAACATTAAGGAACATTCAGATTTTTTTGCTTCATATATTTTTAAAAGGTGATTAGTCTATATCTTTAGAGGGATGTTTTTACCTCGTACTAGTACATGAAGGATTTAATTTATTGAATATTCCCCTTATTAGAGCTTATAACTATGAATTTAAAAAATAGGTCTTTATAATAGCCTTTTATGTTTAAGTGTACTGATTTACATAACTTATAGTGTTCTAAAATATGAAGCTTGACCATGAGTTGTGAGGTAAAAATCAATACCCATATTTATATTAATCATTCAAATGGTTTTATAATTTGGTATGGATAAACATGGTTTTTTCCACTAATAATTTATTTTAGAATATACTGTAGTCTTATATGTCTGTGCTTGGCCTACCTATATGGTTAATCATTTAGTGGGATAGGGATTTGCTATTCTGCCTTTCTAATGTAAAAATCCTATAGAAATTATGTCTATAACTTCATCTTAAAAACTTAATGATGAAAATAACATACCAAATAATTACTTTGGAATGGTTGTTTGATGATTTTTGACAAATTGTTGAAATATGTGACTAATATGAATTACTTGTATGCTATCACTGAATCTGTAGTTATTTGTTTTTCGTTTGCTTTATCTTGTATAATATTAATAATAATTTTTGTCATGTCTAAATTGTGGATTTTCCCGTATTATATAATATTACGTTTTTCTTTGAAATATGGATTAATTAATATATTCAAATGTTGCTAAAAATTCAAATATATCCTTTTAAGGTCTATAATGAAATATAATGCTTTACCAAATAACGGGCTAGAAGATGAAATGCTTAGCTCATCTACGAAGGCGATTTTATGCAAAATGCGTTATCTAAGAAAAGCCTATTTTATTCTCTCATTGCAACAATTCATTGTTTCGATAGGTTAGTTGCTTAAATATGGTCTAAAATGTCAGTATTATAAGATAAAAGCTATTTTGATCAGCTGTATTCGTACTGTTCATGACTCCTGGTGTCAGACCATTCGTTCAGCAAAATGCTTATGTTGTTTGGATTTCTTGTACAGCTATGGTCACGAGGTTTTGTTTGTTTCATGACATTTTATTTTTAATAAGAATTCGAATTTTTCTCCCCGAGTCGCAGGTGTTAATTTTGTGACTCAGGGCAATTATTTACTTCTATTTACTGTAAGCACTGAAAGTAAATCCAGTATTTTGATCTTAGTAATCACTATGCACATTTTATTCATTATTAAGTTTTCTCATAATGCGACAGATGAAGAATGCTCGATTTCTTAATAGTATTTCGTTTCTTCTGTTCACCATCACTATGATTCTCTTCTTTGGAGGTAAGTTATCTAGTATAATTTAGGCATAACATTTTAAAGTCTTTTCACCTTCTAACCTTGAAATTTACACGATTTCTACTATAACATTACAGAAGTCATATAGTTGGTTATCATGTAACTTTATTAGTGCATTATAGACTAATTTATTGATAAATATTAAGTAACTGATATTCGAAGACTATTTCATGAAATTAACTACTAGTTTAGCTGTGTCCATGATTTATGACACTGAGGTCGTTTATATTGTATTCTGGTTGAGTGCATCGGTTTCACTAGGTCATGCCATCTATTGTTGCCAATCATTATGGGACTTAAATTTATTATATTCTCTTGTTGCCAGTGTGTTTATATCTATAGCCATGTCTTTTTTCCTTCAACTTGTCTTAATTTTGTATAGCTTTAACTATTTTGCAAGTATTTCCCTTTCGACAATTGTTACTTCATATATCCATGTAAATATTTGGAACTTTGTGAAAAAATCTTCCTTTCAACATATATTTTTAATTTGTATCAATGCATATATTGGGATATTGTCCTGAGAATCATTAAGTTTTGAACTTAATGGATAATAAGATAGAGATGTGATTTTTCTGGTGTATTTAATTCTTAGGTATTTCTTATTTCATTATTTTATCAACATGTTTTTACATGTATTGGAAGGATATCCTTTATCTCATCGTTTATTTGAATGTTTTGTTTGTTTCTATTTATCTAGGGTAGGTACTTTTATATCCTAATGATTTTCACTGGTGTTATAGAGATGTATTGATCAATTTAAATAAATGGTTTAACGTATTAATGTCAGCCAATTGTACCAGCGAACGTTACAATCAAAATTTTGGGATTTCGATGATCTAGATATTAAATTAGTAGTTTATTAACTAAATACTGTGGTCTCCCAAGAATTTTTTTTCTTGTTCCTAGCCATAAGTTCTGAATTTTCATTCTCTCTTGGGATTGGTTTTTAAATTGATTTGATGACGCATTCACAGGGGGATATTGGATGTTTTTCACCGCTTGTTTCGAGTCAACTTATAAGGAAATCGCGGTTACCAATTAGATAGACGAGCTACTTGAGGAGGACGTGGTGATTTAGATTAAATAGTACGAATATAGAAGAGAGTAGTGCTTAGTTTTATCTATGAATTGTATTTTGCAAATACTAATATATAAATGTGGTTTAAATCAAAATAAATCCGTATGCAATTTGTAAGTAGAAAGTATTTTTGCCTTTCAAATAAGTATTGTTTTTCATGAAATAAGAGCCATGATCTTTAACACACAAAAATTAGCAACAATTTTATACTGCACAGTATATTGGTTTGGGAAATTAGTTCCCTATATTCTTGCCATAATAGCCTGACAAGTGTCAGCGATTATTCGTCTGTCATCCATCTCCGTTTCTGAAAAATGGCTATAATTATTATTCATTATTTTTCAATAAGTAGAAAATACAAATAATTCTAAATTAAAAACCAGGTGAAGGGGGTCATAGAAAGTATCTCTAGAAGTAATTGATGATTTCACTGTACTCTATTCAGGAATTTATTTTGTAGCTCGCAGAAATAATGCTCCATCATTCACCTGCAAGGTGAGCTATGCTTCTACGAACATTTAATCATCAGAAACCATGCATTTCTATGACTCCGCCCCTTTAGAAGGAAGATGGAATTAACTTTTGCCCTCATTCCTTGATATTATGAGGGAAAGCTTTTCAAATCACATGTAATGAGCGTGACTTTTTTAAAATCCTTATTACTGTATTAAATTTATGACTAAAATATAGGAAATTAATTCTTGTATGTACTTTTAATGTTAGATGTTTTACAAAAATTTATTTATTCGCATTAAAATCATCTCATAGAATCGACTTTAGTGATAATTCTTCCATATTGTCGTTATTACTCTCTAAAAGATTTATGCTCCCATTCTCCATTGTCTTCATTTTAGGGACCATTTTCCCACCAGATACATATTTTATCTAATGGAATAATATATTAACCACTGGTTGAGAGTGAAACGTTATATCTGGAGCATAGTATTAATGTAGTAATAACCATCTTTGACAAAAATTATACATAACTCATCAAAAAACTTGCAATAATGTTTAAGAATTTATTGGCTTTTTTCCTCAACTATTAAATTTTGTAATTTGTTGGAAAACACTATTTATAGTCTAAATTTGTTTACTTTTGAAAGTTATATGTAACTGCTGAGATTACAATTCAATTTACCCACTGCTACCAACAGTCACTTGACATCTGAGCTATTCCGAAGGCTACAACAAAATGTGCCTTTTTAGAATGTGTTTAACTTCCATTGAAAGATTTCTTTCTACAGATTTAGTCTTGTCAAACCACTTTCGCGAAAATATGAAAATTGCCTTCAATGTAAATATAGGATTTTAAAGATGCTGTTCTTGTTATAACGTCATCCTAGCAAAGGTCAGTGCAAATTAAGTGGGCAAAGATAGTATATGAAAAAATTATTAGTTACGAGATATGATTACCAAATCTAAAGCAATATATTAATGACTTATGTTAATATCAATTTTAGAAGTGAATAAAATTCATATCTAATATAGAACTCTAGTATCTCTCAGATTAAGTTAGCTAATTGGTTGATAATGTTCAGTTCGACACAATTTAAAGACATCTTATTCACAAGTATATTATGGCAACACTAATTTGATAATGACAATTCCGTCTTTAAAGTGTTTTGCAATGAATGGCAAATAAAATCACATTTTTTAATTCTTTGTTTCATCGGACACTGAAATTTTTGGCTTAACTATACAAAGAAATGACTCACTTTTTGCTCTCGTTTTTATATAATGAGCCTCAACCAAAAATGTTTCATTCTCATGTTTTCATGTATTCTTTATCTTGGAAATCTTTTTTGCAGCCTACATCGCTGACGCCTGCAGTTGTTTTCTTACATTTTGAAGGGCATTCGGTCTCAATTAAAATGAGTTGTTGTTTGACTTGACGTTGAAAAGAACTTTTTAAATTATATTAGACTCAAAGAGATGGCATAGAAGATGTGCTACTGTCGAACTTTTCTAACCGTGGTGCATGTTAGTAATAACTAGTAATCTTAGTCTTTGCAGACAACAGTTAAATCTTTCGTAAAACATAAAGTAATATTCTACTATTTTCTTTTCTTTCGACACATTAATTAATAATTAGCTTCTGACGATTTATATAAGCTCAGTTTGAGACCAATTAAATCTTGACTATGGAGTTTTATTTGCCAACTTACTGGTGAATCATTAGTGAAATCGTTTATTACATGATAGTATAAATTTATTTAGCAATTTATTCAGAAAAATCTGCTTTGTTCTTAGCAATGGAAATAATTGTTTAATTCTAACATCCATACAGTTGTTGCTTTCTATCCAGGTGCATATGAAGACTGTGCACAGCCTATGATAATGTTCACTAAATAAGTCTTTATTTTGTTAACAATATCTGCGAATATTTTACATTAGAAATCCTTCATTTCACTGAACTTATATTTTATGCATTAATAGCATATTTTAAATGGAGAATCTTGTGTTGGAAATGTAAATCGATGGTCTAGTGTTTTTCACTAAATCATAGAGCTTACTTTCTGATATTCTAAATAAATAGTATGTGAGAATGACTAAGTAAATTTAATATATATACTTCTACTTTTACAGCATGTCCTCGTCTGAAGCTTCAACTAGGGCAGAGATACGGTCAGTCCTCGTTCGTCATTGGAGGACCCTAGACAGGGCCAGGTTACACACCTTGCATTTTTGGATGCTTATCTATGGTGTAGCACAAATATTCATCGTGTACTACTTCAGTGAGATTAGCGAGGTTTCTTCTTTTTCGTTTTTCTTCAGTTTGTTATCTTATATTACTAAACTTACGCTTGTAGTCGTGTTTATGTAATTGCGGATTCATTTTCTGATATTTCTACAGATATTTTGTATTAACAGCATGAATTTATATTATAAACATCTCTCTACTGTAGCAAAATGTATCAATTATTTTGAATTTTTTCACTTCCCTGATAGGGTAAAAAGAATCTGGGTCCACGAAAACGATTGCTTCTTTAAACGCATACAGTTCAATTTCCTTTGGTTCAAGACCTCCAGAATAACTTTACTCTTAATTATCAATACATTCATCTCATAAATCCGCTTGAAACTTATATGATATATTTAGAGGAATAAAATGTAGCCCCTTATGTCACTAGGGAATTTTGTTTTCAGATTTTACTACCCGTTGAGAAAGATAGACCTCAGTCTCTCATAAACAAAGAAGAGGTTAGAGAAACTTTTGAATCTTTAAATAATCCTAAGGGGTTTTCCAAACATTACGGGTGATAAAAGTATCAATATTGTTATACGATGTAATTCCTCTTAATTATATTTTTAGCTGATATATGAAATCTAAAATCCCAGTATCTCTTATAATAATTTTGAATAGAATTTGTTTAATATCGTTTAGGTAGGATGATATTAGCATATAATCTGAAGTGCATTTATGTGAAAAACCTTTCAGACCGGAAATTAGAAGAAATTTTTGTCGCACTTCATTTGAAAGAAAGGGCATATCAGTCACGTTCAGTCATATAGTTTAATATTGGGGAATAGATTTTGCATCTTTTCGACAACTCATAAAAATCCTCGCTGATTACTGGGTAGACCGTGGTTTTGAGTTTCATCATAAATCCCTAAGTGAAATAGACATTCCCAGGCCGCCGAAATTTAAGACAATGGAGCAAATAAATTGGAAATTAAAACTTTAAAAAAATTGGTTTGGAAGGGACAAATGTATTTCCACCGTTGTTAAAATAAAGTAATGTTCAGGTTAAAAAATGGGCTCCATTTTGTTTTTCGATATCTATTGTTTTTATTATCTACTTATTGTTGAGCAGTTTTTCCATAAGATTCAGAGATCAGGTATGTTACACTTTGTTCTATAAAATTTTAATATATTTTTGTTAAGTGTGATCATTAATGAATTATAAGTACTGAAAGTATTTAAGTAGTAAGAGAAAAGGGCAGAACTCATAAAAAATAAAACGTAAATATTTCATCTACAGCGCAGTGGTTTTGGTTTGGTCCTACTTTCGTTGACGACGTCAATGATATTTCCTGCTTTCATGTGGATTCTTCACCTGCCCTTAGTTGTATTTGTTAGTCGGGTATGTATAATTTCTAAATATTAATTAGTTAAATGTATTATTCTACTTAGTTCTGAATATTTATTTATTCCACTAGAATTATGGAATAGGAAGGTTTTTTTCAAAATATATTACTATTATAAATAATTATTAATATATTAAAAGTTTTTAAGGAGAGAATTCTTCTAAAAATGTATGACCACTCTTCTCTCTACACATGCTTGTGTATTTCTTCTGGTGAGTTTAAACGTTTGATTATTTATGCTATTTTCTCTTTAAAAGTTATTTTTAATGCTGAAATTGCTGATCATTTATTAGAATAATATTTTTCAGTGGTACAATTTTTCGTTCTTCCTCGCCATAGAAGACTTTTCCTGATACTGTCATTGATTTGGCTTACCATTAATATAACAATACTTTTGGCTGTTAACTGGGATGCCATCAAAGCAGACTCCGTTTTCCTTTGTTCAGTTAGTTTCATAATGTTTTATTTTTTACTGATTTAAATGTGTAGTAGTATTTACGATGTTTTTAAACTAAAACATCCTTAGCTGAATACATTTGTCAATATCTCGACAAAAAAGGTTGATAAGGGAAAGAATAGAAAAGGATGTAAGTGCAAGGAGTGACTGAGCATTAGGAAGAAGGAGTATTTCGCCCAACTATGTGTTACATGTCGGCCTTTTCCTAGTCTCTTACTAAAGTTTCATCCGCATCCTTGACTCTATCACTACCCCACACAGGCGTGATAATTATTGACATTATATTTATAATTATATTGGAACAATTACAGCTTTTCTAGCTCATTTCGTTCTTCTTACATCAGCTCATGATTAGCTGTGTTGGAATAGTTTCTGATTCAAACGAAGCTGGCAACAGAGCGGACATCGCCATGAAACTAACAGAAGCTGTACATAGAAGAACGGAACTCGAGACTCTCAAAGACAGACAGGTGATGAAATAAATTAGTTCCAGCGCGATCTGAATATTCCTGATGTATTTACCATTTTATTTCACTAAATGACAATATATAATAACCAACTGGGCTTCTGCAGAAATTCGTACGCATAAACTCTCGTTCTTGCAAACAGTAAATTTTCAGATGTTCCTAATTCCAACATGAAACGGAATCATAACGCAGCTATTTTCGTGGGTTCAAAGAAAAGAGTCCCAATAGAGTGAGTGAAAGTGTGAATAAAATTCTTAATAATAATATTGCAGGACCAACTGCTGTTGTCTGTTATTCCGGCTTATCTGGCAGACAAAGTCAGCAAGAGCATCATCCAATCGAGCAGCACTGCCAGTGCCAGAATCAACTCTAAGCATCACAAGCTGTTCCACGATTTGCATGTACAAGTCCACGATAATGTTAGGTAAGCGATAAGTAAGAAATACAGGAATTATAAAGCCGTATCAAAATCAGAAGTTTAAAGGCCAGGCGTTCTTATGAGCCAAAACATATCTGGAATAAGAACCAATACTTACATTATATAAATGCAGACATGTAAGTTTCCTTATGACTTATATAGATCATATTACAGTATATTATTCGCCGACATCGTCAATTTCACAGTATTAGCCGCTCAACTTACTGCAAAGGACCTTGTTCGGACATTAAATGAATTGTACAGCAAATTTGACAAAGATGCACAGGTTCCTTGTTAGATTGACCATATTTTTTGATTAAAAATGCACTACCTCATATAAAGCTCATACGTTGATTAACTGATTGAAATTGTTATCGTTGTTTGGTTGTAAGAAATATAACAAACGATTTTGAGTGCTATAGAACAGTTAGTTCTCTTAGAGTTTTCTGTATAATTCCTGTCAGAAATTCTATTTTAGCGTCTGCAATGTATGCGAATCAAATTTCTTGGAGACTGTTATTACTGTGTTTCGGGAATGCCAGTCAACAGACCGAATCATGCTGATATGTGTGTAGTAATGGGGCTGGAAATGATAAAAACCATTAAGTAGGAACTAAATTCCATTCAAACTTTTAGAATTTGTTATTAGCGTTTTCACCTAGTACTGAGCGAAGAGTTTTAAAGATATTGCAAATACACAGATATTTATAAATAGACATACCTATTTTTAAACAAGTCGGTTTGTAGTAATAGCATATTTAAGCATTGTCTCTTAAACGAACATTCAAAAAACTCACTTCGCTTGGTTACTCCAGACAAATACGTCTAGCCACTGGGGTTGATGTGAATATGCGGATTGGTGTACACACAGGATCTGTTCTTTGTGGGATTTTGGGGTTAAGAAAGTGGCAATTCGACATTTGGAGTGATGATGTAACTTTGGCCAATCATATGGAATCAGCTGGAGTGCCAGGGTATTATTTTTATCTAAATTGGTATCATGAAGTATTATTTGGTATGTATTTTGTTGCTGATAATTTTTTGAAATTTATAGTGCAGTTCACATAACCAAAACGACAAAGGATATGCTATTGGGAGATTACTGTATAGTAGAAGCAAAGTAAGCATTTTATTCCTCTTAAAATTTCGAGCTAGGAAATTTAAAGCAAAATTATTCATTACTATATAGGTTTAAACAGAGAAGGTAGTTAATAGAATAAATAAGATAGTGAGATGCTTAAACTAATAAGTCAGGTCAGACGATCCTCACGTAATAGCACATGGCGACTCAACGTATCATATTCTTCCAGACAAAACATCTGTCATTGAGAGAACAGCATCTATTTACAGGAATAGGTAGATAAATTTTGAGCGTACCTTAAAAATTTGCTATAGATATTAAAATTTTCAGACGCACGATTGATTTCTGTGATCCAGAAAAACCGTCAGCACTGAACGTTAGTGGCTCATCACAGTGCAGGATGAGCATGAAAGCAAAAGTTAGTAAACTATATTTGGTGTTTACTATGTTTAAAAGTATTAAAGTTCTGAACCATAAATTCTATTAGTTGAATTTCTATCACTGAAATCTGACAGGATTTCGCAAAATCAAGTACGAAAAATATTTTATAGGTTTATCTACAGTATGAAGAGTCTTTGAAATGCAAAGATTAAGCAAAATAAAAGTTCTTAAACGTGCATAATAGAAAGGCTAATTTAAAATCAAACAATTTTCTTGATAATACTTTTCCTCCGAAAAAGCTACAGTATGGATTAAGAAAATTGTGATATCGAGAAGAATGTAACAAAATTATCCAATATTAACAAATTAAGTGAACTAAATTTTCTTTCTGAAAGATAATTTAGGTCTCTAAAATGGTCGAGTTTTGGGGTGCTGAGACTCCGTTCGCTAACTTCAATAGGAAAAAGTCATCAAACTGCCACGAGCCAGAGCCAATTATAGCAAGTTGAAATTATCTTGTAACTTATACCGCCTAAAACAAATATCGTTAAAATAATATTATAATAACTTCAGACATTACTTTTTTAAAATGATAACATAAAAATTTAGGAAGACGTTCCGAGGAGACCGAATTACAGTAATACGATTCAGTCAATGACGTTAATTGAAAACAATTTAACTAACTTCTCTTTAAATAAGTAAGCTCACCTTTTAGCGTTAGTTCCAAGAATAGTACTGTTTCCTATATTTAAAAAGCTTTGATACGGTGAATTTTCTGCTAGTTCTTCACTATTTAATTTGTTTCTAATAAACGCAATAAACTTCAGTATTAACAATATGTTCAACTGTCGACATCCGAAGAGTCAGGTTTCTCCATACTTACTATGGCCTTTTAGGTCTGTTGTCTTCTCTGTTTTGTGGTTCTATTCCACACTATTCCTATATTAACATTAATGTACTCGCTGGTGTATCATCTTCTCTGCGAAATGACAGTGTAGTAAAAAGTAGATAACGTCAACATTTCTGTAGAGCATAAAGGAGTTATCAAAATAATATATTTTCAGCAATAAGGCGATTCTTTGCAACTTTTCTGATTGTTTGCTATTTCTTTTTCTGTCGATGCCTGCTGCTTTCGCCAATATTTTAGTTTGCAGATTGTACTGCCCGTGAGTCACTGCACTTATTCAAAAGTATACTTTTACATAATGAAATTGGACTATTAGTATTGTAACTATATTAACTATATTGGCATTATAGTCATAGTTATAAGTATTTTCACTTAGACTGAAACAAAAACCACTCAAAGTAAACACAGTACAGGTATAAGTGAAAAATGAATGGTTCTTTAAATAGTATCGATCTTCAAAATGTAGTTACTTTTAATTGATTCAGCTTTGAGAATCGTAACTAAATTATTTAATACTAATATTTGACAACATTTTCGTTCATCTAGGTTCGTTAGCTAGGCCAAGCGTTCTCTTCCACAACTAATCATGTAAATTTGCACAATTACAGTGCCGAGGTTCAGCAAACGACAGGTCTTCAGCAATTCTTTACTCTTCTCGTCCTTATTATTCTATCTCTCTTCGATAGGATATGCCCATATGCTCACACTCTTTTAACAAGCACATCATTTGTAGTGTCCTCGTTCATCACCATCGGACCTCATGTTTGTTTGCATTTTAACATATTCATAGTTTTGGGTTTGTTTTAAATAACTTCTTATTAATTACCATTAGAATGTTTGACACTAATAATGCATATTGTCAGAATATTTCTGTTGCAAATAAAATAATTAAAATTTGTATCGTTTTAGATTATCATTGCTAAATCTGATCTTCATGAAGTAAAACCATTTACGTCAATGGTTTTTATGCCTGGTAAGTTTCAAGAATTTAGAGACATTCTAGAAACATTTAGAGAGAAAACATTTGCCTAATGAAAATAGTTCAATATCGTTTTTGAAATAGCTGATATACCTAGAGAATATGCACCTATCGCTACGTGACTAGTGCTTTATAAAAAGTTCTTATTTTCAGCCTGTGTCTCTCATATTACTTCTGTATTTTTACTTTATCGGATACCATATTCATATCGGTGTGTTCTTTTCACGATTGACTTCGTTATTTTCGAGATTCTGTTATCTATATTCCCTGTTTATGGAGCAACTCCGGCTCAAAGTTTTCTGAGGTTAGCAGAATGCATATTTTATTAGAAAATTGAGTGATTTATAGTAAATTATAATTAACTCTTTTTTGTTTAATTATAGTTATCAACTTACAACTGTGGCTATCAACCTCTCTTTCTTGTTGGTTCTATTATTGTTTATAGATTGGATAGTAAGTTAGACATCTTTCCTTGAATTATTGATATACAGTGAAAGATTTATTTGGTGATTTCAAGAAAAAACTGTTTTTTGATGAAGTAGCAGATACAATATATTTATATTTAATTTATAAAATTAAGTTCAAAGGTCTTAATTTTTGACTAACTACGAGCGGAAAGCAGAGAGCGCATGTCATGTTTCATTCCAAAACGAAGAGAGAGATGTGGAGACTATGCAAGATATCAATAAGCTGCTTATTGAGAACATCCTTCCAAGCAGTGTTGCTGCAAAGTTCCTGGTTCCGGATAGGCCCGTCGATGTAAGACTAAACAGAAGTACAAATTTTCAGGAAATCTAGTATCATTATTTTTAAAGCTTTCATTATTAACCTGTGGGGTTCAGATAAATATGTGAAAACAAATTTTGAAGTTTTTTTCAAACGTTCGCACTATACTTTCAGGAGTTATATGCTCGTCAGCATGAAAATGTATGCGTGATGTTTGCTTCCATTCCAAACTTTAAAGACTTTTGGAGTCAGTGGGATACCAGCAGAAAACTAGAATGTCTCCGCCTACTTAACGAGATAGTTTGTGAATTCGACAAGGTAAAAATTAGGATTGAAATAGTTCAAGGCTGTTTAATCTAAATGAGCATTTTCAGCTCCTCTCAAAGCCAAAATTTTCGTCAATCGAGAAAATAAAAACTGTCGCAAGCACGTACATGGCGGCATCTGGATTGAACGAATTAGAAAGTGACTATGAGGACTGTGTAAGTGATGGCAACCCCCACACTAAAGTGAGCAATTAACAGAAAAACTTAAAGTTATTCATTTCATTGTCGTACGAAATTTATAAGTCAGCTCTAATAATACATATAAATGATTCTTGCAAAGTGATTCCAATTAAGGAATTCATTGACGACTGGAACAAGAACAGCACTAATGATCGAGCGATTAATTTGGTATTATAATATTCTATTTCTATCTACATTTTAGAATAAAAGCAACATTTCCATCTTATATTCTCCATTTCCAGTATTAATCCTTTGTCAGGCTTATCGGAATGCGAACGTGATGATCGAGTTTGCCATCTCCATGTCCCAAATTCTCGATCAATTAAACAAAGACTCGTTTCAGAACTTTGAACTTCAAATAGGTAAACAACTTAGAACGGGATATGATATGATAAGAATAAGGATATGGTAAAACAACAGAACACGGAAGACAGCATGTTATATTAAAACAAAACTGTTTACTTTAATACAAAAAATGGACTTATAACTGATGCGAAACTTATTACATATGCTTTAAATAAGAGAACTGTTTATTTATGTTACATAGCCATCCTTTAAAGTCTGGTTTATGCTCAAGAAAGTGGTTCAGGTATGAGTGTGGGCCCACTAGTTGCTGGGGTGATTGGTGCCCAGAAGCCACAATATGACATCTGGGGTAATACAGTGAATCTCGCCAGTAGAATGGACACACATGGGGAGCCGAGAAAAATACATGTAGGAAAGCTACATTTATTCTTGCAATACTCATACTGCAGCACAAGTGATGCTAGCACTTGTGGTAAAGCTACGCGAATTGTTCTGAGGACGACATGCTTTATAAATCTTTTTCTAAGCATTAATTCGTCCAATCTCTTGGACAATACATCTAAATGTGATCCTTTTATGCGGAACTATTTTATTTTATCAATTTCAGATCACTACAGAGATGGGTGATATTCTTCGCAAAGGTGGTTTCCGTCTACAAAGTAGAGGAAAAATAAAAGTGAAAGGAGTTAAGGTATGATACATTCAGAAAATTTAAAAATAGGCAATAAATGCTTATTTTTGTTTTACATCATTTTCAAGTATATTTATATTCAGGAACCGATGGAAACGTTTTTAATCGAGATAGACTCTAAAAGAAATTCTTCTGTATCGAACATCTCTAATCATCATAATTCATTATAACGTTTTAAAGTTTTATCAGTAAATATAGAAACATTACACTAGTTCTGTGAATCCATATCTTTGTTGGCTATTAAAAGGACACGTAATTTCAAATGAAATACAGCTTCTAAGGATTTAATAGAGTTTTTACGCTCATTGGTTAGCTAGTATTAGTATGTGATTTTTTAAAATGTTTCTCTAATTTCAAGCTTATATAGAAATTAATAGATAAAATAATCCCCATATATGGAGTAAAATTAGTACATTTGGAGCTATCAAAAGTATAAACAGTTTCTTCTAATTCTAAACCTCAGATAAATAATGGGACCTAATTGTTTGCTCATTGTTCTAGATCTTACAATTGTTGCACTTCGCATTACATTGATCACATGGAAGAAACCAACAACCAATTTCGAAGCAATTCCAGTTTTTTAAAAATCAAATTGAGCATTATTTCTTGCTGTTCAAAAACAGAAAAACCATTTACCGGTCTTTAGACGTGAAAACATTTTATCTTCGTGCTCTATGCAGCCGCGTGAAAGACCAACTAGGAAAGAGACTGGGGATAACAACCAATTACAAATACTACGTAGTACTAAATTGAAATAGAGTTTCTCATAGAATGACACTGAAACGTCCGGAATAAACTAACAAAAACGAAATGCTACTTGCCTTTTAAGGTTACAAAGAACTTATCTATTACATACTAAATGCCTCACTACTCTTTTCACATCTTTCAATGCTTTCAAATTCGTCAGCACCTTTCTCACCACTTCTCGCTGACTGAACTTATAGCATCTATGCAATGCGTTATGCCAAAGTACAGAGAACAATTTGACGGCTGAACAACCTAATCATCTAACAATATTACTTTTATCTTTGTGGCCACACGGAAGCTTTAAACCTGTTCAGTTTCTAACTGTCCTCATTGTTCCAACTGTCACTTTTGCTGAATCTATAATTCATCTCACTACTTATCGCAGCTATTTTCATAAATGCACATTGCTCGAATCAATCATGTTTAAAGCGCTTTAAAAAAATTAAATTTATTTGTTCCAAATAGCCCTTTGAAGTAGGTACCGGCGGTCACCTGTCATCATTGACCTTAGCCGTGAAAAGCCATCGCTTTCCGTTAGAGGACAATGGACATAGAAGGGGGAAACAGTGTATTAACGATAGAGAGTTTAGACAGGGCAGGCCCAGTATTCGGCGGACATCTCGCATTCCCAATTGGAACAGTAGGACATCTCCCTGTTTATTTTGTATCTATTATTATCTCATATTCGTTTATATATTTCCTATTCTTTTTATCACAATGTAATTGTATATTTCTTGCAGTTAAATATTTCAACCTAATCAGTAAGTTTTATGACTGCTCATTTTCCTGTTTATAACTTATCCGTGCCTTCTTTCCTCTATCTCCTCTCGACCCTTTCTCGACCCAGACTCTCTCACCCGTCTGTGTATAATTCGGCCAAATCTATATTACCGTGGGCTGCGGTTACACGCAATTGACAGTCTCGAATATGGAGACATTCAGTGTCTACTAGATCATCTAAAGAGGTTCGCTCTTCATTCATTTTTCACCAGCTTCCACCCATTAAACTCCTCTCTTATATTGGTCTGTCTTTACAACCCACTTTGAATAAATACATTTATATGCACTCATATTGCGTGGTCTAATATCAACTATCAAGGTTTAAAGTTTGTTTTAACCCTACTAATGTGCAGAGTTGTTTAGTTTCCTTCACATATCATTTTAAGTAGTGCTTCCAGGTTATCGAAATGATATATTTGTTATACCTCATTATTGGAGCAACATTATCATATTTTCTTCTGAGAAGAATATTTTTGGAACATTTTTATTTGAACATCGAAGGAAAATATGTGTTCATCACCGGTTGCGATAGTGGATTTGGCCGACTTTTGACATTAAAGTTGCTGGAGATGAATGTTAACGTGTTTGCAGGCTGTTATACAGGAAATGTAAGTTCCATTAGTGGTCAGTTATTTTATTGCGATATATTTGAATTTCATTATTTTTAGAGATATGTGTAGATGTTTCAAAACACCATTTTGAAGGCCATTATTCAGTTTCTCTTGTATACGTCATATAAATTTTTTCCCGCTCTTTTTCTCTAATATTGGTTCCAAATAGATCTGTTCCACTTTCGTTCGTTTTCTCTCTTTTTTACTTTCCATTTTTTGTAATTGAATCTATTGTGCACTCATCAATAGCCCGAACTAACAGCAAATAGAGGACGCAACGGACGACATGAAAGAGACCCAAGGGGAATTGGAGAACTGCTGTCACATTGAGTCCTGTACCGCTAACCTCCATAACTTACTTTCTGAAAACCGTATTTTGTTCTTGTAGTTTTCCTTCTTTTTCTTTCTACTAATCTCTAGATTAATATTTTAAATATTCGTCACTGTTCTGATACTCAATATACAATTTTTTTTTAAATAAGGCTAATAAACTCAACCAAAATTATAAAGAATTAGTAGAACTATGGAATTTCATTATCAATTAATACGATGCCATTCTTTTACTCAAAACATATTTAACACATACAAACTCAAAATACAAAATTACAAACTGTAAGAAAAATGGTTAGAAAAACTCCTAGGTTAACGGTAAAATAAACCTTTATATATAGGCTACTGTACCAATAACACCACCACGTTTTTGTACTCAATTATAGACCGCTTATCTATTAAAAAATAATACAATAATAGTAAATAATTCAGATGATAAGGAACTTGTTGTTTTAACAAATTTCTATATTTAAATAGATTCTTACTAAGTAAGAAATAAAGATTAAAAAATAGACATCAGCTTAAGTTTTTCGAATTATCAATGAATAATTCTAAACAACTATGTGAAACTCACAAAAATAAATATTAATATAATTATAGGGCTGTGAAAATCTTGAGAACCAAGCTCAGGAGATAAGTGGAGGACAACTTTACACAATACAATTAGATATCACAAAGGACGACAGTGTTGAAAATGCATTCATCGTTGTCAAGAAAGTGTTGGACAAAGAGGTTAATTTACTGTTTTCTTACTCTTAACAACCACATTAAAGTAATGTCTATTGCAAAACTCCGGAAAAAAGAGCGATAGAGGAAGCTACTCATTCTCATGACGGTTAAATCATATTATGTATGATGTCCGATCCAATTATAACCTACAGTATGCTACTGATAGTTGCGGGAATTTTGAGATAAAATTTATCGTATAAGCCTATTATAAGTGATCCCAATTAGACCAGAAATTATCGCAAATTATCGCCTAGTATTTTTTAAAGTCTGTTTTAGCGGTATACAGGTTATGGCTTTTATTCGGGATGCTAATGCCGAGATTTCAGAAATTGTGACAAACGAGCCTGCCAAAATACCGGGAAAATCCCGGTTCATAAAGACCTTAGTTTATTTTGAAGAACTCAATCATAGTAGTAAGAAATTCTGACCAATATAGAGGAAAATATAGGCATTAAATGAACAAAAACTATACCTGAGTATTATAATAGACCACATACCATAGTTGTAAGTGTTAGAAGCATGTAAAATGAAAAGTTATTTTAGGGTTCTCAATTGCATGGAGTTGTGAACAATGCAGGAGTATTCACTATATTTGGACCAGATGATTGGTGCTCAACGGAAGAATACATGACGTCATTGAATGTGAACACATTGGGAACTGTTCGTGTGTGCCATAAATTTCTTCCTTTGGTAAAGAAAAGTAAGGTAGGATTTATAATTTAAACACTTTAGAATCATTTTAGACAATAAGTGGCAAGTAATTATATGAGCGTATTTTCTTTAAAATTAATTGTGTGAGGTGGCAAAGTGTTGCTGTTCAGGGTCGTATCGTTACGATGGGATCAACAGCTGGTCGTCTCCATGGTTTATACGTAGGCCCATATGTAACTGCGAAATTTGCTGTTGAGGCCTACATGGATTGCTTGAGACTAGAAATGAGGGCATTCAATGTTTCTGTTCATGTGTTGGAGCCAGGGGCATTTAAAACAGAACTCCTAAATGAACAGGCTCAGAACGCTAGAATTCATAAGGTATATTTCTTCGCTTTTTGTTCAAATTTCTGCTTTCCTTCTTGTCACTTTATCTGTTTTTACCAAACATGTATTCTTTATAATTTAATAATCTAATTCTTTGCGTCTCTTTTTCCAGTAATATTGGTATTTTTTTTAAAGAAAACACATACAGCCTAATTACTCACTTTGAATGTATAAATTTCCAGATTTGGAGTAAACTTTCAACAGAAGTAAAAGGCGAGTACGGTGAAGAATTTAAGGAGAACTGTAAGTTTTAAACAGTATTACGTAACAGTTAAAATCGAAGTATAGTACACAGTAATATTGTATATACTAGATATGGTGCGCTAGAACTGTGCCATCCATTAATTTCTAGTTAAAATTGCCTGGCAGACAGGAGTGAATAAAGTGGCTAATCCAAATCTGAACTGGGTCGTCGACTGTTATATCCACGCTTTGTTTGCTTGGTGGCCGAGAATGAGGTACTAATTTGACTTATATAATTTTATTATTCTAAGTCTCATAATCCTAACCGTGATTTGATTTTGTGTAAAATATTGAAAGTTAACTACGATGCCGATGCTACATTCAACAGAAGCAAAGAACAATATATGAATTCTTAAATTATAAATAATTTTAGATATGCCCCCGGTTGGGATGCCATTTTTTGCTTTGTACCATTGAGCTTAGTCCCAACATGGGTGCAAGTGAGTTAAATTATGAATAAATCAAATTGTATAGATTATAATATATTTCAGAGTATAAATTCTCTTCACATATTCTTTCACAAAAAAATCTTTTTATTTGTAGGATACTGTGCTTTCCTTCATGTATTCAATGCAACCAGGACCCCCACTAGTACCTCTTGCTCTCAAGAAAATGTAAGTTTATTAAATAAAAAAATTAGCAAAATCAAGTTTGGAGATCCTAGAAATAATGGATTCCCATTCGCTTGTTATTTTTAATAAAATTTAATAATTTATCTATCTTCAGCATGCATCCCACGCTCATTGAGCGCATTTTCTCATTAACGGCCAAAGCCGGACATATAAGTTTGTTATCGATAATTGTGGGTTGTCTCTATATTAAGTCTCTCTTTCCGTTTGTCACGGCTCGAACGGTAACCCCAAATAATGATACTGTAAGTTCGAATTAAACCGATTCCCATCGCTATTGGAAAGTTCACACCCTATTGGTCTCTTTGAATTATATTCAAGTTTTATAAAAATATTCTTAACGCGTGAATTAATTCGAATGTATTTTAATTAGTATAATTCAGTACAACTAGTCCATTAACTACTACTTATTATTTGCATACGGTTGTTTCTACATGTTTAGAATTTTCGTTTACTATAATTTACAGGTGACACTTAAGTAATTCTCGAACTTTATAGATGAAATATGAATAATTTGCAACATTAGAATATGGAAAATAATTAAAAATAAGGTATTTTAATTAGCATAAGCCAGGTATTCTGTATGTTCTTGGTTGTAGCTTAATATTTAGCCATATTAAATTAGAATCCCTTTGAAACAATGGGTGCGTGAGGTTGTATTCCTTCATTTTCACTAGCTAAACGTATTTTCTTATTTATATTAAGTTTTATTTGTAAATACTTTTAATATTATATCAATAGTTAGTAAAAACTATACTGATAATGATACTTCATCGCCACAACTAGCTAGTCTCAACCTTTTTATGTTCTATAAACGAGGCTGAACAGAATATTAGTATCTTCCTAGGATCACTTTCTCTTTGAAGTCATTGTTAAGCTGACTGTTTTGAAGGCGAATATTATAAGCGGTAGTTTTCCAAGATTACTGTACCTAAGAATGTTTCAACAACGATTTTTTATTTCTTTAACCAACATACACCTTCATAAAAGAAAATTTCATTAGCCTAATTTTGGATATAAATGAATGTCCATAGCGTAGATATAAATTACGATAGTTAAAAATATATCTTCTTCCAGGAAGAAAATTTTTGAACTTAGTGTGGGTGTAAGATATATTTAGTCTCAATTTGCACCTTTCAACCGAAGCGCTTTATGAAACCTCTGACGTACGTTTAATCTCATAGACAAGAGCTCTTATTCACCTGAATAAATATTACGGAAGTAATGTTTACTTGAGGGAATGGAGGCTTTATTTTAGTTTCTTAAATTTAAATGTTTATTAATGCTAATATAAATTACTAATAGCATTTCCTATTCAAATGGTGATGGTTTTTGTAAATATTTCCGTTATGATTTTATTGCTTTACTGTAAAAACACAATTTGGTAAATTTTATTAGCATTAGTTTCTTTTTTATAATACATTGTGAGAGAATTCTCTAGTATTATGTACATTCCAAAATTGTATAATGATAAGAATTGCACGGTTGTTGTCTCACATTACAATTATATATATTCTGTAAGCCTTAAAAAAAGTCCACAAATTACTGCAATCTATATGATTAGATATTAAAATGAACATTTTGACTAAGAAGGACTATATGAAATAAATCTGTAATGTTCGCTTTCCAACGGAATAAGTTCTGCTGAAGCAGTAGCACGACCCACTTCGTTTTCGCATAAAACGGTGAATGTACCTTAAATGAGAAAAAATATTCTTGTATTTACTTGATATTAGTGTTGGTTTTTACGTGATAATTCTACCAAAATGATGTGGGAGGACATAGGGGATAGTGATTCGGCAGACATCAGCAGTGTCTTCGATGTTAATATCAGTGAAGCGTATCTTCTCATTATTAAATAACCAACAGACCTAAAATGTGTTAATCATTTTAAAAAAAAACTTTTAATAGTATAAAATAATGTTCTTTTGAATTGTTTCAGTGTACTCTACGGATATTTGATTCCTCCTTTTGGGTGCACTGTTTGCTTTTATCTTTAACAGATTTCTCATGACCTTTTAGATTATAGACATTTTTATTGTAATTATTTTGACAAACTATTGGAAATAACAGTATGAAAATTTGTATTTAATACTGTACCTTTGGTCGAGGACTCCCCAGAAGTATGCAGTCGAAGATGGCACGACCTCCAACATGAGTTCGCACATCACTGAATACCTGATGAGCGACCTTTTTCTTTTATGGTTTTCAATCATTATGCCATGTCTTCAAGTATTCCCCTTGCTTTCATGATTGTAATTTTTAGTGATTAAATTGATTCGAATTTCACTAACGTTTTAATAAAATTAAGTTCTAGAAATATAATTATATCTTAGAAACTTTGCCTACTAGTATTCTTACAAACTTATTTGATCTTTACATTGCTAGGCCTATAGATTACTAAAATCGTAGAGTTTGGAAAAAAGAGAGAAAGCAGGCAATATACCGTACGATATATGAAACGTCTAGTTCTAACCTTTAAAAACTCAGGTGCGTAGTTCCATGGATTTTGAGCGTATTTGTTTTTTGGGATCTCATATGCTAGTTGGTTCACTTGCTAGAAAGTAATTAGATTATTATCTATTAATGATTAATCTCGGCAGATAACGGAGTAATTCACATATTTCTTTAAAAACCACTACTCATTCTGCAATTAAATCTACTTTTATATAGTACCTTGGTTAGAGGGCTTCGTTGTGGGACCGGTCGAATAACTCCATGCAGACAATCTACGTTCAGATTACTATAGCTTCTTGGAAGAAATTGTGAAGAATAATGCTCATTCATATTTTTGCTTAAAATAAACGTAACTACAAGTTATAGTTTTAAATTATATTCAGATAGGTGTCTTATATATAAATGCATTGTAATGAAGAATTTATATGGTATTTCTAAAAAAAAACCCTACACTTTCTCTTGATTTAAACAAAAATATATTTATAATCAAAAGAGCACTTTTACTAAACGAAATACTTATTTAACAATTACCACTAATATATTGTTATAAAATCCAGACTATATACGCACCACTATCTACACTAGCGGCCATACTTCTAAGACACCCTTCGTTCAGGTTCAGTGACGTTTTCCACGAACTACGTCACCAATTTGGGTGACCCAAAAGTGGAATGAAGCAGAAGATGTTCTGTTTCTCAGTATCGATTGATTCAAATTGGTGGCGTAGTTCGTGGAATACGAATCTGAACGAGAGGGTTCTCTAAGTCTATGGCGCAAATTATTTTAAGTTATATATTTTAAATATGAAAATTATTTTACTTTAATAATTGCAACTACATTGTCTTGTCCTGATTTTCATTTGAAAATAATACCGTTAAAGTTTAAAAATGTAACTATATAAATAGAGATAAAATATGACATTATTTAAATGACAAAAACTTGGTAGCAAAATCACAACTGATTAGTCCTACTTGAACTTAATGTCAAGGAAGTATTCAATGTTTGGGAAATAGCTAGTCATATGGCTGCCAGCTAAGAATTTGCTCCCGCGGAGTGAAGAGCAAACAGAGAAGTGTGCAGAAATTGAGGGACGCCGAAAATGTTTAGATATAAGTAAAATATCAAAAAGCAACGTTTTTAAGGGAAAAAATCTGAGATATCTTTTATTATATAGCATATGAAGCATGCAATTTTATTCATTAGGAGCGATATGAATTTAGATAATTTTATTTTTTTAAGATTTCACAACTATTAAAAAGAGATATGCTTTGTTAATAAATGATCCACGGAGATCAACCTCAAATATGACGACGTAAATAAATAAATCCTTTTGATACTTTACTCTTGTGTTCGCTGTTTAATTTTCCCCAGATAATAACCAAATGAAGCAACAATTTGTGAATATTCATGAATTCATTTGGCCTTTAATCACGAAAATTCTAACACTGCACTCTCCCACTAGATAATTAGGAACATTTATTTATAAACACAGATTCGTAAATTACCTTTATATATCAATTATACATTTGAAAAATATGTAGTTTATTAATGGTGTAGGTTAGGAAGGCATAACAAATTGTTCTACTTTAACTCCTTGCGATCTGGCGGAAGGGACCACAATTTTCTTAACCAAATCTGAAAAGATAATGAATTTAGTGTTTAAACTATCGTATCCTGCATATTTTATTCTATCTAAATTTCAAAATTTTTTAAATATTTAATAAAATATAAAAAATATTCGCAAAAAATGTAAGAAAGCAGTGATACTTTCTAATTCAAAATAATGGACTAAAACTACGAATGATTTCCCTTCACTTTGCAGAAGTGATAGCACTTTATGAACTTCTTTACATTAAGGTTATATAGCTTGGTAAGCCTATCAGAAAGTTTAAAACTTCAAAACGTATTTAAAAGATGCTTCTATTATATATACTAGCGCTATAGAAAGGTTAATCCAGAAAGCTCAGACATCAGTTTTGATTCTGAATATTTTTCATCATGGAGAAGTGATGCATTAAAGTGATTCTTTAAACGAAGTCTGGTGTATTACGCTCTCCCTATCTCACATTGCAAGAGGACGATTGTTTTTTTTTCTGCTATGTTATAGCATAACATCGGTACCCGTTACGTCCTCTGCAGGTATGAAACAGAAAGAGAGATGAGTGCAGCCTGGGCGAAATAGACTTTAGAGAGAGGACACCGTTTAACACCTATGGCAAATGAACTATTTATCCCCCTAATAACCAGCCAGTTCTGGTATTCAATCCCTCTTTATCTTCTTTGAGCATAAACTCTTAGGTAGACAGCAGTCAATAAATAAGCGCACTAGAATGACTAGACTTAGTATTCTATTATACTTAATATATTAAATAGATTATTGAAATGTGGAAAATAAGTGGAAAAGGAGAGTACCAAGTGTGATTTCCTAGTATACAGAACACGCATATGTATGTTTTTTTCAGTATTTTAAAAATTTCACAAGAAGCACTTCCGTTAGAAAATCAGTCCGATGTTCTTATTTGAAATGGAAAATCTTGAGTGAAAGGAAAGGGAAGTCTTCCATTGTGTCAAAGTAGATGAGTCGAAACTATATCCTGTATTCTTATCATATGACTAAGTTGATGGATAAGTTACCTTATGAAAAATGAGCACTAGAACATATTCACACGTACTAATCGTAAACCTAAAACTAGAGCAATCAGAGTTTGCATGTGTGCAGGAAAAAAGCATCAAGAAAAGAAGCATTGCCTCACTTTTATCAATTGTCACCTATCATTAGAATCTACCTTTTACTATCTACAGAGAACTACCTCTTCTTTATTGGATATCCAAAGTGAATAAAGTTAATATTTTTTAGCACATACAAAGAGGTGGAGCTCGTTTGTACGGTAACGCACTCAGACGTCCATTAATCTGTAGCTGAGAAACTAGTTTTTTGAATTAAATGAAAACTTTAAGTATTATAAAACATTAAAAGTAGCAAATTGCCTGAAATACAAGTTTAAAATATCACTACTTGTGAGATCTTTTCAAAAAATTTGGATGCTAATTTTCTGAATTCACTATACCTTCACTTTCCTGCAGAATTAATATTGCTATAGATCATATGAGTGCAGTATCAATGCAAAAAATAAAATAGAAGTGAATTAAGGATATAAGGAAATTCAATAGCCAAGTACAATTAAAGACTAATGGCTCTATTTTTTAAAAGTAGGAGTTAAGTTGTTTCAAGAAATAAAATGTGCAGAGAAAGCATCCCAGTTAATACATTTTTGCTCAATATTTAAGTAAATGTTTTTGCTTAAGTGATACAGAAACCGTTGGGAACATAATAACCAAAATCCTTTAAAAGAGTCAATGGTAATTACTTGATTTATATAGTCAGTAATTTTCTATCCACAACAATTAAAATTTCTTTAGTAATATTCTATGCTTTGCATAATCATTGTACTTATTTCTTAAAAAATAATCACTATCATAAAAAGTATTTTCAACAACAAAAAAAAGCTTAATGTTTTAATATTTAACTTATCTATGTTAATATAGTAAATATTAACCTTTTCCTTTGTTGTATTCCTCTTTAGCAGCAAATACTGTGTCGAACAGATAGAGAATGAAAATGAACATAATAAGTATTCGCTCGAACATCTGGGATAGATTGCCTACAAATAATATCAAAAGGTTATTGAAATGTTGGTAAACTGAGCAGCGAAAAACAAACATGTTCCGTATGTAGTGTTGAAAAAACTAAAGGCCGTAGGTCGCAGTGGGTAGAAACTCCTAATGTGCGTGCTGTGATGGAAAGCAATGCACTGCGCATTTTGTTCTTTACAGATCAAACTGATAAGAATAAAAATTGACAAGGATAGGATTGGTCAATCAAACGAAGATGGAGAAAAGGAAAAACCAGCATGATCATGTTTCAAGTTGCAAAAAAACGACATTTTTTCATTATTAATGAATTGTCCTAACTTACATTTCTTTACTATTAAGATGGCAATATAATGAAACAACAAAAATAGTTGAACCAGATAAACGCTTATCTGCAAAACAGTCTATAACACATTGCAGGCTTAAGAACTGATGCTGACACTAACACTAAGACACCATTCTCATTCCCTTCACGAATGATGCACGCACTCACGTGAATATTAACGGATCTTTTTGAGGCATTTAAGTGTAAATATCGTATGTTCACGTAATAATACTTTCGTATTAAATTTTCATCATTCTATTGATCTTATCAATCCTTTTTCCAACTTTCATTTTGTTTCATTAGCTTTTTATTCACAAATATTCCAGAAATAATCTTGAAAACAGATTTTTCCAAATTCATGGAAATTATTGGTAATCAGTTATGTATTTATAACCAAAGTGACTAAGAAAAACATTTGCAAGAACATATGACATTCATGTGGACAAATAATCTAGACTATGGTCAACAGAGCGCCATTAAATCTCCTAAGATCAATGATTTAGTTCAATAAAATATTTATCTAGGTAACTACCTTTTGTTTGGATATTTAGTAATCTTTAATTCAAATTGTATAGTTAATTAATCCTCTTATTGTTTTATTATATTTGATTATCTCAAAATATTTGTATCGTCCTTACTTATGCAAAAATAATTTAGTTCCTTCATGGTCCATATATTGAAGTGCTTCGTTAAAATGTCGTTCCTAGAATGATTACCACTGAAGTTACGTGACAAGAAGAAATTTAGATTTAAAACTGGTCTTTCATCTAGCATGTGATAGACTAAAATCGAAAACTAAATTATAAAAAAGCTCACATGGAGGATGATGTCGGAATGTTATATATCAAAAACAATTAATGGGGAAATTCCGTCCACAACATGGGACCATTGATCAAAAAAATAGATAGCCATCAATTAGCATTGATAAAGAGGAAAAAATAATAATAAATAAACCACAAGGTTAAATACGACAAGGCTTTAATGAAGTTATATCATTAGTGTCAAGTTCTGGTCTCAGCGATTTTTGAGCTAAATGCACTTTATAATTAACAGTTGTTCGTCCTAGATTAACATACTCTCCGTGAACTCCTAATCAATACTAATTCCTTCTCATTGGTCCAATAAATGATCAATAATAGTAAACCATTATGTATTATTAGAATTGCAAACTCAGAACTAGCGTTAAATACAATATTATAACTCATGAACCCTCAATTACTGTTCCTACCAACAGAAAAGAGCAGATTGCTATTTATTATATATAATTACTGCGATATTATTCATCAAAGCAAATGGAGATGTAGTGGACGAATTTTCATACAGTAATTTATTTAGCATAACGAAACATACTAACTCGGAAAAATTCAATTTAGTCACTGGACATTAGTGGGTAGACTTAAACCACAGAGTTAACAACTCGTGTGCTCTTCCACCCATCTCTTCGACTTCTCAGTTCAATGTTCCATTCAACAAATGGTTCCAAATCAAATGATGATTTCGTTGAATCAAAAAATTGCGATAAGTCAGTACCTAAGGCACAAAAACTCATATTTCTTAATAAATGAGTTCTTAAGAATAGACTTGAACTTACCATATTTCTGCTCATAGTCAAAAGCTTGAACAATCATATCAAATTTATCTAGGTGTTTAACAGTCCTTGCTGTCAATGTATCATGCGCTTCATATTCTCTCCATAATTCAACCCATTCATCACCAACATATTCTTTCGGAACAAATTTAGCAATCTGCTGAATAGCCTAGAATGAAACTGTTATTTATCATACAAACAACAATAATGAGAAATCTACCTAAATACCTAGAAAAGATACTTACAAATTAAACCTACAGCGCTTTCCCTTTCAAATTTGTCTTCATCTTTTACGCCACAAAATGGAGTGATGTCACCAACAAAGGCTTCAGCTAAATCATGCACCAGGCACATTTTCACCGCTCGCGCAACGTCTAATCCTTTGAAAAATAAAAGAACTAGAATGGATAATACCAAAAATCCTAATGTCAAAATGACCAACCCTCTATTTGACCATCGAGTGCCATTGCCAGCACAGCCATTCTATACATATGACATGCAACCGTTTCTGGTTCAGGAATCTAAATTAGTTAAGTTTACTACAAGAGATCTTTAAAAAATCACACTAGAACTTCCTCTTAATAAATACAAAAACACTAATGCACAATTATTTTCTTTACTAATAACAAAACAGGTTTAAACAGCTTTACATATTTTACTCACTCCCATCTTCACCCAGCCCGTTCTCTTCAAGTGCTTGAGTTTATCAAGAGCTGATAGGAGATCAAATACTTTCATGCTCATCTTCTAAGATAATGTAAAGATACACATTAAACTAGCCAGAAATATAGATATAAAAAGCAGAGCAATCGTAATATATCCATGATTAGGTAAAGCTCCTCACACAATTAAGCAGTAATAGATATACATTGCAAACAATTTACAACTACAAAAATCCATATATATAAAGAACAATTTCAGTTGAATTTTTATATGACGAAAAATGTAGCCGTTAATGTGAGGCACACTGATTAAACCATTAACATTAGTCGTAAAAAAGTTAAGTACAACCTAAAAATATACTTAATTTAAGTAAATTTCAGACATTAAAGATAAAGTACCTAAACCAAACAGTTATATGTAATAAAAATGTCAGTAGTAATTAACATTATGCCTAAATAAGGTTTATCTACAAAGTCTACATCTGGCTTCCCTGACATGCATTACTATCCCCAACTTTTTGCTTCAATAACTGATCCATTGTAGTCAACACATCTATGACATCATTAGCTTCTTTCAAGTCATTTTCAAGCGATTGTAGAAGTGCACGTTTCTAAATAATTGTTTATAAAACAATATTAAACTATCGCCTGTGCTTGGAAACTCAATATTGTAATGATATCTGAAAGTCAACAAATTTAAGATAAAATATCCACCTGTAAAATTGCTTTCTCCCTTATTTTACATTGTTTTTCAATATCTTCAGGACTAAACACACGCCCCGTTCTAATGGCCTCGGCGATAAGCTCTTGATTTCTTTTGTGTTCCGGTAATGTTACGTTAGCAGGAATACGAAAGACATAGCGTAAAGCAAAATCCTTAATAAAGA
Source organism: Heterorhabditis indica (assembly GCA_020740425.3). Taxonomy (NCBI): domain Eukaryota; kingdom Metazoa; phylum Nematoda; class Chromadorea; order Rhabditida; family Heterorhabditidae; genus Heterorhabditis; species Heterorhabditis indica. The sequence goes on from JAJAVP010000014.1 coordinate 500,226, forward strand.
AAGCCCCCCAACATCACGAAACGAAAAAATTACAAATTATGACTACGCTAAAACACTTAGACTTTATGGTTCTCACATCCTCAAGAAAAATTCAAACCATTATGACGAACTATTGCAAATAACAAAAAAAAACTGTTAATACAAGTGGCTATAAGAACTCGCAGAGCTAGTCTAATAGATAAGACTTACAGTAAACTCATTAAGCACCCTTTTGAATTTATTATCACCACATGAAAACAGTAGAGCCAACGCCTCCCGTTGAAAGTTTTCGTTTGAAGAAACCTGGATCTTGAAATATTAGCACACAAAGTTAAATATTTTTATAAAATACCAACCTTTCCTAATATAGGATGTTTTATAAGAATTTGTTGCACTGCTTCTTGCCATGAATCAACCATGGCATTATAGACTGAAACAAACATCTAGCAATCACCACAACAGCTCATTACATTCTTAGAACGTTGTAACAAAATTTAAAACTACAAACCATTATCGGTGAACCCTATGGGTGAAAATCCATAGTACTGACACTCAAATTCGTTTACTAGTTCCGTGTTAGACTCCATTGTAATAACTAAAAACAACCATAAAATACCTTCAAAAATCTCAACAAAACACGAAGTATTCATCCGCAAACAACAGTTAAATACGCAAAAATAAATCAAAGAATATTTATACATGTTCTTATTGATATTTGTTTACAGTTGAAAAGAAAAATCAAACATTGTTATATTCGAATAATCAAACCCATAGTCGATAAGTAGCATAAAAATAATATATTATTTAACCTATATTTCGAAAATTACGACTCCCAGCTAACGGTCTCATTGAGATCAACATAACTTGTCGTTATAAGTGTACATATATACGCGTTTCTTGAATCACCATTTAAGACAGATAGTTTGGATTCCTTAAAGTGCCAAATGAAGAGATTAATCACCCATTTAACTTGAGCTCAAAAATATGGTAACAATGTAATAATAATCGATGATATACCTCAACGTGCTCCTCTAATTTTTCGTCCTTTTCAATTTTGTTTTCAATAAATTCAAATTGTGTTTGCCGAGAGAAATGGGTCAAGGTATGAGCTACTAGATTACCTCCAAATAAGTAACTAGTTTCATTAGTCCATAGCTGAGGCAAAGCACTAAAATAAAATAAGCAACCTACAAGTATATCATAAATTTGTTAGTTTCCATATAATTTCATAAATTTTCTGAATTCGAGAAATAGCATCCGTAATACAAATGCTTAAATTGATTAGGAAAAAAAGTAGTTTAATTACCTCCGTATTATTTCTGGATGAACATCTATCAATGCTACTTCTGTTTCAAAGAAAGTTTTAGTTATATCGGTAATACGCTCCGCACAATATTTGCTAAGCACTGACCTGTCACAAAAAACATACTTAAAAGATATTCTTTCAACTTATACATCTAGAGTAGAAAAGTATATGGACCAATTTCCTGCTCCGTAGATTTCTATATATTTATCGCATTTCAAAAATATTTCTTTTACCTGGTCATATTAGTTAGAAGGTGCGGCGTGACCACGAGATGTTTCTTAACTTCTAGCATCGTTTGAAGAGCAAGATGAATGGGAAGTAGAGCATGGGCTCGATCTTCAGGTGAAGCCGAAGCCCTCACCCATGCAGACAAATCAGCCTCATTCGTGATGAAATCATGCATCACAAAATCGTGAATCATATCCCTTTAAAAACAGTGTCTATAAGGAATTTGGTAAAATATCGATCCATCTGTCTTCGTATCGCTTAGTTTTGTTTCCAGATATATTTCACCTAAGAATTGAATAAATTCAATAAACTTTGGCATACCTTCTAAAACGCTCAATACCTATCTCAAGCAACATTTGAATGGGAGTGAACGCTTCTAGTCGTGGTAAAAGAAGATCGCCTGACAACGAATCCCGTACCAAACGAGCCATCATTGACTTGTTATCATCGTGTAACTAAAGAGGTTACATAAAAGATATATTAATTCACCAAATAATATGAATAACCATATAATACGTGCTTCTTCAGAAAAAAATGACTAACAATGGTATTGATACGGCATTGTTTTAAAGCATCAAATACAATTTTGAGAGCAGATACGAGTGATTCATAACATGTACATTTCCGCAGAATATCCCACAACGATTCAGTAAAGTCAATAAACCTAAAATTTATTATGAATAAAGGATATGTCACTACAATCATAGTAGTATTAGTGGACTTCAACCTTCTACCGCCTTCCGTATTATCTCTCTGCATTCCTTTGCTATCAGAAATAAGGTTTTCTACTCGTTCATTTATTGTCATATTTGATATCTCATCTTGAGGCCATATCATTTCCGAATTATTCGTTAACGTATCCGCCAAACTCTACAAATAGATAGTGTTTTCCATCTCTTAGGTAGTTAATGAAATTTCTCGAACACGAAAGATCGGGGTATTTGTCGTAGTCTATTATGCAAATCTAACAGAATGCGTTCAAAAGACTTACAAGTAAATATTCCAGCTCCTTTGTCCGTTCTTGAAGAGTAATGCGATTATCTTTCCAACCAGGAGAGAAGTGAAATAAGGCTACGGCAGAAGGTGGAGGAGCATTGAGATAGGTATCACACTGTGATCAATTTTTAAATTAGAAGAGAGAACCGATATTACTATGTGCTAAAACTATTTCTGAATTCTAAACGGGACACACTTTTATAGACCATTTGAATGTTAGAGTCATCTTTGCAAGAACACAACGATCAGCCCAATATGCTGATATCGACTTGTTCAAAACCTAAAATTGAATCATACAGACTTTCCGCAGATATAAGATCAATATAAATCTAACTAACACTGTACACAGCTTTAGCTTTGCTTCGCTTTTCCATATTTCTTCCAAAACGCATGCGCATTGCCTTAAGAATAGATTCGCTTTTATCACCATGTCGGCCTAAAAGGGGTTACCATTAAAAACTTCTATAGATGCCACACTACTAAAAAAAATTAAGAACGTAAAACGAGACTGACTGATGAATACATTCAGTGTCATTTGCAACAGTTTTTTTTCCATTTGTCTAATTATAGTTATATTTTCTTATTAAGATAATTGTAGTAATTTCACCTATTTCTAATAGAGCTTACTTATTTGAGACTATATTAGTGGAAATAAACTAATCGGAAAATATAAATTATAACTACTGTACGCCAGAAAAAATTTCATAGTACTTCAGTATATTTTAGAAGTCTTCAACTAGTGAAGGCGCTATTACAAAGTTAATGAAAGTGCTTATATAAATTAAACGAAAATAATGGTGAACGAACCTAGACAACGTGCATGACTGGTAATGATTTTACTTTTAGTCCTTTGACCACCAATAAGAGTGGTCCCGATCGAGTCTTTTGCATCCACAACCAACCAAACGGGAAGATGGGATAATTTCTCGTCTATCAGCGAAGACCGCAGAATTCTGTTCTCGAATCATTAAGAAGATTTTAATACAAGTATAACCACCATTTAGATAGGAATTAAGATTTTTTTAATGCAAAATTGAAAGATTTTGTACCTATCTCTTAGTGCATATGCAGCAGGTGAGCTAAGAGGATTACATTTGAAAAATTCCGTGGAACCGACGCTACGGTTACCAGAAACTAGAAGGGATAGCGAAAATTAAAGTTTAAGGGACAAGATGTTTTCATAATAACTGAATGAACTTAACTGTGTAAAAAGTAACTAGACTAAACAGCATATACTAACCATCTTTCCACTGGCCTTCCCTCTGAAGTTTGTGAAGAGTAAGAAACTCAAACTTAAGAGGTGATCCTGATGGATTCAATTCTTCACTGTCCAGTGAACGCTCACATGTTTTCTCCGATATTTCCACTTTGGTTTCAACTATTTCAGACTCCTGAATCAATAAATATAGTAAAAATGTGGTTAGCTTTACAAAATAATGAAATAAATTAAGCATAACTTTGATTCAGGATAGTCGATAACTATAACATCCGATGACGGGAATCCACTACAATCAAGTATAACTGGAACGTGAGAACTTTGACATAGACGAATGCGAAATTTCTCCAGCTAAATTAAGAGCATCTAAAACACTATAATTCAGCCATAAATATTTGGTTAATTACTCTAGTATAAATACACATACCAGAAGCACATCATCTGGTTCCGTTGGAATCGTAGGAGTTGGTGATGATAATGTATTGAATGATTCCAGTTGCTCACGAGTTATAACTGCTGTCATCTAAATAAGGGATATAAAAACCTTCTATGTATTAAATGTAATTTATGCAAAACAAAGAAAAAATATAAATACTGGAGTTTGAACACATAAATGACAACCAAACAGCATATTTTAAAAATTCGATAGATTGACTCTGTGTCCTTGAAATTAAAAGACTCCTTTTACAAAGGATAGACCGAAACACAATCAATATGAAAGACTTAACGTTACGAGAATCAACAGGTACCAGTAACGACCCCACCACTCAAAACCATCGCAAAAATAAAACTACTTTTGAATAATATAACTTCGCGCCTAAATATGAAACCAACTCACGCAACATTGCAGAGCCTATGTGCAAAGTACTTGTAACATCACTGACCCTGCTCACATTCATGTAGACATGATGAGAATGTTTTATTAAAATCATGCAAATTGCTAGCATAGTCATGGAGCACATTGGGAATTTACGAAATATCTTTAGGCAAAACTGTCAGTCCTCATAAAGTAAACACAACAGCGGAGATAATTATCTCAGATACAAAATCTCTTCAATATACTTTCCTAAAATGACTCGAGTTAAAAGGATATAAAATAGCCCGAACTTCAACCGGGATAAAATAAATGACACAAAATCTTAAATGGATTTTCCCATAGACCTATCAATGATAGAAGTGTCTATATATAAATGGCAAAATAACATGAATAATAACAGTCCTATTTCCAGAGCATATTTAATACATCTTTTGTATTTCCTAGAGATGGAGACAATTAACACTTAAAACTAAGATAAAAAATAGTGGCTAGTTTAATCACAACGTAAAAACCATTTATATATATACGATATATTGATAACAAGTCACCAAATTACTGACACTATTTTCAAATCACCTACTGATGATTAACAAATTCTTCACAATGCAACAAAATAAGCGCTGTGAACCCAGTTATCCTGAGTCCAATAAATACGGGCAAAATTAAAAGTCTTGCAATTATACTGAGCATTATCCGTAGTGATTCGAAGAACCGATAGTAATGTGAAAGTAAAAATTCAATTAAAAAGATTCCTCAGTGGCTGTAGCGAAGTTCATAATCAAAGAAAATAGGATCCGAAAAATTTTCTAAAAATGACAACTGTACGGTTTCAGGTAAATAAAATAATATTATTTACGTAAAATACTATTATGAAACCAAATGGTAGCAATTCAAATTTTCTTTACCAAATATATCTGATAACCCAATGCTCACGTACTAAAACCTTGTTGACATCAGCATTACTTTCTTTAATACCTGAAATGAATGCATAATCCAATGTGCTACCAAGTTTATGGTTATAAAAGAATGGTATGTTGAATCTAAATGACTACTTATGGGCCTCATTAAGTATATAAAAACTAGCCCGTCTTAATAATTAAAAAATCTAGCGCAATTAAAAATTGATGGTTCTATGAGTGTCACAGTATTCTATTACATATGTAAAACCTAAGATGGACTTTAAGTAAATCTAGACAGATTTTTCAGTTTGCGCGGAAATTTTACTGTATCTACCGTAGTATATATTCAATTATTACACCTATATTTATATGAATTTGGACAACCCGAAAAAAATGTGTTGGTAAATGGATAATTTTACACACTAATTGAAATAGTAAATATTTCTGTCATTTAAAAAAAAAAACAAATTACGGCGTTCAGTTATGGAGTTTTACAACAGAATACTACTGCAATAACGAACTAGTCCAGTAATATAAAACTAGTGCATAGTTTAAGAAAACATAAGTTTCTTATTAAATTATAGGTACCTAATATTACATCGAAAACAATTTCTATATTATTATAAATACTATCATAATTACTAAAGGTATAAATACAGAAGCAATCATTACATCTCACATGTAGGCGTTCCATAATCAATAGGAGATTGAAAGTAAAAAAAATAGCATACCCAAGAGTCGAAGAGAATCATCTAATCCGATTTTGGTTTAGTATATAAATTCGTAATTATATATGCTTGGATAAATAGTTGAGTATAGCGAACATCAATCTTACTCATTTGAGAGGAATCAACTGAGAACGATAATGTTGGTACGTCTGAAAAACCACTAATTAGATGTTAATATTTAGCGTATTACTGGTATAAAAAACTGAAACACAGACATATCTGAATAACTAGATTTCCCGTAACTAACATGATCATGAACTGATTCAATACACAATTATGCTGACCACCATTGTGCTTTAACATACCAAATTATATGTAAAATTTTTATAAATAATAATAGTATAACAGACCAGAATCTGACAGCGTTTTAGGAAATCGCCAGGCATATACGAACCCGTTGTGAATTTCACGAAAGGCGGGTGCTAATGTATGACTGTTCTCTCTTAAACCGGACGACACATGAAGCCTGATAATATTTCATAGTTAACGCACTATGATAATGTAATAATTTAGTCTTAAAAAAATAATGAGATAGTGCTAAATATTAAAGTACTAAATACCTAGGGTACTTTTTGATAACTTCCGCAGGTCTACCAAAGTAGTCCTTTTCCACTATCATCCGACTCCTTACAATATGGGGATTTTCTGGGGGCATCATAGCATCGTATGGTGAAAATGTTACAGGTAACATAAAAAGAATCTGAAGTGAAAAATATGTAAAAACAAGGTATTTTGCGAAACACTTAAGCTATTACACTCACAATCATTTGCTCACTGTTGTTCTTAGTCATTCGAAGAGTGGTTTGACGCATAGACAGTTTTAAGCTATGCTGCAAAAAACTGTTAATATTTAAAAGGATATTATTGTAGAAAAGATATATATTTCACTAAAGTAGAAGCTCTAGAATGAAAATACACATGTATTAATATACAATATTATAGACTTACAGTTTCACCCAATCTAGCAGCACCTGTTTCAAAGCAGTTTTCCTTTTGAACATGACTATCAGTAGATAAACGTGCAGAATGCAAAGCACTTGCAGGTTCACCCAATTTCCATTTTCCTATATCACAATTAGAGAGATTATTTTCTTATAATAATGTATATGAATACTCTCACCAGCGCAGATGGCTCTTAGCCAAGCTGACATACACCTCTCTAGAGCCACCATACGTTCTTTCAAAAATTTGCATGTCTATAATAAACATAATATATAGACTACGTAACCCCGTCAATGATAAGAATAAAATGTAGTCACCTCATAGTTTTCTTGATTTATCAATTCAGACGGAATGTTACATTTTATTGGTTCAACTAAGGATAAATCAGCACCATGCCACATTAACTGACGAACCTAATAAAAATGCAATAAATAAATAAATAATTTCACTAGCAACATTTACAGATGAAAGAAAAACAAGGGTTTTATCTCTAGATTTACCATTAAAAGATTATTTCTATTAATGAGATAGTGAATAGGAGCTTGCTTGGATTGATCAAATATGTTGGTGTTGACATCTGAAACCGCATAAAAGATAATATAAATTAATGAAGTATTGGAGAAGTTCGATGAACAAAAGAATAACATAGTATGATTATTCATCACCAGACACTCGATTACTTACCAAATTTTAGCAGTGTATCAAGTTGACAAGGCTGTCCACTTATAGCTGCATAATGAATAGCACTTCGTCCACTAGTTTTAGTTGACATGGACAATAGACTACGAGCAGCAAATGGAGTTAGTGAGGAAAGAATAAGCTCAGTCATCCTATAAATTAATTTAAGTACACATAAGTAATAAAGTAGCTTCTTAACTCACGCCTATTTGTATATATGAAAATTAGAAACTTACATGCACTGCCGATGATTTCGAAAAAAACAAGGTTGGCTGTCACTCATGTGTGATGATAAATACATAACTACATTTGTACTCTCTTTTCGGTCTGTTAACATTTTAACAATACCCTGAAATCCAAACAGAAAGTTTAGATAACCAAAAAGTATAAGATTTTAAGATCACAGATGTTATTATATTATCCTAGCTCATAACATTTAACTACAGAATTAAAGAAATATTAATAAAACAAAACCAAAAAAATACCTGCATTACCAGCTCCAGCATAGCAGAGCTGCCTAATGTTCTATATGGATGATTACCTTCTCTAGTTCTAAGTACTTTTTGAATAGCTTGTACTCGACGCCACACCTATTAAATTGCGTGGTAACCTATCATCGCAGTCAATACAACCCAAAATACAAATAATTTAATTCAATAACAGAAAGTAAATTCTAAATTCGCACCTTCTTGATTTTTCCTTCAAGAACTAACTTAAGAAGTTTGCACATCCATTTGTTGTCACACACAGAAGAAGGTAACTAAATTTGAGTTTTTTACATTAAATAGAACATAAAATTAACGTTATCTTCATATTAATACAAATAATCCACTAAATGAATGTTTACCTCGTTCATTTTTACACCGAATTCCTCTAAAGAGTCGCGTTCCAAATATAGGGGACCCAGATGATTGTGCTCACGAAGAAACGTCTGAAAAAAAAGCTGTAACCAGCTTACTATATATATGTATATATTGAAAAATGTTTTAGAATAACCTCCTCAAATTTGGTCCTCCAATTTTCTTTTCTGATGCCGACCATATCGGAATAGTAAGGGCCTTTATCAGATCGGGCACAGGTAATCAATGGAATCTGTAGCCCACAAAAATGACTTAAAACCATATTTATAAAATAAACTTAGAGTATATTCATAGCAAATAAATGGAAGGCTTATTTGAGAAAACATACTTTGTCGTATATCCCAGTTGCCGCTATACCAAATCCAACAGTCGCCTGTAGTTTTTCCTTATTTCCAACCCGACAGCTATTTTTTCCACTGTAGTAAACCAGTGGGTAATCTCCACACGGTTTCTGAAGCTCCATGTGATCTTCTTGTATCATTTTTTGGACAAAACTTTGTTCGATTTGTTTGCGTAATTCATCTTCTTCTGCCATTTTTCTCTGCATATAAAAGTTCTCATTGAATAATCAATATATGTAATTATCCCACAAAGCATGACTCCTACCACTATTATATTTATAACGCATTAATATTTGCCTGACTTTGAATATATCCTAATGCAAGAGAGATATGGCACCTTATACCATCACTTACAATAGAAGAAATCTGATCCTCAAGTGGTCTCTCAGGATCAGAGTCCTTCTTGCCTTTTTTATCGCGCTTCTTTTTCGACCTTCCACTTTTCTTATGTTTTTCTTCCATATTAACTTGCATTTGGGGTGAAGGCTGAGCAATCTATAAATTTGCCCATTAAAGCATTTTTAAAGGGATGATATTTTAAGGGGCTTGGTACTTCATATCAATGCAGTGTCTTTTACTCGAATATTTACTCATCGCATATAATATTTACCGGATAATCATGTATAAGGCTCCTAAAGCCAATGTCACGGCTCAGCTCGTCTACTGGGGTATCAGTACGAATGGTACGACGATACTAAAAATAATATTTTGCATAACTCTTCTTTAATTTAAAGTTATAATTATCCGTTTAATGGACAAATTATTTTGGGGCTATAATTTAAACATCACTAAGAATACATATGTACCTCCGAATATTACGAGCTAAATGCAAGAACACAAATAAAAATCATAAGTCCAAATGACAACCTTTTCTATATCAACTGTAGGGCTCTCTGCACTTAATCCTTCAATCTTTTCAATAGGTGATGTCATAGTGCCCTTCGTATCGCAACCACCACTAGACGAGCTGGCCTCGTCGCTATCAACGCTGCTACTATTTGATGATGTCGATATAGAAGAAGTATCCGTCAGAGAGTTGCGACGCTAATAATATGTATTGTTATTATATACATAAATAAACGTGAATGAAAGCGTTGAATTATTTTAAATATACACAAATTCACGTCAAACAGCTAGTGCTTCTATATAATATAACTACAAACTAATACAGAACATACCTTATCTGTAGCTTTGTCCTTATCCGCTCCTTTTAAATTTTTATCCTCCTTGTTTTTATGCTTCCGTACCATGTCGGTTGTTAGCTACCCAAACTGAATATAACGTCATTTTAGTAATGAGTTATCCGCGCTAAATTAATTACTAATCATAAATAAAAGGTAAAATACGTGATTTAAAAGGGTTGTTAGATCCATCTCATACTAAATCTAGATGTGAACAAGTAAATAACATCAAAATTGCAATAAATAAAACTAGGAGACTTTGCTCTTGAGAGCAGGAATATAAAGAGGTGTGGAATATCTTAACAGTGTATTACAGAAAACTAAATATTTGATAAGTCTGAATAAACAAAACCAAATTGCAATCCAATAAAGCAACTGGTAAACATGTGAAGATGAAAACCTAAGTTGTAACACGCAGAAAGCTGACCGCCACGCAAAACAGGCACATCGTAGGGGATAATACAATGTTTAAGAAATAGTTTTAAAAACAACGACATTACTGCCTAGTGCAAAGTTATATTAGTGTTTATGTATATTTAATACAATTATTTAGAGTCAATTTGTTTAGAGATATTAGAATTATTGGTGTGAGATTATACACGTGTAGGTCCTATTAACATAAGCAATATTTAGATAATTATTTGTATATCTGATATGGTGATAACAGTTTAGTTTGGCATTATGTATTACAAGAAATGTATTTTAAAAATACTTCTCGTCAATTAAATTGGGATAGAAATTAATATCACAACTGAATTAGGGCGCTTGATCTGTAACGTATGTTTCAGTAACTATAATTTCCATTTACCTTTCTAAAATGTTTATAAAACCATCACATTCAATAATTAATAGATATATAATATTTTGTGGTAGGGCGAGATTTTCAGCGTGGTAAAGAAAATTAAGCGACAGAAATAATGAAAACATCGCCAGAAAATTACGGAAATATAGCAATATGTTAATAATAATATATTCATAGAATATTATAAGTTAATTACTTACTAAAATATCTAAACTTTTAATTAATACACAGGAATACATAACTAAAAATTTCGGTACTGTTTGCAACACAAACCCTATCCAGAAGGCTGTCCAAAGCTAGCATAAACATCAATCAAACACAAAATTATGACAAATAGCATTGAAAAGTTGTTCTTAATTAGTAGCAGTTAGTACAAAGGTTGCATAGTGAAAGATCTCCAATTGAACTATTTGTGTAATAGTACATGAAAAATAGTATCAAAAGAGCACGGTATTAAACACGAAGTATGTGTTGCAATATGCTCCTACAAGCATACAGTAGCATTGTCACGTATATATATGACAAGAAATATAAATATTTACTTCATAATTTTAACAATATAAATTCGTTAAGCCCGTTTCAGCGAAGCAAGCTATATGTTCCAATATTTGATGTAAAGTATAGCTTATATGGAAGTCACACAGGTAAGTAAAGGTGTATCGAAATTCACCGTTTTAACGAAAATAATTCCTAATCACTTGTGTATATATGTTCTCCCCTTATATGAGGATCAGTTTTTGAAAGTATAGTAAAAATATAAGTATATAAAAATAGCTATGAAATAACTACTTGATACATCTATAATACAGCAATCAACAAAGTATCAACACGGAGTGAATTTGAGCACCTGAATGAGATAACGATAACAATTACAGCTTCATATATTGTAGATGTCCCATTTCATTTAGCGTATGAACATCTCGAAAACGACGTTTTTTGCGTTTATACGACAGAGTGGTGGTTAGCCCTGTTTCCGATCAGGTTTAGTATGAATCAATGATGTGACTGTTGTTCGGACTGGAATCCATTCATTTCATACTCATAAAATAAATATTTTCTATTAATTCACAAAGTCCATTCGTAAGACTACTACTTACCTATTAGAGCATAAGTTAAAACGTGTTCTTATATAGCAACATAATTTCTATCTTAATACTAAAAACTATTAAAGAACATGAAAAATCGTTTATACCATTCTTATTTTGACTCCAGTCTTCCTTTTCTTTCTGAAAATCGGCTTTTTTGGTGCTATTTATGGTTAATGTCATTGGAATCACTTTATCATCTATTCGCGGTGAGCACCCAACCTAGAACAACGAGTTAAAATAACATTATAACAAACAGTGAATAAAGGAACAAAGATAATCAAATTATTATTCATTATTAAAATACCGTTCCAGGAATAATAGAGGTGCTATTCATTTCAATATATGATTTTAGATATTATATCGATCTTCTTAACTAACCGACAAAAGAAGTGCTGGAAGAAAGATAATCCCATGGAGTAGACCCAAGAATATTACGAGGAAAATAGTTTTTGCAAAAACATAAACCATGTAGGAATCGATTAGCAATAGTGGACATACACAAAAAATAGTTGACAAGCCAGCCTGAATCATGGGCCAGCCAATAGACCTAAAAATGCTTGTATTTAAAAGGCAGAATCAAAGAAGACAAAATGGTTAAGATAAACTATGTCTAAGAAAAATTTTAGGAGACTATAGTTCATAGTTATAAAGCTTAAAACATTACCATAATGAAACTTCGAGAACTAACGTGTAGACGATCTCGAAACGAGAATCAAAAAATAAGGATGTAATGAATGGAAAATAGATGTCAAATATTAGATACACATTGTAGAAATTAATGTGGTAACAATATAAACTTACTATAAGTAACATAAGCAAATCACACAAGTGCATATAACCTGTTAGTTCAATAACTTAGATTAGGTTGGTCCTTATGTTTTTAATAAACTTGCTTTTCTCAGCTCACTATTTCCTATAGTATTTTGTTCATAGAGAGGTTTGTGGAATACATTAAAGCGACTAAAGAGCCTTGTGCCAATAAAAGATATGCGTGAGCATCTTAACAAAGCCTAAGCCTTTAATATTGACTGCTATAGAACAGAGTTCCAGTGGGACGACATATTGAATTGCACATTAACTTTCTAAGTAGAAACCATGTCTGGTACGTAGAAAACTGCACACGCTTGGTTAACATTCGCTGTGTGAGATAGGATAACCTCCTCCTACATGTAGCGCATCATTCCTAGATCGGCGTGAGATAATAGTAAAGGATGAATGATCGTGTATATCTTGCTATTTTATGGGAATTTCAAAGCTATAATAAAGAATTCTCAATGTTAATCAAAAATGGAATAGGATTTGATTATCAAAAAGTTAGAAGAAACTCAGAAATATCCAAAAGACATGATTCCGATATTTCCTGATTTCATAGATACCACTTCATGCGTTAGTTATCTATCGAGAATGCTTTATCGTTCAATCCCTTCCTTCACTGCAAACCGGAAGCCAGTATATGAACCAATCCAGTTTGTTTGGAAAGTGCGTAATAAATTTTATAGTTGTAATAGCTCTTTTCTTTCTCATTAAGTAAGATTCAATGAAAAAAATTTAATTGGTTAATAAATAGTGAAAATTTTGATTTCATAATAGGAGCTTCTATATATAACTTAAGAAAACTAATATAAAGGAAAAACGCTTAAAAGCAACTACTGTTTATTCTATGACTAATGTAATTTTTCCCAATTTTTGCATTAACTAAAATGAGATATTACAAAATCAAGCCAATTTATGCATTTATAAAACAAAATCGGTTAGCAACTTAACTCAAGGCATCAGCCAATCTTTCCTCTGTCGTCCAGGTCAATGGGTTTCGGTAAAAGTGATAACTGATGTGTGCTAAAATCACAATTAACTACATATTTTAATTAGAGTAGGCATCCATTTTCAAATATGCGTAACAAAAGAGTGTATAAAGTATTGTGAATATCTTTTTTCAAGTGCAGTTTTTAAAGTGTTCATATTTGACTTTTATTAGGTTTAATTCACATTTTGGTTTAATGCTAATAGTTTTCATTTTAATGTGCAAAGGTAGTTTTGTAAACTCAGTATTTATATTTATATTCAAAAAATGCTGTAGATATGATGCATTTTGAATGAGATATACTTTTATGTCTACAAATAAAGTTTAGATGTTTCAACTTTCGTGGCATTACCCTGTAGCACCTAGGGATCAATTGAATGTCTGCTGGGCACAGCCTTCAAGAATGACTACTCAAAACAGAAAATTGTTAAATAATTGAACTGTGAGATTGGAAACCAAAGTCATCATAAATTTGTTAAACTATATCCTTTTAAGGATCTAATCGACAAATTCAGATATCATATTCAGTAATATTATATTTCCTTATTCTCGTCGTCTAATGCCGAGGAGATAGGTTTTCCAGCAAGAAATTGCTAAGTTAGATAAAATCTGAATCTAAAAGCTATTGTATTAAACATTGGTAAATCGACAGTAATATAATTAGGTTGATTTAGACAATCCACAAAGTTCCAAATGCTACTAAGAAAGATTTCTATAGCTGATTTTGGTTAATTTTGCATTAAGTGAAAATTCTGTCTAAAACAATTCCGTTAATTGCGGATCTATAGACCATTAAAAATATCCACTATCACATGTGCGTTCGAAACATTGTTTAGGCGTGACAATTTCAGAGAGTTATGATACGAACTTTTTTTTTGCAAGATTTCATTACTTTATTCACGTTCAGCACTGCTATACAATAAACTAATGTTTTACTAAATTACTTGATATCCTGAAATTTTATAGATACCACGAATGACCCTGTACTGTAGTAAAAGAAATTGAGTTAAAAACTAGTACCTGTGAAATCAACAGAAAACCCAATACTCATCAAAGTTGTGCACATAGTTATAGGATCCAAATTCACATTCCAGAGGGAAAGTAGACCAAAAACTCCAATGTTTATGGATAACATAGCCACCGAACTTAAATTACAACATTGAAAAAAACAGTAAAAACAGAAATAGTAATTGTAAAGTTCACCTTGACAAAATGGAACTGGCACTGGGAATCATCAGGAAACAAGCAAGATCCATAGTTATAGCAGCAACAATAACAGTTGATAGAGTATTTGCACCTATGGAATCCAGTTGATCTACGTAAAATGAATACACCTAGAAGAAAAAATGTTTCTGAAAATCTAACTATTGTAATTGCTCTAGAATAATTATGGACAAGTACTTAAATCTGCGACTTTTTTTTAAAATTAGCAGAAAGGTTGGAGTTACCAATAAATTGTAATTAATAATCTGAAATAAATAATGGACATGGGTTCTAACATACAAATAACAACTCAGGAACTTTATGACTAATGCAAAGCGGTTAGCATACCTAAAATGCTTACCTGAAAGACAGTGACGTTAAAATGTGAATACTGATTGGCAACAGCTCTCCATTGGTGCTGAAGATTAGCACGAGTATTCCAACTGGCATCGGCCCCCATTGCACAAGCAGTTGCAAACATGAACCTATAAACCAAAAATTGAATGACAAATACAAAATTCTGTTTCCCTTCTATTCTTCTATAATGATTACTAGCTAGCAGAATAGTTAACGGTATATTTTAAATAAAATCATAAGACTAAAAGCAAAATTACAAACTTTTCCACACCAACAACAGCATTCGTAGCATTTCTTTCCAGACGCACCATGTCATTCCACCGTGCTCCGCCATTTTCTGGGTCCTTTTAAAATTAAATATTAACAATAATTAAATATGGTTGATTTAGAACTAGTTTAACGACTAAATTTCGCCCTTTAACTTTTGTTCCAGTGAATTACAAAAAGAAATATTATAGTTAATTTTATATAGTTCTGAAATTACAAATTCTAATGTTCTCTCACAACCAGTTGTTATAAATAATGCTTAAAATAAACAAGCCTATTGAATATCATTTTAACTTTTAGTTACTAGTTTGCCGAGGATTGTATGAAATACGATAGTTTTGCGGCTATATCATTCTGACAATAACTTTAAAATCAACAAACCCTCAGCCACTGATCCAAGAGTGCATAAAATCCATCTTTCGAGTGATAAAGTGCACTCTGGTATAGATACGACCGCAACCAGAAAGATGTTGAGTTACGACCCATTGAATATGGAAGTGTCTCGAAACGATCTACTAATTCAAACATAGCGTGTTGATTTCTCTCTTCGGAAAGATCTGGGGGAGAGTTTACAAAAACCATAACCTAAAATTTAAACAATTCGAAATTGACTAAAAATGACTACCTTATTACTTTTGTTTATAACCGTATGATCAAAAATCTTTGTCAAGAATAAGTACTATCTACCAATTGTCCTTCGCTCCACAAATACTTTTCATAAAGGAAGGCAACGTGTTGAAGTTGACTGTCTTTCATTACAAGGTTTGTAGTGTCCATTTTCACTTCCATTTGCATACATCCATACAGAGAGGCCGTCCAGTAAATAATCAGAATTATTAACAGCCCAAGGCGAGTCTAAATTACTATCAAAATTATTACCATCTATGGTTTTTTGTTTTTACCGATGAATCTATATACAAGATTATAAATAAATTATATTTAAAAAAAAGTCATAACTGAGTTCATAAATACCTGCCAATACTTAATTATCCGACAATATTTTGCTACGATTCCATTAGGATCCGCAGGAAAGACAGATCGAATGGAGGCTTGAGCGCATACCTGGAAATTTTACAAATTTGCGCTTCTCCTAATTTTAAAGTATATTGTGAGTTATAAACAAGGAAATGGTTTTAAAGTGAAAAAATATTTCTACCCTGATAGAGGTAGTGTAATTTTCAGGAAGTTGTATATAAATTATGATTGAGTCTTTGAAAATTATAAGATCTTTACAAAACTTTTTTTTAGATACTCCTACCGATTGCCTTTTCTCAACTTCCACTGGAATCTTGATCTCCGGCTTTTCTATATCTTGTGTTACTCTTCGTTCTTCATATACTAAAGCAGCTACGAAGAAGGTGAGCTAAACTGATAAAATATATGACAGATAAATTTCTTAATTAGTAGATCAAGCAAACTGTTATAAAATTATAGTATATTTTTACACAATTGGAAATTACCAACATTTTATCCATAGAATAGATACCTGGTAAATAAAATCTATGCAAACTCCAACGGCCGTATATAGACAAAAGATAGAGATAGCAGGAGTAGGTGTTAGAACTCCAATGCCAAATGATAGAATATTAGTAGCAGACGTTACTGTGATAGAAGGTCCTGCCTCTTCCATTGTTTCCGCTAAATATTTTAATTTAAATCCTTTACCTTAAGTATTTGCATATATATATATAATTAAAAGATGGCATAAATTTGAGTTTAGTTGAGTCTAGAAAGGACAAACCAATTTGCTCCTCGAGTCCTTTACTCTTATCGGTCTTACGCATGGCATGAATTATGATAAAAACATCATCAGAACCAACACCAATTATAAGGAAAGGCATGACAAGAGCTATAGAATTGAATGGATAACCAATAAGAAACAACAGACAAAACCTGAAAAATAATTATAAATTATGTTTAATAGATGTATAGTTTAAAACAATACACTTTGAGATAAGTATAGAAATGTGATGGTCAAGAAAAACCATAAAGGGAAAGACAGAAAATAAGGATGAAAAAACAAACGTAGTAGCGACGGCCATTAGAGGTCCAATAACTCCTAGAAATGCCATTACAACCGAATGTATTACATGGAAATGTTCTCTACGATTAGTTATGAGAATAAAAATGAAAACAAATATGACCGATAAAGTGAAGTATGGGATGCACGCCATCCCGTTATTCCGGACCTGCAAAAAAATTATACTTATAGAGTTTTAATTTATCAGTAAACAACCTTACTACCAATATTTGCTATATTTTCCAAAACTTTCACCTCTCTGGATATCATTTCATCGCTGTTGCACGTGATGTTCAAGCTGTGATGTTGGAAATGTTCTACGTAATTAAATAGTTCTGATTCCCAGCTGAAAAAAAGAATGTTTTTATGGGTAAATTATTCCACACAGAGATATAATATAAGATAGTTTTTAAATAGGAGAAGGTACCTGTTTAAAGTTTTAGCAATCTCGTCAGTTTGCCTATCCGTCCGAAAGTAAAGGACAACAACTTTCACTGAGGATATCCTTTAAAGTATTAATATATTATTCTTATATAAAAACAATAACGAAAAGAAAGAGTTATATGGAAACACAAACATAATTAGGTGCGTAAGTAATTATATGCATATGAACAAAATTAGCTTTTACTTTCTTAAATACGCCACTGGAATTGGAATAAGGCATTACCAATTTTACCTACACATTAGTGTTTGGATCTATCTCGACTCCAGCAAAGTGTTCTCCCACATAGTATTCATCATTATATAAATGCATGGTAGGGTAGGTGAGACGAAAATTCGGATGTAGACGAGATGAGGCATTACGGTAGATCAGATTAAAGAGAGGTATAACCTGGAAAGAAAAACTTTAAACAAATTTTCAACGGATTAAAAGATGAATGTTAAGGAGAAATACAAAAAACAACTAACTTGATTTTCACTACAACTACTCCCAGAGCACAAATCAGCAAAAGAACACAGAGTTTTCCCATTCATATTACACTTAGTCGTGAAATTATACTACAATAAGCATTTGAATCACTCAGTATCAAAAAGTAAACTAATAGAAAAGTGCTATATTATCTATAAACTTATAAGAAATTTTAATTCTTTCTTTTACCTGAAGGTAATTTGACAAAGAATCTACATCGTCCAAGTAATCCCTACGTAACAGATTGCCCATATCTTTTGCAGTGATCGTAACCTGCGGTTAAGTATACACTATTCATTTTTTTAATCTCCACACATTAATTTATAGGTCTGAAATCAACTTTTCCTAAAAATTTTTTTTTAAATTCTGAAACGCACTTTCTTTCCCACACTTTTCCCTCGAGATTCTTTTTCTTCTTAGCCGCCCATCCGTTCCAAGCAGCGCAGACGAGTCTCTTAGTCAGTTTTCGCGCGCTGGCTATCCCAAAGACTAATCACTGGTCAGTTAGACCGGTTTCTTTTGGTTTAGCTATCGATCCATTTGCATATTATAGAAAATTTGATACATTTGGTTATGCAATAGAATGCGATGTAAAATCAAGTGTTTCACTTCATATTTTTATTTACCACTAAAGCCAGCAGTTAATGTTAACCCCACTTCCATCTCCAAATTTTTGCGACATAAGCCCCAAAACAGACGGAATTTCATTATTCTGGGATTGGGATAATTTCCTGTTTAGTGATTTAATAAATAATATTTCTGAATCCCCTTGATATTCTCTTCAAACTACCTATACATTCTGTACAACAGTCATATTTTTAATATGCTTCTGATGCTAACTTAGAATAATACCAAGGGTTTAGCTGTCTTTCTAAGGACTATTTTTTTTAGATAAATGTTGGTTAGTGAGTTACCATTCACTAATTAATAAAAGGAATCGATAAATATGTGAAATTGTAACAGTATAAAAATAGGACTTAAATTATGTAAGCTAAAAATTTGGTACTAATAGTTAGGTAGTAGCATATTTTAATGAATATATGAAGCGCTATATATTTTTTCATTCATATCTTTAATTATTTGAATATATGATGATCTTCTAAGTTTAATTTAAATTATCCAAGGCTACCAAAAGATCACTTCAGAAGAAAAGGAGAAAGCCAATTAAACTGGAAATTTCCGACTTATTTCGAACAAAAAGGAATGCAGCAAAAAGATACTTCCGCTAATTCCATAAGAGAATAGTTGCACAAGATACGCAAAATGCATATAATGCTTTTGAACAAAGGCAAATACTTGTTTTTGCTAATGAGGTTATTTAAAAGTATGAAAGACTTAATGTGCTAAGAAATTGATAAACATATTTCGGCTATATTTTTCAAAATTTCCGAACCCGTAATAACGCTAGAGCAATTAAGTATTTGAACTGCCTATACTGTAATGATATTGCAAACGTAGATTATAGGAAACTATCATAAGTTTTCAATAATAGTGTAACCAGAAAATTCTCCCGCCAAATTCACTCTTATAACCCATCGTGACTTTAAAAAATATTAGTAGATTTGGCAGCAGAAAGCTTAACAGAGGTTTAAATGTATATAATAAATGAACAGTTACACTTAATAACGTAATAGTTCCCACCTCCAACCAGAATTTGCCTCCTCGGTCATTGAAAAACTCATTAGCGACAGCATGTTCATAGTGAGACTCAGCACCCGATGGACTGAAGTCAATATCACAAATTAGTTTACTTTCTCTCTTCCTTTCTTCCTATTTTTTTTGTTTCTCTATCATTATTCAGCTTCTTCTTTACTTTATGTATGTAGCAGAATATGAGAAAAATGCTACATTTGGATTGAAAGTTTTGAATATTAATAAACAAGACGTATTACTATTTTCAGAGATAATATCTTAGCATATTTACTCGTAATTTGTTCTCTGTGTAGTCATTATGTGAGTCATGCTCCCCTGGTAACAACTTTAGAGATCGTACAAGGCTTTACCCCAAATCGTCCCCCAATCACGCACACTAGGTTGCGAAATCCTAATCAGTTACTGGCTCTAATCGGGATTTCTTGATTACTGAGAATTTTATTAGGTTATATTTAGTCTATCAAACCCCCTCCCCCATTATTTTCACAGAGATGGTCGCACACAAAGAAGCTTTACAGGAAAAGATCACAATCAACCGTTTATTAATTAGAGTGCTCATCGTTAGTTAATGGAATTATATGTATTATTTTATTTAAAGAACATTAATAAAGATGGAAATTCTATCATATAACTTTCAGCTAAGTTGGAGTAATGAAATATGAAAGAGAAAACACGACTTCAACAATTATTAGAGGAAATATATTTCTATATCTTTTGAGGTCCATGACATATGGATAAAATATTATAACAGGGCTATAATCCAGAGCATACTTCTTGTCTTGTTCGGAACTGGTTTTTCACCAAAAAGGTCAAATACCTACAGTGACCTTCATTGTTAGGTGACTTGAGCAACTTTTGAAAAAGCTTTGACATTGATACGAGACCTCTAATGAGAGTAGGCATAGTTAAATTGAAGAAGCAAAAAAGGATAGGTGAAATTATTATAAGTGATGCTATGTCAATTCATACATACTCCAAAAATCATATTGTAACGTTTTGACAAAACTTTCACCTTTTATTTTATACAAATCCACAAGTTCGAACTATAGTAAACCATACCTATATAGGTACCAGATCCTATTTTCTTCATAAAATCGTAGTAATCCAAACACGCTGAAAACTGTTAAGAGTATGGGAATCCAAAAGAAAGGTGCAGGATGCCTAGAATCGAAATATTTAGTTTTTTGACTTTCAATATGTCTTATAAATGAACATATTTGCAATATTTATATATATATAATTGATATTTGCAATAAAAATATACATATTGTCTTAGTATGCTTATTCTGTACGCTGGTAGCGGCGCTATAAATGTAAACGCGACCTAAATGGCGAACAATAGAGGGAAATGCAATGAGACATCCGCTACCTGATCTGGACTTTAAATTCATTCGATCAATAGTTTGACCAATCTGTTTAAATTTAGCTTTTAATTAGATTATCATTATGACTATACTACTATTGAATATCTACATAATCAAAGACATTGTGATTTTTAGGAACTTTTAGAATTGGGAAGTTTTACTTCGAAGTTGGTATTGTTCCATGTGTGACTGAGCATAAGCCTCCATAAACACCGTGATAAGAATAGCTAAACATTCTAATTCGTTAATTATGTACTCTTACTAAGAATTCCAGTATATAAATTTTAGTGCACATTCATAGTGAATTCAGCGGACAGTCAGTTATTCAGGGTTTCTAAGTTTAGCAATCCACATTAGATCGCGCAGCGACGTAAACCCGTTCAGGAAAGCTGGACAGGTGGGTGATCTCGCAGAGCTAAAGAGATAGAAGGAGGATAGGGGAAAGCAGTGAACATAAAATTTGTTGAAAACCAAAACTATTAATATGTTATGGAATAATTAAAGAAGAATGTATTGACACTAATATTGCACAATGCCTTTATTTAAAGATTGTATTCCCATGAGTTAGTAACTTCAGAGTAGTTATAGAATATTTACGCATTGATGCATACATTCCTTATATGAAGATCCTCTTAATACAACAATACAACTATTACAGTTGAACTATGGCATCCAAATAAGTCTTATTAGATGAAGAGTAACCTCTAGACCACATATCCACGTACTGCTATGTCCTTCATCACGAAAATAATATAAAGTAGCCCCAATTTAAATCAGTTGAGTAAAATACCTGTAGACAAGAATCCCAGTTCCTTTAAAAAAGTGACGGATTTTTAGACTCAAGACATGCCCGGGAGACTTCATTGGTGTGCGCTAAGAATGAAATCCTGACCCCGCCCACAGACAAGATAGGATGGACAGCGACGGGAAAATATACAATTATCACAGACACTTGTACGTGGCACAGCTTCCCATAAAGTTCGCTCACATCAAATTTAAATAGATTCCCTATTACAATTAAATGTACTGATCTTGTCTTTTTTACAAGTTGCTTATGATGTAGCCAGTTGAGTTCATTTGCTACTGAAATAACGCTTCATGTGGCTATAGTAATGCTATGCATTACTACTGAGCATGTAACTTCGGAACACATTTAACAGTGATGCAATGAGTACTACCATCCCAATAACCAGTAGAGCTGATACACTTTAGTAATACTCTAGATAGACGGGTGATTGGTTTGAAAATAAGCATTAAAGGGAATATCATCGGAATTACGAAAGTCTTCAACAACTATATGCCACAGACTCGTACTGTTCTGAACATTTATGTATTCTCTCTTTAATAAATATGTCATTGAAAAGCAAGCACACTACCACATTGTCTTAAAAAAGAGAACATTTCAGAGATACTTTTAAAACATCTGTCTCAACATTACTACTAATTTCATGCTTTGAATTTGGAATTACTCATATTTATTCTAGCAAAATTAACAAAAAACTAACATTAGTTTACCCGTCTTACAGGTTCAAATTATTTGCATCTAAAAGATGATTTGATACTGTTGTTAAAAAAACTATGTATAGCATTTTAAACAAAGCTATACAAGAAGAAAATCACTGTTTAACTTTAAGGTAACATATAGAGGTTTCATCACTGGAAAATATTAATATTATAAGACTGAATCTGGCTGCTGTACGAATCAATCGTTCCACATATGAGTCTATTTCTTGAACGATATGCTGTTTATTATCGTCATCTTCCCTAACCTCTCCTTCTTCACCGTCAGACAATATCTAAAAATCTAATTATAGTTGTAGTTTAGCAAATGCTTAAAACTTGGAAAACCCAAGTAACCTCTTGTGTTCTGTTCATAAAGTCAAGCTCTATCATAGCTAGACCATAATCCAGAAGATCACAGACTACTTCTTGCACATATTCATCAATAGATGAAAAATAAGATGGATAGCGCACCTTGAATCTACAAGTACAGGACATGATATCAATCACTAATACCAGTACCTAATCAAAAAAAAAAACTTTACAAATCTCACAAACTATGCAACCACTAAAAATAGATATTTAAAAGTAGCTCACATTTTGTTTGAATTTATCTCAAACTCAGCGGAATGTTGAAATCCACACATCACCGTTTTCTTAGAGCTGACCATATAATACGAAAGGGGTCGAAATTTTGAACATGTATCTGTTCGCACGGCTTTACTATAAAAAGCAAATAAATTCCACATAAAAATCTCATCGAAGAACCAGTACTATCATTATAGTAAAATTAACAACTTTAGATGTCCTCCAATATGCAGATAGTAAAGAGTGCAGAAATCAGTAAAAAGATTCTTATTGACAAAAACATCCCTATTTATATGGCTCTTAAAGCAACTGCCAAACTATCTAACCATAAATATTAAGTTCTATTTTTCCACCTCCAGTCAATTCCGTCTTCCACTTCTACGTTTTGCTTCATCAAACACCGGATACACAAGTCTGGCGATGCCACCTTACATTGGCATTCTTCTAAAATGCAATCAATTCCAAGACGTTCACCGCAGGGACAAAATTTATGGTTGGAGCTGAAAGACTGGGGGAATATTCATATAATTGTATATATTGGTTTCTCTTTTAAAAAACCTATGGGATCAAGTAATGTGTATCTTATATTTCACAAAGAATAGACACATCGATTTGACTTGAAAATTTAAATATTATTTCTTATAAACGCACCTCTTCATCTCTCGCTTCCTCTTTGCTTTTACTTCCGATTCGACATTAACAACCTCGCTACTATCTACCTTGAGCTTAAGTTCCTGAGACCATCGATCATAGTCCCATCCATATCGACAGTTACCAAAAATTAGCCTGAAAATACCATAATTGGAATTGAAAAAAGTAAACAATCATTTCATTTAAATGTAGAGTAATGACATTTGAGAGAAAAATCTGACCCCTTATTCAACTTCATTTTTACAAGACGCATTGCAGCCCAAGAGTCCTCTACAGAACAGTGACCACTTCCACCCTACATTAATAGTAAATGTATACAAAAGAAACAAAATAAAGTATGCAAGGCTTAACTTACTTGAATAGTTTCACCGAGAAAAAGAGACATTAGATTCTTGAGACTGGTTTTCCTCCTTTCAGAACCAGATAAATTGTATATTACACCTACGTCAATACAATACCTGAAATAAAGTTCTAACTTTGTCACTAACATATATTTTCTAATTTGAAAAAAATAGAACCCACGGATGTGCCATTTTTAGCGCTCTGAGATCAAACTCAAGTGAATGTCCACATAGTATGGCATCAGGTGGTAAACATGCCCTAAGTGCCTTTTGTACATCAGAAAGAGAAATTGTTACTGTCTCCATCATCTCAGGTGTTATACCAGAAAATTTCGTAAGGTAATCCTGTAATTTATTTTTAGCTAGCTCAGATAAAAATAAACAGTGAATATCAGTGTCCTAAAATGCGCTTCCTTTTTTCATAACTCACTTCAAGGACATGACCTTAGTGGTAAAAGCTTATAACCCAAATTAATTTA
This sequence comes from Heterorhabditis indica, assembly GCA_020740425.3. Classification (NCBI taxonomy): domain Eukaryota; kingdom Metazoa; phylum Nematoda; class Chromadorea; order Rhabditida; family Heterorhabditidae; genus Heterorhabditis; species Heterorhabditis indica. The sequence goes on from JAJAVP010000014.1 coordinate 525,421, forward strand.
CTAAATATATGCTCATTAATTTATACTAGCTAGGCTTAATTTTACATAACTGCCGTCAACCACCTACTATATTTCCAGTGACCGATCCTGTTCCACTATAATTTCAGAGTGACTGTTTACAAACATCATCGATCTATTGCGTGGTGTGGTGAATGTGGAGAATTTTCTGGGGTTTCCTCTATAAACTACTCTCTATGCCAATCTATCACACAAAGTAGCATATTAATTTAATTGTTTGAAATTCTACGCTTAAACCTATGCTGATTGTGAGTAAAATACGCATAACTAGTTTAATTTTAAGCAAGTTATGAAGACGAAGATTATTATTTTCTCCACACATTCTAGAAAATGTAAAAGAGAAGAACAAACCGTTATTTTATTCTCAGGTTTAACTAATGTGTCTAGTACAACCTTGCCATCTTCGCGAATCTAAAGGAAATAATTTATTCATTTAAATGGTATAAAATATTAAGTTAAAATTCACTAGTGATATCCTGGTTAGTTCGTGTACACCAGCAGTTGTAACACACATTTCGCAGTCAATTGCAAATAGAGGAGAATTTGCGGTTATCTGGATATACCTGTAACAGAGATGCTACAAAGTTTATTCTTTTAAAAAATTATCTTTAAACTATAATTCTCAGGAAATAAAATAACCAGCAAGTTACTAGTAAACACCATTAATCCAACCTATCTTTTGTTGCTATAAAGTCATTATCAGGAAAAGGATATGTGTGTTCGACCATATCAGCAGAAGTTAAAAGAAGCTCCGTTTTTAATGATTCAGTTTTCCCTATACCTTTCAAGGGGTCAATTTTCTGCAAAGGAAAAATCAAAATAATTTCGAAAAAAAATCTCTAGAACTTTATACTAAATACCATTTTTATTAAAATAATGCGAATGAGATAATGTTATATTACAGGCATGAGTTTAAAAGATAATACTAACCAGAACTTTCTCCTTGATCTGTTCTTGCATACTAACAGGTACATGCATCATGTGTTCCCAAAAAATATCCCGATTCCCAACATCGGAATCCATATGTATCCACTGCTTTTCAAAAAAGGCATCCACAAATGGAAAGGAATATGGATTATTCACCTAAAAATCCAGATTAAAGTAAATAATAGAATACTCTCCACTCTCAGTAGGCATGGAAAAAGAAATCTTTCAGATCACTTAACTTACAATATAGCTATTTGGACAATTTACTCTAATTAGTATTGTTTGTGATGTACTCTTCCATGGTCTAAAGTGAACCCACTTAGGCTTTGCTACAACAGATCCAATAACGGAAAACTGCACTAGATCACGAACTTCTATAATAATTCCATCCATCAATATACATGTAAATAAATGGGAAAGAAATATATATACAAAGTAATATGAAATGGCAAAATATTTTTTGGATAAAATAAGAAAAATCTTGTAAAAATTAGCGTACCAGGATGAGACATATATACGCCACCTAATCGCTCGAGTGTTAATGTAAGTTGAGGACCAGGCAACCTCTGCTGCCTAGCGACTGCCAATTTACGGGAAATTTTCATAGAACTATCCTTTTCATGAAAACGCCCTTAAAATCAAACAATCATACAGAATATGCTCACACTTTGTAATAATCCATTATAATGAAATCTTATTATTATACAATACTACTAATTTATGTGATATAATAATAACAGAAATAATAGTAAAACATCGTTTTCTCAGATTTTTCATTGTATGCATAGATTTTTATTGTTAACCGCATTAATATATTTGACAAAAGCAAGTACTCAATACCTCAGATACTTACCCACGTCTACTGAATGCGGAGAGTCGTCTAAAATTCCATGAACAGTGTTGATTGGTTCATTTCGTGACCCACTGGCTTTTACTGCTTGTACCTTCTCCTCAGTTGCACTACTCAGTAAAAACAATTCACTAATTTGTTTCTTCAGTTTATTTACCTGTCGTTGTTTTCGTTTATCCATGACTATTGACGAAGCCTAAATAAGTTGGAAATGATGCTAAGAAAACCAGTAATCTATTTACCACAACGAGTGCTTGAGCAAAAATCATCCACTACATTTCTGGTATTAATCTCAACTTAATTTAAACTGGAAACAGAATAATACATAAATAAATAGACACTGAAAAGCAGCAAATAGATCATGAACACACACTTAAAATACTTCAATGTACTGATTTCATGATACGTAGCACTTCGATTGTCACTTTCTCCAAATCCTACTGTTAATTACTTTATCTAAACTATGATACTGTAAAATTGAAGTATTTTTATTAAATTTTACGTAAAAATCACGGAATCTTTAGTGAATAAATATCATCTACTGCTTATTAATAGGGACATGCTAGTGTTCTTACTATGATGAAATATAACTGAAATCCAATTTTAGTAATGATACAATTAAAATATTTGCACCTTATATTTGCACAACGGATCTTAAACATGTTTGCGAAATAACTTATTCTGAATACTTGGAAACATGGATTACACTGTTAATTGCAGCGTGCTTTTTTCCTTATGCGATTTTTACACAGAGTTCGAATATTAATTTAGGCACAACAGTTAAGAAGTGGCATTTATCAGTTTATTGTTATCGATTAACAAACTCCTACTCTGTTAATAGTCTAGAATAAGTTTTATTTTATAAAAGAAATTCATTATCTATGACGTTTTCACGATACTTCAAGCTTGTCTCCTAGTTAATTTTTAATGTAAGCTCAAATATAATTCAGGTTTTATTCTTATCATATTTTATTTTGCCTCACAATTTGGATCCGCAAATATTTACCGTTAGTAAATAACCAAATGCACATCTGAGTTAGTTGTCTAGGCAGTTATCACTAATATCGTTCCACTTAATCGATTAAGTAGCAGATAATAAATGTATCAACTGAGTCAGAATTTAAGCTTTCTTTTTAAAATAACGTTTAATATTATAGTGTTCAGTTAAACTGGAAATTTAATAGTACATCGAAAAGTATCAGAACTGGATAAGACAACAATGGATATAAATTCAGTGTATTGGAAACGTTTTAATTATGAATCGAAGTACCTGGTTAAGCCAAACGTTGACATTATTGTTTCGGCAATTGATAGTCACTCAAAGTAAGTTCTACTTGAGTAGTTGGAATTAATATTTAGCAAATAATTAATTGTGAGAAGATAGCTGTTCATTTGTAAGTGTAGTGAAGTGTACCATGGGATTCCAGGTTTTTGACCTATTGTACGTTAAAAATCACTTGAAATTAACTGTGATAACAAAGTGTCTGGTCCCTGTTTACTCAGTGCACTAACATTGAATATTTTAAGCAACCACTCAGGTTTAGGTGGTTCATGGATCACACTGATGAGTTGAATTCTCTTAATTCTGAGATTTTTGACTACTACAAGAGAAACAGGCAGGTTAGTCTTGTGTATCTTTACACTGAACCGCTGTATTTTAATTTGTAGTAATTTTCAGAGTGATGATGAGTTCAAGCGGAAGATGGCGTTCAAGGATAATGTGAAAAATGTTGTAAAAAAGTACAGAGTTCGTTTATGGTAAAAACTTAGTCTGATTAATGGGAAGCGTATTGCTAGGAGCGTTACTAACAGCAACTTTTAGGATTGGTGGTTTGACGTATTTCCATCCGGGTCAACACTAACATTTCTTGGCACGCGTAATTGCGACCTAGACCTGTGCATATGGTGTCCAGAAGCGAATAATGCATTCGAAACAGAGAGAGAGTAGGTTGTATTATCTTTAAAAATTTTTTGAATATTATTACGCTTTAATTATGCAAAAACTAGGGCTTTGTATGCTACGTTTGCTTACCTTATATATTAAGGTGAAATTTCTAGTGCTGCCTATAACATCCTTCGTATTCTGCGTCATATCTTCTACTTTGATGAAAAATTTAAGAAGGATATTGTGGATATTGAATATGTTGATGCAACTGTAAGTGAAATAAACTACAATGGTAGTGGTATTGAGAGAAGGTGATTTTGTACGGTTTTTCATCTCTTTTCAATAAAATAATAAAAACTGAGTTTTTAAATTTGGTATTGTCATTTCAAATTATTTCTTAACAGTCTTTATAGCTTTTATTTCAATACCAAGTTAACATTACTTGTTACTGAGAAAACAGAAGGCCTACATTGCATTCTCAATTCATTTCCCTGGAAATGATGTATTTAAATTTTGTTATATCACTTATATTAGTGCTCATTTTAGATACCTATTCTAAAGATACGCACGATAGACGGTTTAGAAGTCGACCTTAGCTCATGCACAGAGAATTTCGTTTCAGGACTACATAATTCATTTCTCATTCGGAGTTTTGCCATGTAAGGTTTTCTGCGTATGTAATAATTTAATATAATAATTATTCTTCAGTCATGCTAGATTAGAAATTAGTGGTATGTGAGTAAAACATATCCATAAGTCCTTTTATTGTTGAGCTATATTATTACATAAGGTAATTTAGATATGATTATCGTTTAGCGCAGATGAACGCTTCGCTCCATTATGTGTGTTGGTAAAGCAATGGGCCACCGTAACTGGTGTTAAGAATCCAAAAGATGGTTGTTTCAACAGGTGAGAAGATAAATGATATTGGTAAATACTGTTTAATAGTCAGTTTATATTTAGTTATGCGCTAGTTATGTTGGTTATACATTTCCTGCAGTGCGGAGTATCACCACCAATCCTACCAAATCTACAAAAACTATTCCCAGGTACAATCTTTTAGACTATGCATATATATTAAGAGGTATGGATATTGTTTGGAGAACATATTTAGATCAATACGCCACCGACAAAGATAACTTCCCTCAAGTTGTGGATTTTGATGCCCATTGTTTTCCGGAAGAATTACCTGGTATAGCAATCCTTAATTTTATCGTTATGTGGAGTTTTTCGGAAAAACAGACGTAGTGCTAGAAGGTTATTGATGAGTAACTAATAATTTTTGGCTTCTTATATGCATGCTTGGTATTAACCTCTTTCTTTATGACTTTGTTACAGAAATCGATTACAATATAACCTCGGTGGCTGAATTATTCATTTTATTCCTGGATTACTACATCTCATTCGACTTCAGTTCTAATTACATATCTATGAGGGATGCATGTGTTCAATCGAAGTAAGTTACTAACTTTTTTATTGTTACATTTCCATTATATCCAATCATTAAGGGCACTTGATTCTGATAACAAATACGAAAGAAATGAAGTCTACATTAAAGATCCAATTGATGACCATAACCCTGGTAGGACAGTTAAAGACATTGGAAAGATTAAGTTCGAGATGAGGTTTGTGTGCATAATTAATAACTATAGTCTATAGCAAGATGTTCAATAGGCGTTATATGCTTTTCGGAAATGATTTAGTATTTTCCGAAAATTTAATTGCGTTGTGTTTTAGAGTAACACTGGGCATGTTTAAGCAAGGCATACCAGTACAGGGGCATAATGAAAATTCTCGCAGATTTCCTCAGCTAGTTGATATTTTGCCTTTCCTCTTATCATCTAAGTGAGTAGAGAAATATATATTATAATTTATAAAAATGTTCCATAATTCATCCAGATGCTTTAATTGTATATGACAAATTGTAATAGATAACTAATATTCTGATATCGCTAATGTTAATGTTCGTGGACGTGAATATTATGAATGAATTACTATTATTGGTGCGCATTCTTGATCTAATAGATCACAAATTGTAGAATTACCACATTTTTAAAATCAAACATGCATTGTTTTGAGCAACTACAAATACGGTATTGATTTTTTAGTGAGTACCTCATTAGAAATCGTAACTGATTCACCAAATAGTATGAAACCTCATAGTGGATGGTTTAAAACGATAAAAACTATTCATTCTTCTAACAAAAATAGGAAATATGAATCTAGATAATCGTTAGCGAATATAATTAGATGAAACTTCTCCTAAGACCTTATAATAGTGATTGGCCTAGAGATAAACAATTTTGAGCTAAAGATTGATACCATTTAACCACATTTTAATTTCCCTCTTCGTTCCACTGCTGTGCCATTTGGTCAATAATGTGCAAGGCTCGGTCTAAATCATCGTCCTCCAGACATCCCAAGCATATTCCACATTCACCCGGATGAGTAGCTACTGAATTATCCAGCGAAGTGGACCCATCAATTCTTTTTATAAAAGACATTACTTACGCTGCTCCATATGTTTAACTGCAGTTATTGATGAAGTAGATTTGGAACGCAATTCGATCTCATTTGTATTGCTAACCTCTACGCTTTTATTGATATTTCCCAAGCTGGCGTTATAACCTAGAATATTAATTAAAAAAATTATCAATTGTATATTCCCATCCATCCATTGGTGAGACTTTAACAAAAAAAATCAATTAACCTCGAACAGGACTAGCAGATCTTGTACCCGATGATTGAAAAATCAAAGAGGTATTATTCAAGACATTGGTGTTATCGCTCACATCTGAAAGGATAGATTGGACGAAATAAAAAGTTGGGTATGATTTGTTGATGAACCTGTGATGGAAGAGGCTTGACGGAAAACTGAGAACGTATCATTCGGTTCAACATACTGATTTATGCCTAAATACAAGGAAGAATAGAAAAATGACTATAAACTAATGGTAAATAGAATCCTGATCTTATTTGGGTCATAGAAAAGAAATGTCCCTATGTCCGCAATCTTTAGCAATTTCTCAAGAACTTAGCGATAATTTTTAGTAGAGATTAATTAAAAACTGGTAAAATTTCGAAATTAAATATTGATTATATAATTATACCATAAACAATAAAATAGCTAAAATTACCTGCTGAGCCGCCAAACATGTTCAAGACAGTTGGAGATTGAAAAGAAAAATTTGGACTAGAACCAGCTAAAACTTGAGGAGATTCTGGAATGATCAAAAATAGAGTTTCTTATTGCAAAATATCTTTACATCAATAGCTCATACCGGGTGAAACTATTCGATTGGCCTGGGCATCTCTATATTGTAAGAACTGCAGTGGCACTGAATTTGGGGAGAAGAATGGTACTGAAAATAATTAGTACCATAAAAAATGTGTTACGATATCAACAGTGAGAGGAAATACCTTGTGACGGTAGTGAATTCTCTTTTTTGGTTCCCTTTTGTGCAAGAGATGACACTTGTTGTTCTAATTCAGCAATTGTTTCACGCTGCCTTTGCTAGAATTTAGAGATCTACAATTATAAACAAATACTTTACTGTAATTTTTCACTCACTGAGTGAAAAATCATAAACATGAGGATACCTCGACGTAAATGGTTAACTACATCATTTTTACGTATGTTCTATCAATGGGACCAACAAACTCATACTCATTGTTTTCTTACCATTATAACAAACAAATTAGAAAGCCTAGTCCACAAAGTAATCTACCGGAATACCTTGAAACTCCAATGTATTGCGGACTTGTACATATTTCTAATAGATATTATTATTAAAAATTAATGGGATTTTTCTAACTTCTTCATGCAAATAACTGTATATCACAAATTATAATATTAATAAAACTAGCAGTGGCTCAAAAAAAAACCCTCTAAACCTCGAAGCCACGAAGATCATACAATAGTAAAAGTCTAGAACTAACCCTAATTAAATTACATGGATCGGAATAATTGAGTGAAGCAGATAAACTTTTGCTCTTATCTTCAGTCACTTGTTGTTTACCCGTTTGCATCCTTAATTGTTGTAGTATTGAAATAAATAAAAAAATATTCCCTTCTATAAAATCTCTACTATCTCATAACTTACATTTTTAACCTCCTTTCATAGTTTTGTTGCATATGTCTCATTTCTTCTTTTATTTTAGTCAGCTCTTTTTCTAGTACAGTTTCTCGGACATCCTAAAAGCTCTCACATGAATAGCTTATTTCTTACTATTAATATACAAAGCTTGCAAATATTTAGCTCCCATAATAAACTAATATTTACTATCTTCTCTTAAGACACCAGAAAACCCTAACCTCGCTTTGCTTTAGTTGAAAAACTTTTCGACTGTATTCCAATTGCTTTTCTGATAACTCCAATAGAAAACTATCATAAACTGAAATGCCGTGAGTACGATACATATTAAGCATGACGTTTTTTTCTGAGAAGAAATATGATATAAATCTAACTAGTATCCTCATCAATAACAAATGATGGTGTTCCTTCCATGTTCGCTGAAATATTCTTAGGATGCGAATTTGATAAAGTGGCAGACTCGGGCACACTGTCCGCGGACTAAAATATAATGTTAGTGAAAACTTATATTAGTATTATTCGTAAATAATCATTCTTCATAAATCTAAAGTATTATCAGATAGTCACAGTATAAAAATTTATCTATTATTAGTGGCTACAACTAATTAAACAGTTATGTCTTACTTCTAAAGCATCACTATTATTATTGGTAGGAGTGGCAGAATTTTTCTCTCGATCATTTGAGATCCTACTCACGAATGGACTTGCTCGAGCACTTTCAAATGAGTTACATTGAGAAGCTGTTGACATTGCATCGTGAGAGGCATCAAGAGAAAAAAACGAATCACCAATGGATTGAGTAGACTGAAATAAGAGTAATTAAATAAATATAGTTGCAAATTTAAAAAAAGAAGAACGAAATACTATCGTTTTTTCTATATAATTTCAGTAAATAAGCTAATTCCATATTTCTGTGAAGATATTTCATAGAATAAATCATTTTCATTCTTTCTTTTTCAATTAAATGTGACCCTTGGAATTTTCTATATTTCTTGAAATTTAACTCCATGAGAATAACGTACAATATCCACTTTCCCAGGAGTATTTGTAGAGGCATCGGCTAACTTTCGTGATGGAAAGAACTTATCACCTTCATATGCTGAAGTTGCCTTATCTTTGCTGGTATTTGGTCCATTATTTTCTTTATCATCTACAAATGCATTTTATAATCCATATCAACTGGATAGTGATTATTAATAAACATCAATAAATAGCTTACCAATTGCTGGTGGTGGTTCATGTAACGTAGGAGTACTCACTTCTAACGAATGAGGAACATCTTTAACTGGAGAATAGATAGATTTCAAATGAAATATAATTTCCTAAAATACAAATATGATGAAGTTAATGTTAGTTCTAATATGATTATTAAACTTTAGAGGTAAACTACCAGTGTGATCATTTGTACTTACCTTAACTTCATTTAATCGTCGATTGACATAATTTTTATCCTCTAAAGTCATTTTTTCTGATTCAATCCATTTCTTGTATATCTATAACAAAGTTATTTATTTCGAATATCTGGATCTACTATTAAAAAATAATATATCATTTTAATTTATAAGTTAGCAAGAATAAAGAAAGTTCTAACCTTAGCTAGTAGTTCACGACTCGTTAAAGTAGTGAATGAAATAATCATTTTCTCGGCCTCATGGAACTTTTCATTGCGCAGAAATTTTGTAGCTAGATACCTGTATCAATCAGCATATACATATAACAACATTGAGTGTTAAAACTTATACTGGTTCAAGAGACTGCCTCAAAGCATCAAATTCTTTTAACATACCTAGAAACATGCTCTAAAATTGCCTCTTCCTCATCAACTGATACCAAGTTTTGATCGGAGCAACTAGTGATTGGAAAAAGTTCTTCCGTAGAATGACGAAGAGTTATGGGATGGCAACTAAAAGTAACTCTACATCCAGAACAAAAGTTAAAGGTATTGAGATCAAATTAGTTACTAAAATATATTTACATTTACCCAGTAATTAGATTTTCTATCGTCTCAGCATACAAATCAGCCCACATCAAATCCCTTTCTTCCAAATGAGTGAAAACAGCATAGAGCACAGGTAAATTATAACTACTGCGTCGTAATCGCACAGTTTCCACTACTCGAGTGACGCGATATACAACATTTGGATCACGTTTGCTTAAAAAAATATTTTTATAATTCTGAAAAAAAGATCAGTAAACAACTATACCATACTAAAAAATGAAAAGTTCAGGCAAGGATAATTGACTTCAGAGCTCACCCTGTGATATAATGATAAATGGCCGTCCATGCCTTACACTGCTCACTTGATAACACAACCAACAATGGTAGAGTTATGTTTCGTGCTGAGAAACACCACAATGCAATTGACAGAAGGAATACCTATATGTTTGGAGTTTAAATAAATTTATCATTGCCATTATAAGCTCTTATGCGAATGAAAGACTTAGAGATGCATCTAAAATACACTTATTTTCTTTAAAGTTTTATTCATCGTATTCAAAGTATATACTCACCTTGATATCAAGTGGACTGAGAGAACTGGCCGTTATTACATTGATATCATCATCAACAGGAATACTTGATACTGTCGAGTCCAGAAAAACCACTTAATAATAGAACAACTAGTTATATAAAATCAAGCGTTATGTGACAATAAATACATCCTTTCAAAAAACTTTGAAAAAAAGTGAGGAAAGGCAATATAAATAAAAATAATTTTAAAATCCTACTCATGCGGAAGTATTCGTCATGGTATACAAGCCACACTATTAGGCGAAGAATATCAGGCACATCAATAGCACAATGAAGTCCTATATATTATAGTATTATGAAGAAAGGCATAATGAGTAAAAAAAAATTATTACTAAAGTAATACCGTACGTTCGAAAAAGCTTTGTTTCAGGTTATTATCTATTGTTGGTGTAAGTCCAGAGCATTTTTCTCTTCCATCGCGATAAACTGCCGCATGAAGTCGCTGTATTGAACCATCTTGAGGTACGATAGAATCAACCAACGTCTCGGCTAACTGAAAATTTTGCCTCAAAAAATATTTAGCAGTAATTAAGAAATATCTAAATAATAACAAAAACTTAAAACACTAAAGCAAAAAATATCTACGCTTCTCAAGCCTTAAAACATAAGTAAAAGATCAAGATGATCCTCATACTACGTCACTGTCCCAGATTTTTCTCTCAAAATTGGTTGTACCAAGAAGACTAAGTTCTGATATCACTTCTGAAAACAAAATAGCCATTCATACACATCTTATTCAATCTACAAAAGACACTTATTGAGACCTAATAATATTGCAAATACAAAGTACTCCACTCTTCCATTCGTTTCTAAATTATCAAGATAAAATAATTCACCATTGCACATCTGCTCATTATGTTAAAAGATCCGAAAAAATCGCACACGAACCTAAGGTATGGAAGGCAATCCATGCTTCGATATGTGTGTCCTTCCATTTCGATTGGGAAAGATTTTGATAAGCCATTGAATAGAGAATGAAGGGAATACCATGCTAGAAATATTCCACAAATTATATTAGATTGATATCAGTGCTATATTTTAGCACTTTTATAAACAGAAATGCTAACCTTATGGTGAAGGAAAAAGTATTTATTCTTTACAAACTACCTTTTCTTTTCGGCCCTGAACTAATAAAAGATCAGCACTCCTCTTGAATAGCAGTCCTCGTGCTAGTAATATAAAATTTTCCGACACCAATGAGTTGTTTTCAATAACTGCGGAAAGCCTAATAATACTTGCATACATGAAATACGTAAAGTACAGCTATTAAGTTGAATTTAACACTTTAAATCACTGAAATATGTGCCACTAACTCAATAAGGTAGTTTTGAACAGCTCGAACCAGAGGTGGATAAGAGGAAAGTCCATTTTTAATTTCCGCATCGAGAACGAGCAAAAAAGGAACGAAATTTGACTCATCGAACCTTTCAACAGCCTAAATAAATTTTTCATACCTGTTTCCTGATATTCTTTCACTTTAGTGGGTTGGATACTTTGGCTATTAAATTCCGTATGATAATGAACATACTTTTAAGATTTTATATGACTTAATACGTCGTACGTCGTCATTTAATAGAATACTGAATGGTCGTAATTCGCCCAGTATGAAAATCAATTCATCCGCTCGGAATGAGTTCATCCTGGCAATGAAAGTAATCATTAAAATAATACTACATGGAATAGCAAAATCTTAACTTAAAAAATACTTTTACTAGACGTTAAAGCCTCTTTAACTATTTTAAACAGTTTCAAAAACGCATAAATTCATCTCTAACTAATTTCCATGAAACTCCTAATAATTATTTCCGTTTTGTTTTTATACTGATTCTAAATTTAAATAGGTAAAGACCTAGCTTTCATATAAACTGATTTTATTTTAAATGAAAGTCCAAGCGATCTAGAAACTCTCAAATATGTCACGCACTTAGCATTTGAGCGCACTAAACAACTAATGGAGTATATGTAAGATGAATATGTGCTTCATATCAAGCTCAAAGGCCTGTCATATCCGAAGTTTTTCTGCAACAGTTAGTAAGTAATATTCCAAATTCTTAAATATTGGCAGTTATCAATTAAAGTACAAGCTCTGCTAATTAGTAAGAAGTATTGACAATAGGCAAGTTCTCAGTTGTTATGTTTTCAAAATTTTAAAGTTAAAGAAAAATACTAATTTTTCATTCATAATATACTAGTTTAAATATTGAGAAAGCTTAATTGCAGAGCATAACACTTAAGTGTAGTGGAAATTCATTCACGTAGGTGTATGAACTATTCTTCCCCACAAACTAGATTAATAGAATTACGTTAGTAAATTGTTTGTTCACAAACAACATTAATTACTTAGTCGGGAAGTGTCTTCCTGTATACTCGCTATAGGGGTCAGGTCTGTTAGGAACCAGTTAGGGCGTTGAAGTAATCGCTACTCCATGCGGATATAGTATTCATATTATAACACTTCTAACAAAATGGGAGTGACTACTCAGGTAACTAGAGTTATAATAGGCTTTTTAAACCATATAAATATGCTAATTGATTAACTCTATCATAGACGTTTATCCTACTAGGTTTTTTTTATATTCCTAATCAGTTCTACATTGCTTTTGATTTAAAAGTATTCTTCATATGGTTTCAGATAATGTTCTTGGTTATTTTGGTACATTATTTATATGCTATATCCAATAGCTCCTCAAGAATAAGACAGATTAATTCCAGAAGTAAATGTAAGCAGCATCATATATTCTCAATTCGACTTTTTAACCTTTAGAATGAGAATTATAGAATAAATTTCTCAAATTAAACAATTAAAACTTTAAGCCTTGAGAAACGGGATAAATTACCATTAATAGTGATTAAGAGTTATGACGAAGTTACAGAATATTTAAAATATTTTTCTAGAGAGAATCCTTTTATGATTTTATCAATACCTTGAATACTTCCGTGAAATACCAATACTTGTTTTCCAATAGCAGCGTGCAGTTTCGGTGAGGAGTTAAGATTCTGTCGCCCCACTTGTGAGCCGACGTGTACTATTCGAAAGCCGGTATAACTCTATCATGTCCTAGTCAAAGTAAACTATTCGAATTATAATAATGTGTATTATGTAATGTAAATGTGGTATTCCAGGTCTGTTCAATTATATGTTCTGTACCAGTGTGCATATGCACTAAGGGATATACACGTCACTCGGGGATATGCATGTCCGAAAAGGCTTGCAAATTTTTTGATGTTGAAGTTCCTAAGGAAAATCGTAAGGTGCAGTTTTTGAACTGTTACCATGTACCATAATGTCCTAAGATTTTTAAAGCTATGGCTACTAATTTTAACGATTCACGAACTGGAAAATGTTAAATTAGATTTTAACAATAGAAGCTACTTCGTTTGGTATTTGAAAAATATTATTAAAACGATATTACTGCAATATACAACATTGCCACTGATAGTGAAATAATTACTACTCAATATGCCTTAAATTAACTTTATAGCTGTGATAACCAGTGAAGAATATTGGCTATATCATCTACTCAACTTTAAAATACGCTTAAAAAATACCTTTAGTGCTCTTATAAAGTTCTAGAAATTTATTAAATCTATCAACACACATTAGTTAAGGTTTTGTTTTGCTTGTGTGTATTGATTAAATTAAAAGTTAAGTGATATTTCAGAATCTACAAAAGAAAAGAAAAATATCAAAAGTAAATCGAGTAGCAAAATTAAGTATTAAATCTACAATAAAGCCAAAAATTTCAAACGAAATCTCATCTGCTAGCAGAATACAATCTTCAACAATAGCCGATCTAGAACCACTGAGATCTCAACATAGAAAACTATTTCAATATTCACAATGTATGTTCATCAGTTTAATAGTACTGGTTATAATTATATTATTTCGTGGTCATAAACCTTATTCTACTTGTACTTATTTAATGATATGAGTAGATCTAATTTGTCTTGAATTTTATATTTGATAACTATTCAGAAAACGTATTTTATTACCTATATTATTCTAGATTATTACAGACTGTGGTAAAGGACAACAGTTCACCCAATGTGTATGCGATTCAACGTGCTCAAAAAATAAGGTGACTTGTATTAATAAAAGTAAAACATTATCTAAATTTAGAAAGTACAAATAACTAAAGTTATTTTCCGGTGTTACCCTTTTTTTAATAGAAATACGATTTAACTCAATATAAGTGAAGAGCTTTTTATAGATATGTGCTTCATGTACTGCAGGATGTGGATGTATACTTAGTTACGTGCGCAATGAAGATGGCAAATGTATTAATTTAGACGAGTGTCCAGATCATAAAGTACACTTTATTAGCTACTGTCTTAGTTCATTTCTTAAATATACCCATCGAAAAATACTCGTTTTTTTATTATTTAAACGCTTATTTGTCAGAAATCCGAAGACGATGATAGCATTCAAAAATCCGATATATCTGAGTGGGTACCACCAGAGTTAATTTTTAACGAGATATCAACAAATGAATCCATCACTAATTTACTTATGACTAACATGGAGAAAGGTAAATCTGTACATATATATATATATATAATCTTGCTCTCCTACCATAAAAGAGTCGGCCCATAAAAAATATTACTTTAATTTGTATTTTTCTTCCACTAGAAAAGTTTGAGTTAACAAATTTCGTAACAGGTCCATTACCTCCAGTACATATGCCACCACTCAAGAACATCCATTCACCAAGCCCTCCATCAGCAAGGCCTCCAAATAACACTTTTGGACCACCCGGAATTACGCCTTTTAGATTTTTTCGTAATAAGAGATTGGAAAGGAGACGAAACGCGATAAATAAACTAAAAGCCAAAATGGCAAAGAAATCCTTACTAATATAAGACACGTATCACATCCAATGATTTACCTGATTTCTGCTTGCTAAAAATTATCCATCCCTTTCACTAATATTTAGCCAAACCAAATTACCAAAATACTTTACTTCCGGGTATTTACATGTGTAATATTATATACGTATCTAACAATATTATAAAGAAATTATTTCAACTCGCTGAAAAGATGTATCAAGTAAGAATTAAGCAAAAAAAACATAGTTTACAGTTATAGAAAAGTAAAATTCTTTATTTAACAAAATAATAAGCATGTCTTGAAGACTGAATACAATAGTGAAATCAAAATCTTAATTGATCAGCTGAGATTTACATCTAAAATAACACGCAAAGGCACGGCAACAATATAGAAAAATTATTAGTACATCATTTCAAACAGCTGAAAATAATATAAACCTTTTAAGTTCTCTGGCTACTTACAAGTTCGTGCTTTATCGCTTTTTCATCAAGATCTGAGAGATCGGAAGCTTGAACCTAGAAGATCATAGTGGACACAACGATAGGATTACTTCTGAAAATATCAAACAAAAGATATGATAGAACCAGTTTACCTGCATTAGTGACTCAAGTCCAAGTGTAGCTTTAAGTGCACGAACAGATGATGCATATAACATGCGACGGCGGACAGGCGCCTCATCAGGACAACTAAAAATGACCAGCTTCTATTAAAATTCTCATATACTTTTTGTTATTATTACTAAGACACTAATAAAACTAGTCTTAGTGACATTCGCACATAGTACTTATTCAAATCAACAATAAAATTAAAATAGCTTTTGATTTTAAATGGTGAACTATGTATAACTTAAAAGCTTATAATCAATTATTAGGGTTTAACTCACTACTGAACAAAGATGACTTTGCTGAGTTTACTGCCTCCTTCTGTTCCCTGCCGCTGAACTTGAACTTCTACATCAACTGCTGCATACCTAAACCAAGCACAATTGAGTGCTAAATGCTTTAAACGAAAAACAACTACAGATCTGGAAAAAGCTGGTACCTGCATTCCTTTCCACCATCAACAGCTTTCTTGATTTCCTCAACAAATTCTGAGTAAGGAGCACCTTTTTCACCAACTTTCTCCACAACGATCATTGTATCATTCTTGTCAATCTAGGAACATCTAATTTCTCCTGATTATTTTACAAAACGATTGTTCATTAATAGTTAAACTAAGAATTAATATTATTAAGAATCTTAATATAGCACAAATATGCCACAAAGAAGACATTACATCCACACCTTAAATATGATGTAGCTGTGTTGATGCTTGTTATGCAATAGATCATAGGCATTCTTACACGACGCGTCGATCTTCACCCCAGAAGCCTAGAACCCAACAAACTACTTCTATATTACATTAGTTATACTGGAACAAAATTTCCGCCGATTCATTATATTAAAGTACCATCTCATGACTCCCATAATTCTATATTGAACTCCATTTGATTCGTTTCAATAATATGGAAGTGCATAATATTTTATTATCACAATAACGGAGAAATAGTAATAGTTAAATTTATAAATAAACTGCATTGCGAATGTATAAGAAGAGCACAAAGCGCAGTGAAATAACAGCCGGGAAGCGCATGAGAATGAATTGGCAACTCGATTGCTGCAACAAAATGCACCCTATTCGACACCCTAGTCAGAAGCTCGCCTATGAGAACCAGCCCAGGAGCCACGGATCAGTGGGGCAAAAGTAGACCTAGTCCGACTTCCCCACTCGTGTTAGAACAAACAGGCACAGCCAGAGAGTAAGAGGGTTATTCACAATAACGCAAGCAAATACACAGATCAGATAAGTCACCGCGCAGAAGCGCAGGCAACGAGACAAACAATAAATCAGAAGAACAAGTGTAGAGCATTCGAACACGCAGGCAACCAATTAGTCCTCTCATGCGCTCAATTGTCAGCGTACTTCTCCGTCAGTTTCGATAGAAGTTCCTTGTGAGACATTTCCGACTCATCGGATACCTGAAAGCCCAAAAGTAATAGATTGATATACAAAAGACTTTAAAAACTAAACTAAACCTGAAACTGAAGGATTTTTCCTGTTCCAAGTGAAGCTTTAATGGCTGAAGCCGATGATGCGTATACCATCTTCTTCTTGATAGAAGCACCATCGGGACATCTTAAGAAAATAAATAGATACCATTTCCACGAAAAAAAAATCATATAACAGTACTTACAGCTGAAGAAAGACGATTTTATCCATTTTAGAGGTACCCGCACCAACACGGGAGCAAGTGAATTTGAAGTCAAAAACTGCATAACGGCAGTCAGTGAACCCATCCGTACGTGTCTTTAATCAACAAGATACGGTAAAGCAGATACTTCGAGATCAAATGAAATATTACCTTGATGTCAGCAACAAATTTCTCAAATGCTGCTTTGGAAGAGTCATCGTAATCATCTCCAGTCAAGCCTAACTCTTCTTGAGGTACGGCAGCCTCTACTACCACTTCGCGTTCCTATGTAAAATAAAAATTAACAAATACTATAATAAGTATATATCACAAAATCACACCTCAATTTTGAAGATAATGTAACGGTATTCTTTCTTTCCTTCACTAAGCTTCTGGAAAGTCGACTGAACATCGGGGTTGACCATAACACCAGAGGTTGACTGTAATGCGATTAGCCACACCATTCTCATATAGACACACCATGCCACAGATCAAAAGTAAACGAAATTATAAAATTTTTAGTACGATAACACTCCAATCTATTGTTAGCCTTCACGAAAAAAA
This sequence comes from Heterorhabditis indica, assembly GCA_020740425.3. Classification (NCBI taxonomy): domain Eukaryota; kingdom Metazoa; phylum Nematoda; class Chromadorea; order Rhabditida; family Heterorhabditidae; genus Heterorhabditis; species Heterorhabditis indica. Next base: position 543,347 of record JAJAVP010000014.1, read on the forward strand.
ATCCCTTTACGTACGTGCCATTCAATTCTATATTCTTAAACATTACTTCCTTAAAATTCCTCTAGAAACCCTTATTGTATATACATAATTCCTAGATCTCACCATCTTTGTCTGCTTGAGTGAATGTGACGGAAAAAGAAAGACGATAGTTCAAGACACCTGTAATGTTGATAAATTCAGATAATAAAAGCTATGTGTAAGACCACATACAAGAGAAACATAAAGAACATTGCTAGTTCATCTGCAAAAAAACAAGAATTCAGTACCACCATCGGTAGCGATAATCCAACAATCAATGTGCGATGAATCAGCAGTAAGAGATGACTCATAACAGCACATTTGTGTAAAAACCAACGAAATTTGGATGTTATGGTTTAGTACACCGAACCATTAAGCATTACACTCCCAATGAAAACTTTTTTTTTTACAAACAAATCTAACTGGTCCACTTATTTAACAAATTCAAGAACTGTGTAATATGCACTTGTAATATTCTGCTTCTCCATCTTTAAAACAAATAACATGAATAATCTCCACTTAATAGTCAAAGAATCAATCAATATAGGGAAATATTGTATTGCGAGCTGGATAAAATTCAGTGAAACACAATATTTTACCTTTTTGATGGGTACCTCGTCATTTTTCACTAAAACAATTTAACAAAATAAACATTTTTTTTTAGGATTTTCCTTTCGCAACAACTATTTCTAGGAATACCGCTCGGTTAAGTTTGTTTAGTGCGAGAAGCGCACAAGACAGCAACTGCTAAAGAAATCAATCTCTAAACCACAACTGAGCAAATTTAAGCCTTGAACTGTCGTATTAATTATAAGGCGTAGATACGTAGCTGTAATAAATTGTTACAAACCAAATTAATATATTATAAGCAAGTAACAAATTATACATGATTATGGACATTCACAGTATATTCATAGAAGCAGTGACCTCTGCATCACAGATCGAGACGGGAAAAGAGGGCAGCCTTGTAGATTCAAATGAAAACGATCGATTCACAATAAACCGATTAATTTTTCAATTAAAGATCGGATCCATTCTACTTACATGCATAGTGGACCATACAAGAAAACAAATTTCACATAGATTGGGTGAAAACTGCATTATGTATCCAACATAAAAATTTGTGGAAAGGTCAAAACTAGAAAAGGCGAACACCCACTGTCCAGCCGCTCTGCAATTGGACGAATGGCGCGCTTTCCCACACGGACAATTCGGCGCGAAATTTAAAATCTACGTTTCTCATAAATACTCACTTCTATTGAATTAATTTAGAGGAGCATTTGGATCTTAACTTGTCAGTGAATAACTGGTAAAAATAAAGAGAACTATAGATCCAGAGGTTTAAACATTAACAACTTGAAATACGGGATGGCCAGTATTTGAAGAAAATACAAATGAATGTAAAGAATTTGGAAGAGAGCGCTTAACGTCAAATGGCAGCTGCGGGCGTCGGCGGGTATCACAACATTCATCCTCCCCTCACTTTACACTGCTAGAGCCGGGTCGGGGGCAGCCGGATTTCGTACACGCGCAGACCATAAGGGCAAGAAAAGTGGCTTTTCGGTTTTTTCGACTTGGCTGAATACCTATTAGCCGACAATTTCAATACCTAGTAAAACTCGAATAATCCCACACATCATTTTCTGATGAAATATGAAGGAACTCTGCACTAGAATATCTACTAAATGGATACTGACCACTTACCAAGCTTAATACTTGCAACAAGACTTGGTGGTCAATTCTGATGTAAAAACAACAAATGGACACTTCTAGATGTATAATATCAACAACATACACATTTATGTACCTAAATACACATACTTATTCCAGTTAAAAAGAATATATAAGAATCCAATGATTATTTGATAACAACGCCAACTGTTCACGACACAAATTCTTTGAAATCAATAAACTATGACATACTAATTACCTTAAGGTTACTGAAGTTAAAAAAAATAAAACTACACGTTAGATCTGTCAACTATGATATCACTTCACACTGGAGAATAAGATGAGACCTATATTATCTTAATCAAAATACCGCTACTTGCATAACTAATATAAATACAGACATCAATAGAACTCGTGGAGAACTTAGCTAACCCTGTGAACAATATGGGGGATTACAATAATATAATATGATTTTATTAAAGTGGAATATTAAATAGAATCAAACTAAATAAACATTATATATTCACAAAAAAGTATTGATTAAAAGATATTCGACAAGAGGAAAGCGGAGATAAAACTAGAAATAAATCAAAATGTAGTTCCTCCAAATAAAGTGCGAGCGATGACGTTAGTATCTTTTTCGCCTGTTATACCACGCTCCTCATCTCGTTCAGTAGTTAACTGCTTCTGAGCCCATACCATCATTCTGAGAAGAGCTTCGAGACGAGGAGCAGCCGGACGATTTAGAGCACGAAGAACAGCACCATTTACCTCTGTTGACACCTATAAATCTATTTATTTATTTCACAAAACTAACCACTTGCGCAAATTGCGAAATCTAAAGGCAATCCCTTTAAAAAGCAAATTTAAAAGACGAGGATAAGGTCAGCTTCGACAAGACTTAAAAATAACATTACAAATCTAAATTAGTATAGCACAAATAATTTGATTGTTTGATAATAAATATTTACGCATCTCTTTTATTTTAGAAGAAAAAAAAACCATAAAATAAAGAGCAAAAAGTAATGAGTTATAGTAATTACTAATTTATGTTTTATACAAGACATGTATTGAACTAGTGTGCCATTAAGCACTCTAATGAAATTTTGCAATTTTACCCATATAAAATAAAAATGAACCATTTGTCGCTGTGCTTGTTCAAGTAGTTTTCCAAACGGACTTTCCTCTGGCTTTTCAAAGGCTAACAAAGCAAAAGTTTTTTCTAGCCTTTCCAATTGTGTATCTGTCAGCAGTTTATCACTAGACAAATTGCTCTGTGCGTATTGCAATGATGCCTCCATATCTCTAAAAAAATCAACATAGGTGAAAACTGACAAATTTTTCTCCACTAAAAATTCAAATGTTACTTGCTTTCACAATAAGGTATTACCCTCTTCGAATCATTTCTATCAAGTTTTGCTGCATCAGATGAAAACGGACCTCCCTATTTTCCTCTAGAAGTGTTGGACACAGTTCGCTCACCTGTCTTACTAACATTGATATAATAAAACGACAAGTTTTAAGAAGAAATATATGTAACTAAAAATTGCACATGTATACCACCTCCCTTATAGCATCATCTAACCGACCCTCGATAATTGCATTTCGGATAGACATTCTCGCATCAAGATTTTTAATATCATTTTTTGGTAGTTCCAACCCAGCTTCATTACAAAGAAGTTCTGCTGCCTAAAAATATCATAACATGTAAAAGTGAAACTGTTTTCATTTTACTGTCTATAGAACTTAAAAATAGCAATACTTCTCTATAGCCTTCAGAGATAAGGTAATCGACAACAAGTTTGCCCAGCTCTTGTGAACTTGGTAGTGGAGACGTAGCTAAATAATGAAAACTATAATTATCAAACGGAAATGAAAGCAATAAAGAAAAGTCAAAGTAAACAGTTATACGCTTCAATTCCAGCTGTTGATCTGATAAATTATCATCTTCGGTAGAATCTGAAGAAGAATCTTGGCTATCATCACTGTCTATCTCATTCTGTAACATTACTCATAGATAAATTAAAGAAAAAAATCAAATAAAAAATTGAGTATTTCCTATTTGTAAAGTATGTTAAGAAATGCAAACAAAAACACTACAAGATGCTTAAAATCAGTTACATACATGTGAGAAATACGGATCATCATCACCAGTAGAATGTTGATCTAAAAAATTACTGGTTTGACTGTGGACCGGTGAATTGGAACGCGAGGAATTCATGGAATCTTCTCCACTATTTGAAGATGAAGAAGAAGACATCTATAACATTTATTTCTGTTCACTCGTAAAACATTTTGTACACAATAATGTAAAATACACAACACATTAATAGAATTCAAATTCATAGGTTATGAATCCTTTGAAATAGATTATATTCGCTAATTTATTTTTACTCTGTTAAGCTATACTACGAACTACTTTTATATATTTACAATACCAATGCACATTTGTAATATAGTTATAAAACCAAATGATAAATGACCATAAAGATAATGCAACAAAAGCAGAGCCATAACGATAACACCATTTACTATGTTTCTGAGGTCTTTAAATTCATTTGCAAGTTTGTTCTATAAAATTACGAAAAATATTAGCGTTTAACGAAGTTCAGTAAATATTTTCATAAGTGGAATAAAATTAACCATTAACCAATAGCATTAGTGTTATAATTAACATAGCTTCCGAACTTAGTGCTAATGATACAACTAGATCATGGTACTTGGAGGATTACACGGGAACTTGCGTCCCAGAAACTCCGCCTTCAAGATATAGGCTAGAGTGCAGACGACGAAGTAAATGTGTAAGACTCGCAGAGTAGGCTAAAAACGGGTATTGGTAGCTGGAATTTTTATAGAAAATATGAATTAAATAGGAATAATGCGACATATTTATTGGACACGATTATTTTCTAAGGTATACAAGAGTTATTGGCACTTTGTGGGTGTCCAAGAAGACAATTCTCTTTTCTAAGCTATATATAAGATAAATATGGATAATAACAATCTCAAATGTAAAACGTCCTGTTGTGATAATACTATTGAAACTCCGAAGCATAAACCATCTGTATGTCCTCATTAGAGAAGCAATTTAATGTTAGAAAGCCACAACGCAATTGCTAAAAAACCCTAGAATGTCATATCAGCTAAATATGGTATCAGATCCTTGAGATGAATACCACCACCACCAAAAATGGAAATAAAGAAAGTAATCATATATTGGGATTAAACCAAATATACCAAGAAAAGATACTAACACAACATACTAGAAAGTTGTGTGAGACAAATCCAAAAATAATATTTGAATTATGGGGTTGTCGATCTCATGGTACACGATTAAGCCTATAAGAAAGATATACTAATAATGGGTAATTATAGAAACTCCAAATAGCTAGATTAGTTGTGGGAAAAATTTGACAGTACAACTTCAAAAAGGTAGAAAATACAATATTATGTTTATCTAATAATAACTGGTACGTGGAGAATGTCCAATAAATTTAAGGAAAACACTAAGAAATTTGAGTTTACTAAATATCAATTATCCACCTGTATGAATAAGGAGGGAAAAGGGCTGTTATTGCAAAAAAGCTCGGTGTAACGAGAATGGCTGTTTACCGGACTGTGAAACAATACCAGGAGCTGGGTACAGTAGAGGATACTTCTAGATATAGGGAGATCAATGACGAAGATGGCTTCTAACCTCATCATCAATGAGAATCATAAAAAACGAACTGAGATTCTACCCATATAAGACCGGCTGAGCTCATGTTGACGAACAAAATTAAGCCAAACGTGCTTTTCACTGTTAATCCCGCTTAAAATGTAGTTAAAATAATAGACAACTTCTTCAACATGGATACCAAAGATCTGAGAGGGCATTCGCTGATATCAGAAGTCATTTTCTACTATATTTTATGGTTTAGGTCGAAATCACCGCTACTGGAAAGACTCCGTTGGTATTCGTCGGTAAAAATGTCAAAATGAAGGCGAAATACTACCAAGACGGAATTATTTTGAAGGTGGTCGTTCCCTGGACCTCAAAACACTTCGGATCACAGAATTGGATATTTTAACAGGACTGAGCACCTGCTCATGGAGCCAAAACAACTTTGGAGATGTGCCGGCTGCAGTTTCCAGACTTTTGGGCAAAGGGATTCGGCCACCAAATTCACCTGATCTGAATCCAATGGACTTTGCAATTTGGTCACTATTGGAAAACAAGCTAATTAGAACAACCTATAAGAATTTGGAGTCTCTTAAAGCAGATTTAGTCAAATGTTGGGACGAAACTGGTCAAAACGAGCTGCAGCTCGTCGTGGGTAACTTCGAGAGACGTCTACGAGTTTGTGTGATCGTTAAAGGAGGAAATTTCAAACACCTACTGGATTAAGTTATTGTTAGGTACCTTATATATGTCCAAATAAATTTTCAAGTATAATACTGTCTTTATTACAAAATTTGATCTGTTTCAGAACTTTCTACCTATCCTGTATAAACTTAGATTATAAATTCATGGTGTGAATCTACGATATATAACAGGGCGAAATATGCTAATATTCTGAAAAATTAGATCACACTAACTGGCATTAGGCCTTACATTCTTTACACTTTCCAAATACCAAATAATTTGTGTTGTCAGGATTTGTCTATCTCTAAGCCGAGTAAAGTCGACGCTGTCAAGCAACCACTCTGGAAACACTCAAACTAAAAGAATAAGAAATTAGACCAGGCTTATAAAATACTTCAAATATTAACAGATATATCGTTCATTGAATAATGCATTGTTTCTTGCAAACCCCCGAAAAAAAGAAGAAATATAGATATAAAAAACTAAGTCAGCTTACTCTAATTTAGAAAGATATATAGTAAATACAAACCTAAAATATCATTCCTTCCAGTCTTTTTTTTAGCATAAATAATAATATATATGGACAAAATATAATTAGTAATAAATAATAAGTAGGTTCCTGAGAATAAAATGTTTCCTAGTATGTAAACAGGAGAACTTTAAATAATCGAATTAAAGTAACGGATGGAATACCCATATGTTCGAAATAGTGAATTATTTGCTCTTTCAGTGTCAAATCCCATATGTAGTTAGTGCCCTAAAGTTACTTATATCAACGAATTAGTTTAAGAGGTGATATAAAAAATGGAATTGAAAAAAAATGGCTTGCCACGTTATTTCGATGAGCAGCTACTCTGTATTCAAATTCCACTATTGCATCCATGACATCACCCACACTGAATCCGGGTGGAACTGTCATACAGTGTCCTACCTAAAAGTGTAAATATTAGGTGTAAGCAAATGTTTTGGTGAGTATTCTACACTTTACTCTCCAACAAGGAAGAACACTGCTGAAACATGTGAGTCCATTTGCACAATTTCCAGACAACTGTATGAAACGGAAAAAAGTCTAGTGCTCGGAAAGTGGATATCGTTTGAACTCTCCGAAAACAGCACTGGCCGTTGTCTCAATGCCCGCCACATTACTTGGCAGGCAACGTAAAAGATTTTTTATGGAGAATTTTACAGGTGACGATCAATGGATTGTGTACGACAATTCAAAACGCACTTAATTCTTGGATAGACGCCACCCACCCACCAACATTAACGCTAAAACAATTCTCACGTGGACCTGGTAGGACATGAAGGGTGTTTTGTTTTACGAGCTCCTTCAACGATGACTGTCGATCGCCACAGTCATCAACTGACCAACTTGACCGGCGTAATAGAACAGAAAACACCATTTTCTGTTAGGCCACATGTTGCTCTTTGTTCTTAATGGATCATTTAAGCTGGGAAGTTCTGCTGCATGCAAGATTTCGTCTTCAGATTGCTATCTATTCTGATCCAAAATATAGAGGTATATCTCTAGACTTTTTTAAACAGTTTTCTTTTTTAGAAATTATTATTATGTCGATATTTTCTCAAGCATCTGTATTTTCAATCCTCAGAAGGAAGGCCATCTATCAGAAGGATAATATTCGGAAAAGGAGCAAGTGCTCCTCACATGTTCGTGTTAAAGCAGATGAATTACATTTACATTCTGTTGTGATTTAGGAGCTAACACTGAGTGGGACAGAGTATTAGAAATAGCAGTGTTAAGAAGAAGACGAGTGACGAGTACTAACCACAGATCCGATATTAATGTGATGTATGAGGTAGTATAAATTTTGTGCTGTCGCAGGGAACAAGTCTTCTATCATGTAATGACTTAAATATTTGCATCAAATGCAACTGTATCACTGCGTTGTGGCTTAACTTATGAGTCTACAATTATCTTCATAATGATATACAGGTGCTCCAAAAGTTCTGCTGCAAACGTCAACTGTTTGCCCTAAGAGTCTTGAAAGTTCCATCTCATCTGCACAGCTCAATTGTTGGTTAAGAGACATTATCCCGCTACCAGAAATTCCTTGTCAACTTAAGAACGTTGATGGTCTTTACAGCAAACAAAATGGACGTTAAAGGTAAATAGTTATTTTTTGAAGGCTAAATCATAATAAAAGTGGAAACCATCACGATACTCTCTCAACCTTTCTACCTCATTCAACCTTAGGTTAGCCACATAATGCATCCCAATATACCCCGTAAAATGAGCTACGCTGTAAACAGAGAGATCTTTTCCTTATTCATGAGATATGCAACAGCTCTCACTTCACTGCTAGATTTTTCTGAGTCAGCAAAATACATGAGGCTCATCTGAATTATAGAATATAAAAATGAAGGAAGCCCAATGGAAATAACATAATCAAAACTGAGACACCTAAAACTACTGTTAAATTTGGCCTGGTATGAGAGAATAGTGACAACGAGAAGCTAGATGGTTTTCGAAGGAAATCATCTCCGCTGAGCGTGCCTTCTGTGAATAAACTGTTTATCATATTGCCTGCCGGGAAGTGACTGGTTGAACAAAGCTCCAATCAAACATTGTAAGTTCCTTAAGGTTAATAATTCGCTTACGAAGTGGGAACAGGTACACCGTAAAGTATACGCTTTGTGCCACCCCAAACAAGTTCCATCGGGTTCAAATCGGGTGTCTCAGCTGGTCAAGGTATGCACTCAACAGTTATATCACTTTTTTCTTGATTAAGCACTGATATGACAAGGCACATTGTCCTGCATTTGCCTTGCATATCCCGCATAGGTAGTTTGTTTAAATGGGAGGTAAATATCGTCAATAATTTCACAGTACCGTTCACTTTCTAAGCGACGTCTGCCAGGGAATATTGCCATTCCCGTCGCTCCCATTAAAGATATCTCCTCCAATACGTAAAGCATCGTAGGATGTTTGGCACGACGGCGTAGTCGACTGAAGTACTGCCCTTTTTAAATGCGTGTATAGTACATTCTTTTGTTTCGTAGCACAAGTTTTCATGTGCCACCTTGATCCCAGTAGTGCTTTTTTGTCTGCATTCATACAGGCTTCATAGATTCTGCCCATTCCTGGAAACCAACAGATTAAACCAACCGCTATTTTATGAATAATTTTATTTAACATGGTTAATTAAATGCGGAGATATCATGCCTATAGATCTGGGATTCCGGTTGGAGGCTTAAAAGATAATCATAAATGCTAAAATTCTAGAAAAAAAAATATCAGAAATAGATGTCATTAAAAAAAACACATGAAATCACAAATCCAATAGGCTCATTGTATCACAGTAATTTATTAATCAACAAGGCTTCCCTCAGTGGAGAGGACCAGCTACGTGGCTTCACTGCGGGTCTGTTTTTATTTCATAGTAAAAAAAAGTGCTTAAATATAAAAATATTTATAGTCCTGCTTCTATAAATAAGTTTTGTAAAAAATATAAATATTATAAGATTTGCTTATATTTAACTTTTTTATATTTCTAGTTATCGAATTTTACCGCCAGTTCGCTGGTTATTCGGTGCACTAAATAAAAACCAAAATAAGTGTAGCTCGTTTAAAGTGTAAACGCTGGAGGTTCCTGCTTCACCTAAATATGAGCTGGCTAGGCGTTTCGGGGAAATTCTGTTGTGTAAGTGCAAAACAGCTTCCTTGTGGCATTGCTAAGCCTTAATAGAAAAGCTATAACCAAGTGTTTCCTGCTATTTTGCATTTTTCAGTTCTTTATATTTAAATAGTATAAAACCAAATTTACTTAAAATAATCCTGTTTTCTGAATAATGGAATGAATTTGAAATTACCGAGGAAAAATATCTCGAATATGTTCTCAATATCAGTCAGCGATTAATAGTAATTTTGTTTTATCAAAGACTACCAGCAAAAATAAACATATTCTTAGGAAATACAAAGCTAGAAAATTATTTTTCAAACAATTAATTTGCGTAATACATAAAATTGAAAACATTCATTATTGATACCTTAATTAGTTATCTGGTTATTAATCAACTATTATTCGATCGATTAATTGTTCGTTGGCTTATTAATTAATTATTTGTTTAGTTAATTAACTAATTAATTAATTAGGGTATCTAAGGCTGTGGCGTTTCCTCCTCAGTCTTCCTCTTAGACTAATTAATTTCAGTTCATTAAATTAGTTAGCACTGTAGCCTATTAATCAGTTATTTGTCTAAATTATCAACTTGCTTGGCATTAAATTAATCCGTTATTTAATTAATTAGTTTGGAGTAAGGCAAGACCGAGGGACCTTTTTATCTGACCTCTCGCCCTTCTTTTGTCACACCTTTCCTGTTAAGGGACTTGATTCCCTGGTCTCTCTAGGCAGTATCATAGCGACCGCTACACTTGTAGTTTCGGCGCCTACTATATACCCGCGATGTTCTGGCCCCTGTACTTCACGTGGGTTTGACATTCTTGCTCAGTGCGCTATACCGCGCCTTTCAGTACATATAGTTCATCCTTCAAACCCTCCTTGGTTTGCAAGGTGGGCTTTAGCTATTCTATATGTCCCGACGACTGCGGCCCTGCTCATTCTTTCTATCAGAGATTCTTCTTTCTCTGGTAATGAGAGCTTGCGTAGTCCTTTTGTTAGAGTTGTGGTGCACTCTCCTGTGGCACCTATAACTATAGGCACTATCTCAACTCTACATTTCCTGTCTTTTTGGAGCTGTGCGGCTAAGTTATCCCCGTATGCCATGCCCTCGTTTATTTGGTATTCCAGAATATCTCCATTTATTGTGTACTTGGTGATCTTTTCTTTTTCTCTTATAGTAAGCCGAACAACTTATAAAGTATAGAGAGTTATTTAAATGGCATTTCATCAACAGTTGTAAGCGCGCGGAAGGCGGAGTCAAGCAGATCATATAAAAGACAGCCGGATGTTACTAGAGAGAGAGAGAGAGAGAGAGAGAGAGAGAGAGAGGGAGATAGGCCAACTCTCACCATTACCTTATTAAATAAATAAATAAATAAATTTATTTATTTATATAAATATATTTATAAAGTCTGCTACACCCACAATTATTGAACACAATACTCTTGCGCGATCATCCTCGTATATCAGGATACCGCAATTTCTATTATCCATATTAGTTTGGTCTTATTGCCCCATACCAATATGTCTGGTCTATTGTGCAATACACCTTTCTCTGTGTATATTGCTTGATCCCAGTACATGCTTATTCCTTCGTTGTTCACGATGGGTAACGGGTTACCCTTATGGACCTTACCATAGTACTTCATGTATAGGGCTTCGTATATTACTTTGGCCACACCATTGTGTCTTTCAAGCATCAGGTTGCCTCGCCAATGGTCGCATACTGGCACGATATATTCGGAGGTTTCTGCGGTGTTCATGCCGCAGGCCATCCGACACTCGGTTGGGCCATTTTTGGTTTGCACGCCCGCTTTGGTGAACAGGTTGCCTTCTTGTACTGCTCACACTACTCTCAGTACGTTGGACGAAAGCATCCCTTTGCAGGACCATCCGTATGAGTCCTCCAGCTCAAGAGTGCCTCCATTTTCGTTAGTGAACTTATTGATTCTGTTTGCTAAGGTTCTCTTGCTCCATTCTGTAAACCATCTGTTGCCTCTTTCTTTGCAGGTGATGGCCATTACTGCTCTGGCTGCCTCCCTGGGCTTCCAGCCTGTCAGGGCACCGATTTCTATCGTTCCTATTCTATTTCTCTTGATGCCTTCTGCTCCGTATTTATTCATGACAGTTTGGAAGTCCTTGTCTAGATATCTTCTACTGCTATTGTGGAATCTTTTTGTTATGGCATAGGTCCTGTTAAGTTCCGCGGTGGTTGCCAGATATGCCCAGCTATATATTATCGCATCTTCCATGGCTTCCACCGCAGTCTTCATGCCAAGACCGCCTTTGCTTCAGTCCGCGTATAGTCTCGCGGTGCAGGCGTTTTCTACTCGGGTTCTGGTCGTGACCAGGATGGTCCTAATCTGGCCATTTAGTTCCTTCACTTCCGTGTACTGGCTATCTAATCTCCCCTTACCGTATATTATGTTAGAGAACTCATCTTATCCTGGGGATTATGATTTGGTTAAAGGCATCAACCTTCTGGCTGATAGTGAGTTCCGAGTGGAAGATTCGCTTAGTTGTCGCTATGCATGCTTCCCTGGTTCTCACCCACGTCTCTTTCTGGCTGTTCAGGTCCTGTTGTTTGATGCCTAAGTACTTGTAGTGGCTCCTATTTCTTAGAATAGGTATCCCCTCCAAGCCTTCCTCATCACCTGGGTCTCGTCCTCTACCTCGGGTGATTGTTCTGCTTGCACACTTGTTCGGGTTCAATTCTAGCCCTAGGTTCCTGGCTACTCTAACAATGCCTTGTTTCGCATACTCCAAGTTTCTGTGGTTTCTGGTGTATACTTTGAGGTCGTCCATATAGAAGATATGTTTGAGAGATATTGTTTCTTGTATCTCTCCTCCTATATGGATATTGCATGGCTCGACGTTTTCTCTAAGCCATCTTGATATTGGGGCAATTGTCAAACAGAACAGGAGGGGTGAGAGGGTGTCTCCCTGCATCAGCCCGTTCCTGACCTGTAGGCTTTTGCTCTGTACCTTTTTCCCGTTACTGAATCCCGCATATTTGATCACATATTTTTTCATTAGTGTGGCCAGCAGTATCCTAGTTTCCTCGGTGATTCCCCATGCTTTCATGCACCATTTAATGGCTTTATGCTTTAGGGAGTCATATGCTTTGGTCATGTATACTCATAGCATATTTAGCTCTTGGCGCTTTATGATCGACTCTGATCATGGTCTGATCCAGAATATGTGTATGGGTACATCCCCACACACCTTTTGCCAGTGCTATTTGTTCGAGAGGCATCCTTTCGGCAACCTCCTTCTTTATCTGCGCAGTCATTGTCGCTGTGAGGACTCTGCAGCATGTGTTCAAACATGCTATAGGTCTATAGTCACCCGGTTCTTTGGTATCCTCTTTACATTTGGGTATCAGGGCAATTCGACCTCTACGCATCCATGAGGGGACTGCTTTCCCTAGGGCTTTCTGGGCTCTATTACACCACTCTATTAGCTTTATCTTGGCTGCGGTAAGTGTTCTCCACCAGTAGGCTTGAATACATCTGGTCCCGGGGCCTTCCAAGGTTTGGCTTTCCTGAAAATGGTCTCCCACTCCTCTTCATTCAGCCTTGTTGCCTCTTTAGGGGAAGGAGGGGGTCCCTTTTGATGGACTCTCTCCAGGCAATTAGTTCTCTAGAGGTGCGAACTCTTTCTCAGTTCCAATTATCTCTTCCCAATAGGCCCTGATCTCGCCTATTGGGGTTTTCCCTTCCTTATTGAAGGTTTTAAGCGCGTCCAGTCCTTTGGCTCTTATCTTTTCCGGTTTTTCCTCTGGATCCGTATAAGATAATGGGTTGTCTCTGTGGTGTAGTTTCTCCTGCCACACTGGTCTTGATGGTAAAGGCTACTTATCTTAGAGTTTGCCGGTGCGTTACCTCAAACTTGGGTAATTTAACCTTTATTAAAAATAAAGTACACATAACAATGAGTAATGTAATAACCATAAATGAAAATAAATCCGTTGGTGATGAGACCGAAGCACTGAGGATGGATGTTCTCATCATAGCTTATATGCTGGTGTTATCGTGAGAACATATCTCCGATTCACAATATCGGAGAACAATATCCTATCGTTATCATTACATTAGTATAGCGTGGGTCACAACAAAGCTTCTCAAGAATGTTAAGTCATATTCAAATCTACAATTAGAAGGAGTTGATCCGAGCTTACTAGTAATAGTTCTTAGATAAAGTGAGTTGGATATAGTAAGCCTAAGATGAAATGGATAGTGGATGGTTGAAATCTACTATAACCCGCTCTTGTATCCTGTTCTATATTACTCTTAATTTATCCTTAAGTCTAATACACAGGCTCATTTTCCACCCTCACGGAGCTTCTCCCTCGTCTTCTTATTAATTTTGTGTTTAGTATTGGGCCCTTTCTTCCCCCTTTCCACTTTTTTGTTTTCAGTGGTAATGGTATGAATTTCCCTCATTGGAGTCTTTCTTTCCTCTATGAGGTTCTGGAGGCTACTTTTCTCTTCCTTGTGCTGGTCTTCTTTTCTTTTGATCAGTACAACTGTTATAGCCTTGCTTACGGTATATGTAACCCTGTTGAGTAGCCCTATGCCTTTGATGTTCATGGGCTGAGTTTCCATGACTTCCTCTATCATCCCATTGGTCCACCCTATCATGGCTTTTGGTATCGACATCCTTGGTTTGCTAATGGGTTGTCTCTCCCTGTTTCGCCTCCCTTTTTCCAGGTGCTCGTGGAAGAGTTCTCGCAGCTGATTGGTTTCCCCTTGTTCTGGTCCCTCTTCGTTCTTACAGGAACCTTCACTGTTATTTCCAATCATTCCGCTTCTTTGTGTAGTTAGTGCTGCTTCTGCGTTTTCTCGCTCAGGTCTAACTCTCTCTTCCAAGGGGTCAGCTTGGTCAGCTTCCCCTGTCCTATTATTAGGGTTCTCGGCCCTAACTTTCCATACCATGTCTTTGATCGCATCTATTGTTCTTGCGATTCCATCTGTACGGTCTGCATTTACATGCTCCGTTATCTCCTGCCAACGCCTTTTTGGATTTGCTGGTCCTAGTTCATGAATTCTTTCTTTTAGTTTTTGAACATAAGTACCACAGAAAACATTGAAGCCTTCAAAATCTATTTCAGAGTGGTAATTTGAAAATTGCTTGACTTGATTATTTCTATGAAAAGTCTGACGATATATTATTCACAGAGTGCTAATTAATTGATTAATTAAGACTTAGTCGTACTTCGTTGTACTCCATGAGGATGAGACGTGAAAACAAAACAGTAAATATAATTTTCCTAGTCAGGATTGCAAATAACTGCAATACAGATAAATGGAAAATATTTAAAGCTTCACATAGTTGTTTTCAACCAAACACCTAATTTGATTTATTCAATAAAAAATTGAGGAGCTAGAGTTGTTGTGCCTAATTAATTTCCATCACGCACTACGATAAATGAAGTGGAGAAGTTCTCGTAACCAGCTGATTTCTGATCACCCACTGGTTTCATCTTCGTCAGTTTGCTTTTCCACTGCTAAAACAAATGCAGCATTAAAAGAGACAATCTAGTATCTTTTATATGATTTACTAATTAGAACCTGACTGATTTGTTGCCTCTATTTCTGTTTTCCAAGTCGTGCGGATACAAATTAAATAATTAGTAGAAGAACTACTACATCGTTAAAGCAAATATGGATTATCATTTTCTTATTACGAAAAATATAAATAGTGGTACATTTTCTTATAATCCATAATAATACGAATAAATCAAATTATTAAAAGATCTACAAAATTAGTAGTTTTAAATATACAAGTAATTTATAAGTGATTTCAGTGTATTGTGACATATTATTATCTTGGACATGAAATTATTGACTAATTGGAGAATAATTAGTATAATTAGAATAGTATTCATGGATATTTGATTATGGGCCAGTGCACTTCTAATTTCATGTCTTTTTAGATATTTCCGATACTCAGTGCTGATATGCAGTTGTTTCTTGGCATCTTTTACTGCATGTCTTCCTTCAATGGATATTAATGCAATTTCTTCTAAAACACGTTTCAGCTTATCTATATTCTCTTAAGCTCTAATATTTTATTCTAGAAAAAATACTGAATTGATAGCTAACGAGCACCAACTGTTTGTAACCTTGTTTTGTCAGTTTATCCTCTTTGAAATTCCTACGGCTTTAACTTTAGTGAAGAATTTTCTCGTTTTTCTCACTTATATATCTTGTCTTTTTTATTTCGTGATTATTATCAGACATTGTGCCTAGCAGTTTTTGCCGTTATGGCATCTTTGGAATGCAATTTTCTGGGTACCACATTCCGTTTTCAATAGTTTATCCTGCCTTATTTCTTCTGATTGGTTGCCAATTTCTATATAATATGATAGAAGACCATCAAATAACAGCTGAAGGAATTGAAGTAAAGTACATTCAGCTAGAATATCATTGGAATATTTTGTTATTTTATTTGATGAAAATCATAATGTATTCGCAGACTTAACAAATTTATTTTATAGGCATCAGAATGTTGTGACTTTGGCATGGCTTGAACTACATTTTTTATAGTAGTTAGCAATTGACATCGGTAAGAAACGTAGATATTTAATCGTTACGAAGTAGAGTGATTTTGATTAAGAGTGTTCCTCATGTATTAGTCAAATCTTAGACATTCGCTCTCATTTCTGCTATTAGATTAGCACAAATGCTGATTGCGTTTAATATTCCCATCGGATACAAGTCGACAGAGATCTGACGTCACCCAAATGAGATCTTATATCCTATAATTTCTCATAAATCACTATACTCAAGCTTCGCCATAAAGTGTAGTGATGCTCATAGTCAATAACATTGCTGCAGATTTAGTTACAATTCGTTGCACGGCTAATTAATTCTAACGTTTTCATGTTCACTTTATTCATCTTAAACTATGTATTTCCATATATTCTTATTTAAAGTAGTCCATACTTGGCCTCTGCTATAGCCTCGATTTTATTGAAAAGACTGAAATTTGCTCATTTAATGTTCTTCATTAAACTATGCTGAAAAATTGCTGTTTCTATTTATTGTCCCCATCACTCGTAGTTTGTGAATGCATAAATCGAAGTTTCCCAATTCCACAAAGCCTTGTTATTTTCCTTTTATTCAGCTTCATAAATGGCCCTCAAATTCGTCCATGAGGTTCGCACGCCATTTAGCTTAGAGAATTTCTTGAGACTCGAAACACCCAAAAGCAGAATGTATTAAATGAAATCATTCTTAGCAGGCAATTGAGTGTCGTTGGCCTGTCACATGCGGTTGGCTGTTATTAACACTTCGGAGTGATTGCGTCTGTGCGTCTGTTAAAGTGAGTGTTCTCATGTTTCTGGCTACATGTTTGTTCACGTGGTCATATTATTGTGCTCAATTTCGTCCTGCTTTGCACAATAGTTATATAGTTGAACTAGACGCATTTGTCAATTGCATTTCCAATATTACATTTCATTCTTCGGTAAAATTGTAGATCTGTCATGAGTGAAATGAGAATTTGCTGAGTATTAATTGCGTTCAGATTATCAATCTCCCATGAATTGCCTTCTCTCCTAGATTATCCCAGTCTCATTCCGTTTTTCCATTGAGCAATTATTTCGCTCTATCGCCTTTACTGAGTATTTAATATAATTATACTGATTTCTAAATTCATTTCCGTCGTATTCGTATTACTGATAGTCATATTTCCTCACATCATTTCGTAATTTGATGTAGGAATAAGATTTTAAGTTCCAATTTCTGATCCATTTCATAGAATTCTGTGAGTGCCTACATTTCGAAGTGTACTTTATTATAAAGTTTCGAGAGATATTCTATAGTAATTTGAATGATAACGAATCGAAAATAACAGAATACGTGAGTAATTATACTCTTCTTTTTCCTAATTCCATTACATTTCATTGTCGCGTGGTGACTCTCACCATATGTAGTGCGTGCTCAATAAGTTTTTTTCCATAAATTTTTAGCTAAAGATAAAATAAATCATGAAAATTTAAGGCATGATGTTCATAAATATTAAGGAGTGTCTCGATTCCCGAAATCCTGAAAATTTTCGATATTTGGCAGTTCCATTTTTCCCGCGTTCCAAAATCGCAACATTTGTATCTCTAATAACAACCGTGATAAACATAGTAATAACTGCTAATACTCGTGTAAATCTTTTTGCTAGTTCTGTTAACATTTATATTTGGTGCATTATTGTTTCTATAAGGCTTCTTCTTTCGTTAGATGGCTGCTGTCCGAGCTGGTGCAGTGGGAATATCAAGAAGTCCGCGTTTTACAGTGTTCTCTAGCAGAGGTGCGTTATTAAATCAAATTACTGTTAGTGACTGAGGTTATACTCATTTGATCTATGGAACAAAGCTTTTATGCATGCACTATAGCACTATTGCTGATTTTTTTGGAAAAAAAATAAGTTTGCCTTTAATTTAGTCACTTCATTTGCTTAAACTCTGAAATATGATAGGTCGAATTTGATTATGTGTAGTGTACACAACCAAAGCGCGGTGACTTTCAGATATTTACAGAAAAGAATGCAAAGAAGTGAGTTATTGAATCAACTCAATTTCTATTTCATGTTAAGTTTCTATTATTTCAATAATTTTTTACTTTGACGTTGAAATTTTGTTTAGAGACCACATATATATAATTTCAGGAAGTAACTGGTCGCACAGAGTAGAGGGTAATCAGAATACTGAAAGAAAAGGAAAAGGATATGGCGTATCGGTTACCAGTGCTGAGACGGCGAGAACTCGATGGAAACTGAGGAAACGAATGTTAGATTTAAAGATGAAGGCGAGAAATTTGCATCCAAGTTTTGCCTTTTCATTATCAGTTGATACAGATTCGGAATAAAGTTCAGATATTTTTACTTATTACTTTCTCTACAGATTACTGAATATTTAGCATTTTCAGTTATGTGACTGGACTGTGATACTTTCTCTTTTGGGACTCATTTTCGCCATTGTTGATGTAGAAGTGTGTGCCACTGATCTTCCTGATCGTTTTCACACGGTATAATGTTACGATTTTATTCGTTGAAACATTTTATTTTCAATAAATTATTTATCTTGCCAATGCTTAGATCTACACACTTTTTCAGCTCGAGCTAATGTCAGATGTGCTTAGACTTCTTACTCTTATTCTCACGGTTCTCTTATTACTAGCTTTGATTGTATATCACTTCGTAGATACTAAGGTATGCTAAAACAAGGAAGTAACTTAAGTTAGGTGACCTATTTTCAAAGTTGAATTTTAGAATCAAATTCTCTTATAAGCACATTGATTTGATTACATTTTATTATGGTGCTATAGCCTATATTAGCATTCTCATATTATGATGACATGAATCCGGCAACAGGATATTCACTTTATACTTATATTAGTTATGTAATAGAAATAATTCCACGCATTATAGTATGCAGATTATAAAATATTTTAAATAACAATCCGCTATCTAAAAGAAGAACATGACTTCTCAGATATATCTCATCGAGACAGGAAGCGATCACTGGAGAATTGGAGTTACGAAAGAACGTGTGGCTCGAATGAGTCTTGAGTTGGCGATTTGCGCTGTCTGTCCTTTGCCAGGTCATCAATACAATTTAAATGGCACCTAGATGGGCACCTAATTTAGATATTGACGTTTGTCTAAATCTAGTCCTTTTTTAAAGTCTGAAAAATGTTGACTTTTTTATAATATGATTTCTGCATAAGTGACATATTTTACTTGCATTTTTTAAATAGCCAAATGCAAGTCTGATGCAGATAGTGGATCTGTTGAATGGCCACTACTCTCTTCCGATCCAGCAATAACTCGAAGACATGTGTTAATACCCTGGAACGTACTTCTCTGTCTTCCTATGTTTCTTCGACTTTACATAATCTGCCGTTATATTGTCCTGCATAGCCAGTATCAAGTGGGTGTTTTTCTTACTTTTTAGCAATACAAACTTAGTATTTCAGCTATGTTCAGTTTTCAATTAATGACTTTAATGGTAACCATGAGTAATATTTTTAAACATAAGTAATTTAATATTTTGAGGACTGTGCGACACGTACAATTGCTTCTCTAAACCACATAGCCGTCGATTTTCGATTCGTGGTCAGGAGTCAGTTGTATGAACGTCCTCTCTTTCTACTTAGCGTGACTACTGTTTGCTTCTGGGTTGTTATTACATGGATGGTGGCACAATGTGAAAGGTATTATGCAAGTCTTTATAAATCATATATTTTGAGATAAGGTGTAGGTGCATGATGTCATTAAATTTATTAAGGAGAATTCGATGTCATTCATAGCAAAACTGAAAATGAGAATTCTATGCACTGAAAGTAACCAAATAATAATTATGCTACCACTAGTTGAATGTATTTTACATATGTAAAAATGATTCCAGACACGCTTTTCCTGCAACCCCTGGTTATCTTCATTTTATCGACTATTTATGGTTTGAAATTATTGTAAGTATCTTTACGGCGAATATAATATTAGTAACTGAGATGATGAGTAAAATAATAATACAGTCAAATTGTACCAAAGGTTTTTATGCATATTCTTTTCAAATTATATTGCCGAATTCATTATACTAAGATTCCATTTAATGGTATTGCGGTCTTTTTAAAATGATAGTTTATCGTCAAGGAGAATTTTTTATTACTAAAATGTAGTGTAATTTCTATAGGCTTATTAATAAAAGTTCATTAGTGGAGTAAAGCGGATCCACTTGGTCATGAAGTTCATTTGAGTATACTTCGAATATCAAATTTTGTCTCATTAAAATGTGAAGACATTTTCAAGTAGAAACCTTTTCCGCAGTCAAATAGCTATAAGAAGGGTTGTTACTTCGAAAATTGCCTAGTGTGGAACCGCATGCGTTGGTAATCTGGGATTGTTAATTATGCTTTAGTCTTGAAGAACATCTACTAATTCATTCGTTTACAGACATTTTTCTCCATAGGCTATGGTGATATTCAAGTGCAAACTTACTGTGGCAGGGCCCTGGCAATGCTCACAGCCATAGTGGTTAGTTGAAATAATTAATCCTTTGGTTTAGCATTGCTGTAGCTTTTTATTTACCACTCATTAGATAAAGTTTACAGTTTGAAAATGATAGATCAGTGGTTCTAGAATATTTATTTTAAGATTAATTAACAGACAGTACGAAAAACAAGTCAGTAACCACTACAATGTCCATTGTCTAGTTATTATAAAAAATGATTGTGTAACCGCAAAGGAAAATACCTTATTTCACTCATAGTTATTTTCGAATGCAATTCATCTTTTAATTTTGTTGGATCTGTTCAAGTTGGGGAATGCTCTCTATCTTTGCTTGGACAATGTGGAAACATTTAAGCACCGCCTGTACTGCTGCTTTGACCACTTTAATGTCTCAGTCTTGTTATGTCCTTGAGGCTAATTGTTCCTTTTATCAAAGTAATAATCAAGTATAATTCATACAAACGTGATGTTGTATAGATTTAGAGCGTGCTTTGAAATCAAATTTCCAGACGCTTAAAAACAATTTAAAACAAAAATCGTTTTAAAAAAGTAAAGCACAACTGGAAACGAAGGTTTTATAGCAAATTATCGAATTTATAGAAGTGTATATCTCGCGAGATAATCTTTCTACTTAATTTCGAGTCAAATACTAGCAAAAGTGAAGATTTCAAGATATAAATAATATTCAAAAAGTCAGTAATGCAAATTAGTCGAGGTGTATGTAAAACATAAATTCAACTAATAATTTTTATTTAATACGGTAATAGTACTGCGTGATATTTTCTTAAAAATTGTAATTTTATCTATTGTGATGAGCAAAATGCTTTTTATACATATAGGGAACTCTCTTCTCTTCTACTTTAATTGCTCTCGTGGGCAGGCGGATGGCTCTCTCTACTGGCGAAAAACGAGTCAACCATTTGATTGCTGAGAACCAGCTCTCTAGAGAGTTAGGAAATTTAATTGTATTCTTTGTTAGTTTGTTATAATTAGTATATCAATCTTTTTAGCCACAAAAATGCTGCTGCTCGTGTACTCCAGTGTACTTGGCGAACAGTTCTCCGCCAACGAATACTTGATTTTCATCCTCACGCAAAAAATTCTCTTAGATTAACAAACGCCCAAAGAGGACTATTAAGAGCTGTACTAGAGTTGGTGAAATTTTTACATTCTGAATGGCATAATTGTTCAAGGTCAAGGGGATAAATTGAGATAGTGCTTTCCATTGGAATGTTTTGAAAACAATATTAAAGGCAAATGTTTTGTGTCGGAAACCAAGCACTCTCTTTTCTACTAGACCGAGTTTTATAATTTAACAATCTTAGCGTTTTACCATTACTAACATGCTTAATAGATGTTCGACGTAGACAATGTTGAGAATCTTTAGCTTTCGGAAGATTCGGTGGCTTTTGCGAATGCAGCAAGAAGAGGAGGATGACTATTTTACAGCCAGAAAAGTAAGTTCCGATCCATTCATAACAACATTCTTCATATATCCCAAACTTCTATTTTTGGAATTCTTTTTTTTACTATATCTGTCCCAAATTAAAGTGCGACAATAAAATACCAATTTAATAATTCTACAGGCTTTTCTGGAAACAGAGGACCGTCTTCTTAAAGTTCGTGTGCGTCAAAATCTCCTCGATGGGAAACTAGTTCAACTACTCGAAAATGTACAAAAGCTCACAGATATTGTGCAGAAAGCAGATAGTCATAGCTTTCAATCGTTTAATATACAAGTAACTTCACATCCGGTTCGGAAATGAAACTGGGTGAAAGTACTCTAGGTTACAGACATCTTACTCTTAATGTTTTGATGAGCCTGAGCACATAATTAACCGTGTCATACGGGTGTGAGACGTTATTCTATGGGTTTTTTGAAATTCGTTTAATGTGACAGTTTTGCTACAGGTACATGTTTAAATCAACTAGTCTTTTACTAATCGAGAATTGCATGCATTACACGCCTTGTATCAATAAGACTTATGTGACTGTGTGAAGAATTCCGTATGTTGTATATGAATGCAGCATGCTACATTTTTATTTTTTGAATATTTGTGAGGAAATCCAGGCGAGACGAAGTTTGCAAATGGTAGGAATGAATCAAAGTAATAACGTCCTCTAAAGAAGGAAAGGTATATAGCCAAACAACAAAGGTTATTAATGTATATGCTTCAATAAGTGGGAATAAATTGTTACAAAAATGGTCTCTAGGTACAGGATTTGTCAAATACTTCCGCTCAGTACACTCCAAAACAAATTAAAATATCACAATATATGTACACAAACATAACTGCAATTGAAAACATTAGTTGGTAAATCAAATGGGACGTTTGGAATTTAATTAGTTCCACTTTACTTATTATAAGTTATTAAGACAGTGGCAGTATACCTGAATTCAATAGGAGATTTATGTTGTTATTTCATCTATAGCTAAAATTCCTACCCGATTAGAGCCGGCATTAGTATTTGAAGTTTACAAAACTAATGGCAGAATATCCTAATTTCTTCAGAGAGGGGGAGGCCCATTTACATATGAGAGATGAGGCCCAAATGTTGAACCCAAAATGCCGGCACAAAAAAGAGCTGCTAAAGCTGAAAGAAGTGACAGGACTAACACACTTTTGATGATCCACGATGTAGAAACCGCCACATAAACGCGTTTATATAAACTTTGATTCTGTTGTGCGTCCTTTATGGGTCTAATTTGCGTTAGTAACGTTTGCGTCTTAACTCGACGCTTAACAATTTCTGGTTGAGAACGTGGTACTGTAGAGGGCATAGGTGGAGTGGGGACACGAACTAAATCGTTGAATCTGCAAATATTAATTTGACTACGTGTATTACGTTCTTGCTCCACTTTTTAAACATTCAGCTACGTAAGAGATTATCATTATTATCACTTATATATATATATAGATGGAGAGAACACGCTTTGGATATAAAATAATTTCAAAAATCAGGGTAAAATGATAAATGGAAGGCCTTAATGATACATAAATGCATTATGTCAAAGTTTCTCTTCAAAATTTTAAAAATGTAACGAGCGAAGGTATCTGCATGTGTAATGATTCTAGATCCCCACCTGGACTTGAGCTGTTTGAGAGCATTGAAGTAAAGTATGATTTCGGATCGAAAATCAGGAATGCTTTTGTCCGACCCATCGTCCTGTAGTGATTGTAACGAACTGGTGAGGTAGTTGCACATAGTTTCCAAACTAGAAATTAGTCACATTATTATTTATTTAGCGTAAAAAGCAATCAGTATTAAATTAATATGAATAAGATTCAGACAAAACTTAAGCAAATTTCTACTTGAAGTTCATTCCCATACTTGTTCATTCGTTCTTGACATAGTTCCATTTCATTAAGTACAGCTTGCGGATCGAACTCCCCCATACGAAGATGCTCCTCGATTGTGCTCATGGTCATTCTTTAAAAAAAAATCTTGTTTCTATTATAGAATAAATGCCATTAAACATTAGAGAGGTGTAGAAAAATATAAAGAAACAGGAATGCCACTAATTTACAAATTTCGTACAAAAAAAAGCCTTTTTTTTGTTTGCTTATCTACAGACATTGTGTCGATAGAAATTTTTTTTAGGTATGAAAAGTGATACTATAAATTTCACATGGATGAAATATAGAGTATGAGATAACCACAAATATTAAAACTGTTTCGATCACGACTCAAAAAATCATCAGATCACTGAAGGTTCTTCTGAATACCTTATATTGCCTCATCTATTAAACTAAGATAAGCGATTATTGTATAAGAAAGACAACTACTTATCGTAGATGTATGTCTTTACTCATACCTAATATGTGTTTGCTGATCATTCCACTCTGTCCAATTCAGATTAAGTTTTTTCAACGATTCAACTAGTCCTCTAATTCTTTCAACAGCATCATCATAGCCTTGTGAGATTGTGTCAAATTCGGCTGATAGCTCAGATAGCTCCGAACGGAAGATTTTTGAAGAAAGAAGAGATCTGATAATAAGGTCATGTTGACCATTAAAAATTTCTATTTATAACTTATTCTAAGGTAATCTATTATTTTAGATATTCTAACTCAACCTT
Source organism: Heterorhabditis indica (assembly GCA_020740425.3). Classification (NCBI taxonomy): domain Eukaryota; kingdom Metazoa; phylum Nematoda; class Chromadorea; order Rhabditida; family Heterorhabditidae; genus Heterorhabditis; species Heterorhabditis indica. Next base: position 568,113 of record JAJAVP010000014.1, read on the forward strand.
TGATAATTGAAATATTTATTACCTCAGTTCATCTCTTTCCGAGCTTAATTTCTCCTCGATCTCGCACAAAGCCTCGAGAGCAATACGAACATCATCTTTTGAGCGGATCTCACTAATTCCATTTAATGTTGATACAGATGACATTACATGAAGATCTCGAAGTGATGAGGCAAAACGCTCAACCTATATAAAATTAATCTTAAAGATTATAGTATTTAAACAAACTTATTATTTATTGTTCTTTTTAATTCAAAGACAAACAAATCAATGAGAAAAAAATGATGCATTTAAACTTAAAATAATCTAGCAAATAGAACGAATAAATGACCTTATTAAGTATCTGGGGTACTGGACTTGCAACTCTCTCAAGAAGACCTGTCCAATGCCCTCTGAGCTGCTCAAGATCTAAGCCCTCTTGAAAGTTTTGGAGTTCTTGAAAACGAAGCACTGATTCAAGTTGACGAAGATTCGCTCGCACTATCATTTGGACGTTCGACTATAACACAAATAAAACTTATTCTAACAAACTTATTTACATAAAAAAGTAAACAGTCATAACATAACTGTACTCACCATTTGCTTTGCATCGATATCGCCATGTCCAATGCTATTTTCCACGACTTGTAAGTGGGCCCTGTTTTCTTCTACTAATCGACGAATTGTGTTCTAAATTAAGCTGATTTCTAGGTGTCTAAATTACATATATTGTCAAGCTCTTACTTGACCACCGAAGTGTGTTCCAAAGTCCTCATCTATGCTCAGTAGATCTTCTGGGCTTCGTGGCATCACTGAAAGATCGGCAATAGACTCGTCTTTTGCTGGAGGCTGGAAAAACGAATATACAGGTTTCGTCATCGTTTTAACCTTCTTAAGAGCAATATAAACGCACAAAAACTATTTATTCAGCCATCATCAAATGAAACTCTTTGGACATTAATCCTACCATTATATAGATTTCCAAAAACAAAAGGTGAAGTATCTGTGGTCAGTATATGGTAATAAACCAAATAAGGTGACAATGAGTGGTTATTCAGTGAGCGATGCTCTATTAGGACACCTGTCGAACCAACGACCCAAAATTACTCAGAAAATCAAGAGCGAGGTAGTATGTGTTCGAAGAGAAACAGACAGCAAACGGAAATAGGAGTAATTATTATAGTGACTAACGGGTGGTAGGAAAACAGTAAAATGGTAAACGAACTGGAGGTTTGCGGAAGAATAGAAGACAGATACATTATATGGACAGGTGAGCTCAATATCACTATCGTCAATAATGGATGTGAAAAGGAGAAAAAGAGAAGAGCAGTAGGACAGAAAGAGAAAACAATAATAAACTTACATGGTATTCATCCCATTCATAGACTTGAACATCTGACTGTTCAGGTGCTGTATCACTATCATTAGAAGACTGCTCTAATTGTTGATCCAGTCGCTGAAGTAAGCGTGTAGAGTTGGCTAATGGAGTGGATGGTGGAGAAACTCGGATTTGAGGTGTAAGAGGTCCTGGAAGTGAGTACTAAATATATATATATATATAAATAGTTTGCTTTTTTCTGATTAATGCATATCTTTGATTGCTATAATTCTAATATATAAAGCATCGAAGTACATGTCATATATACATACCACTAACAACCCCTAGTTGTTCTCCATCACTCATACTGCGTGGCATTCTTCTGACTCGCAGTTTCTTTCTAATAGAACGACTTTTGCATGGTGGAAGTTCTGATCGTGTAGAACAAAAAGAAACATCCATCTCAGAACAGTCAAGCTTTAAAAAGACTTTTAATTTATGGTATTGAAGTTAAAGTTATTTACTCACCAGATTACCAATGTTCACTAGTCCTCGGTTACTCCTCTGACGCTTTAGAGAATTAGGAGCGCTATCCATAATTGCCGAATTGAATGATCTATATAAAAATAAATGGAACACGAAAAAAAAGCCAAACTAATAACCATTAATATGAGATTAAATAACTTTACTAAGCGTTTAATTATAAACCTGGTCATAATGTTAACTTGTTCATCTCGGGAGTCCCAGTCGGAAGACTCTTCAGAAGAAGCGTCGCAAGAATTCTAAAAAATCTCGAAGTAATAGAAATGTTAAGTGAACAGATATATTATGTAATAGTTGCAGTGGGTAGTGTTCTGTACAAACATATTTAATAGCCAAGTGTCCAATAAAATAAGACATATTTAAATAATTCGTCAGAGATGACTAAAATATTGATAGGAGCCGAGTGACACTGACCTTAGTGAATTGTTCAATTATTTCCCTACTGAGTTTGTTCTTACGTGGTGTCTGTTGGCCTCTAATCTCCTTCCATTTGGTATTGAAACTGTCGCTTAATTTTTCTTGAGGAAGATCATCTTCATCTAATAATGCCATAATTTCATCTGAAGTATATGAAATAAAATAGACGGAATATGGCATAATATAACGGTGAACTTATACAAATGAATCATGATGTTAAAGCAATGTTAACACATTTTATAATGTATCATACACTACAGTATGAACTACCTAATATATTTTTTAAAATAATGTACTCAATTATTGGATAGGATTTTACAACTGTATTTTTATTCATGACCAATACTTTAGCAATAAACGTACCATATTCAGTGTAATTAATTGTTACATTGTGAGATTCGCAGTTGACGTGCATTGAATCTGTGAGTGGGTTGTGATCCTCAGGGAACTCGCATTCAATCGCCTTAACGCGGTAAGAGAAAAGATTTTTGGATTTAAAACGGAACAAAATTACCCAAAAAGTTAATTATACCTTCATTATTTCAATATCGGACATTTCTTCCAATTGAACTGTTCGGTAGAAAGACTTTACCGGAGAAGAGTCAATTCTCTTTCTGCGCATAGGATCTGAGTCGCAACTGGAATAGATATTAAATACTCAAGATTCGTATATTTAATAGTGGGGATATATGAGTGAAAACTTTCTTTATTTCTATAGGTTATTCAGAAAAACTGAATAATAAGTAAGTTAAGGCGACTAGTGACACTTGGATCACTTTTCACACACATCAATTTTCCCAATACGATGCAGGCGTGACATGAAATTAATCAAAAATGCGCTTTTGAGCACACTTTGATTTTTGCATGTTGCAATTCATGAATTGTGAAGTAAAATTGCTTTAAAAGCAAGCAATATAAAAAACCACCAAACACCTGGCAATTTTTTACCCGTAAATCAAAAATTTGCCTTTGAACGCTTAATAGAAACGTTCACGACTCACATCTGTGAACGAAGAACTATTCTAAGCGATCGAAACTGGTCTCGTGTGGAAAAATAGGGATTATGCTAATAGTTATGGAAAATAGAAGTCACCTCTAACAGCGAAAAAATCAATCCGTCAATCCAACCGTTAAAGAAAGACATTAAACTACTCCATAAGAAGAAATAATAAATGGAACATAAATTACTGAAATTAGGATTTACTTGTTACCAATGTCGATACTGATTGTCTCATGCACAGAGTTCTCTCCACTAGAATAGCCTATATCCTGCTGCAATGAATCCCACTTTTTGCTTTTAGCAGGAAATTCTTCTGATGATACCGAAGTAACAGTAGCTCTAGAATATTTACAACACAATACTAAAATACTGGTATCTAATTTACTTGCATATTTTCAGTAAAATATTGTAGAAGCAAGACTGGCTCTTGTTTCCTCTTACCTCCCATCCATAATGCTTTCGTATTCACTCTCAGCAAATGGTAGTGTATCCTCGTCCTCACTGATTTTAACTGAACCAGAAGAGTGTCGAGCTCGCTTAGAAGGAGGTCCCAAGAACTCTGGATCCGATTCGGAATCGCTGTTTTCCTGAGTATTAATACAAATAATAATCAATACGAAAGAAATCAATACTCAATACAAGCTCAAATTTTAAATTGGACCTGAATGGAAACTCTTGCTACGACTATAAAATCTTAGGTACTGAGCCTGCTAGTACTGAGTTACACGTTTTGAACTTTGCGCGATGTGCAAACCACATCACGCTGCAAGGTAAACTAAACGAGGCATAATGATGGAGGGAAATGTTTGGTGTGAAACCGTAGAAATACTAAGAAAGACTCAAGGATGGTATATGGTTATTACGAATTGTATGAAAAACGTTTCAGTTATTTCCTTACTACGATAGGTAGGCAAAAAAATTTAAAAAACACAAGTAAAAAATAAGCAAAAAACTGTTTTAAACTGTGTTACACTAAGAGAATACGATTCGGTGATTCTAAATTGTCAACAATTAGGTATGCAGCCATATTGCGTGCACACATTGCGGTAATACCAGTCATTAGAGGATCCAAAAGGTTCGCCGATTTAGATTGGATAGGTGAATAAACAATGCCAGTCAGGTGGATACTCAGGACATTGAAGATTATAAACAAATAAAATAATATAAGTCAAAAAAATGCATAAAGTATATGATAGCATGACCGGAGCGATAGTGATAACAGATACTCAGGCAGAAAACAGAAGAATGCTCAAAATAACTAATCTTACATCTGGCTAAGCACTACGCCCGCCTGTCTCGTTATGAAATGTAATCCGCGATATTGTAAGAATTTTATATGACGTAAGAAGATGGAAGAGTCAAAATCAAATGATTGCAGGGAACAGAAATAGAAGAATATTCAATTACTAACGTAATCACAGACTACCACCACTAAATTTATTTGAGAAAATAAAGTTGTAAAATGCAAACTATATGGGATCGATTGAATATCAAATATCAAAATGAATTGAGCGGAAAGCAGGCGGACAATAAAATGGAAACAAGGGCGAGTCTGACAATTCGCGCATGTAGCGGCACGCTCAAATGGACTAGTAAAACATACATCTGGCGCGTTCTGGGGAGAACTGGGATAGACTAAGAAGCGGAGAGAGCAAGACGGACAGAACAAATACGAAATTCGAAGATGGACAGAATAAGTAGAAAGCAATGAAACAAAGACTAAAAGCATGAGCCTGAATTAGTTTAAAATTGAATTTAAATTATAAAGTATACTCCCGAATGTTTGACACCTAATCTAATTTAATACATACTCGGATTCTCGAATGAAATTGCATTTGATAGATCAGCAAAACAGCTGATGGTTAACAAATGTTTATAAGCACGGAATGAATTTCGAAGGCAAAAACAAACAGGAACGATGCATATAGGCTAAGAGCATATGAAGAGGAATGTGAATCATAAGACATAAGAAGAAAACGCTACAAAAATGGTTCAGTTTACATAAATTCTTCTTGGCAAATCAATTTACAATTGACGATAAATAATGCAACGGAAATTTTACCTGGACATAGCAACATTTGTCAGCATTTTGAATTGCGGCTTAAACGCGAGAAACGAGGCTGTCATTCGAATATGTCACTCATTATATCCGCTGGTTGTAAAAAGAAAGGGGAGCCTTCTAGATAGGGATCATACTCAGCAAAACAGTTTTAAATCAAGGCTAACGACAAGCAAATATGGATAATGCATGAATTGGTGTACCAAATCAACAACTGAATATCCTCCGCATTCAGCAGCAAATGAACACCATACGAATTTAGACTTATGATAGTATAATTGTATCGTTCACGATATAATTACAATTGAAATCGGGGTAATTCTGTCGTTAGAGCACGACCTCAACTCACTAATTGGTTCGTGTTATAATGGCGAGGGAAATATCAAAGCAGATTTTGAAGGATTACAGTAAATGTTGAAAATTTATGGACTAAATATCTTTGTGCTTAATTCAAACTAAATATTTTTATTATACAGCTAAATGTTTCAAAATAACAGTTAAAAAGTTCGATGCAAAAATATAAATTTTCCGCATCATACTAGAGCAATTTTTATAAAAATAACTTTAGACTGTAACATAACATAAGTTGTTTGTTTTACTCGTGAGGAAATCTAATTATAAAGATAGTTTTCCTTCAGTTTTTTAAAACGACGAGTTTTAATATTGAAATCAAACAGTAGCACTATGAATGTAGAAATATCCTTACAAAATAAGTTATACAGATGAAAAAAATTTATGGTTTTTAATAAATAATGGGGAGTTTCTTTGTAACTATGATTGCAATAAAATTCACATGGAATAATGTTTGGTGTCTTTAGCTACTCTGCTACGGATTTAGCGCTCTCTTTATAAGAACTAGTTTTCAATTCGCCTCTATCGAACAACCATTCTTGGTACTGAGATCTTCCCACATGTACTACATGAAACTAAAGCTAACTATACATTTTATATTTCTATGTCATTGATGTTCAAGCCTACATAATTATTAACGATTTTCAATGAATATACACCTATTAATTAAAATTTTTCTATTTTAAATTAATTCATATCATTAAAATATCCATATTTCAATATAGCAAAGTTTTGGGATATAGTAAAGTAACACTTAGAAACTGTTAAAATTTGTGGGAAATTAAAGTTAATAATTGACGTCGTGCGAATTTTCGATTTAATTATAATATATTTCCAACTACATAATATATTATTACTCATACAGCATGTATTACCTACTCTATGAAATATTGTTCTATATCTTGAAACTAACTTTATATGTATTAATGGTCTCCTCGATGCGACACTGCAGGCAGAGACTATTCAGGTATAAAGTATGCCATCGTTTTCGAATTGCGTCAACACCGAGTTTCTTTCGTTGAACAACGTCTGGAGAAGCTTCACTTCTGTAAAATTAAGTATTTTTTTTAAATATATCCGTTCATTTGACTAGTATTTTAAAATATTAAACTAACTTGAACTGTTGGTAAAGACGGTTGATGTATGACTGCCCTTCGCTTTGGATCTCTAGCTGAAGTACCTAGAATAGAAGATTTAATAGAACTTCAATTATCATAATTAAAACATGGAGATGGTTCCCAAGAAAACTATAAAAACAAGAGAAATCGTTAATCAAGAATGTTTGCCTTATGTAATACTAAAAAAAACAAACGACATGAAGTCTGAAATTGAGTCGCAAAGCAAACCAGTTGTATGAATGGCCTGGCGCAATAAATGAGGTGGCGACTGCTGACAAGAACAAGAAGTATGAGTGAAAGCAGGGACATATAAAAGATGAAAATAAACTTAACTAAGAAAATAAACTATTTGATAGTTCACAATGTACTAAAAATGATTAATAACCATATTCCATTAGGCTTAGATAAAGAGGATTATCAAGAACCGTACAACGTATTTCTCGAGAACGCGCGGCCTTCCCGTGTGGTCATAAAGATGGATGGCCGAGTATGGTCAGATTACAATAGGAGGACTGGTAAGAAGGACAATAGGAAGTGAATCACATAACGAAACAACCGAGTAATGTCCACACTCCGACCTTACTTTATGGTTTTAACTTTTTTCTTTGATCTATTTTCTCTAAATGAGTATTTTTTCTCCAACTAAGCATTCGCAGTAATAGATTTGAATGTGTAACTAATCTGTAGTTTTTTAAGCCGGAATTTACTCAGTGAATAATCAAAACGCCCTAGAAATATTTAAACAAAAATAATATTAAATAAGTTAACTGTGTAAATATATAGTTTGCTGTGCTGAAGCAGCTGTAAATTCACTTTCAAACTGAAACTGAAAATTCCCAGAATTGTAATTGAAATAGAGAGACCAGACATTATGTCGAGATCTCAAGTGGTATTGCGATGTTGTTTTAAATAATAGTAATATATGAAACTGTACTTAGCCATTACAGTATTTACATAAATGTCGTAGACATAAATAACACGGCAAGATAATCGAAAGAAGAAACTATAACTGTTGTCGTACTGCGAGATCTCCCAGATAAAGATGTTTGATTGATATGTGTATAAACAGTGCGCCGGGGGATTAGGTTGTTATACATACATATCGGAGACCTATTCTTAAGGAGAGGACCACAGTTATTAAACTAGAAATCGTCTACATACATTGTTGGTGCAAAGTAATCTTCCATTTTCCGCCAAGATTTTCAAAAAAAGAACGATTGGACCTCTTAAATAAGCAAATGTACAGAAGAACGACTGAATGATAGAAAAGACTTGTGTGAAACATCTTACATTACTGAACACATATCAGACGAATTTCGTCTGATAGTAGTGTTGTTTACGTCGCTGAATATTTACTGAGTGATTAGTCTTTATACAAAGTAAAGTTACTTTCACCGAGCTACAGGTTACTTAGATTTTTACCAAATTTCATATATTAGTATAGGTTTTAATTCTGTTCATGTTTCTCAAGTATGTTGAGTTATCATATATCTAAAATAGTAATGTTTGTGAAAATATACCTAATATCCACTAAATTGTGAAGCCGCATGTTTTTTTGTACATTATCATTAAAAGGAACGGAAGTACAATTAATTATGTAATCAATTTGGAATAAGCTACAGTAGTATAAAATACACATAAATAGCAAGAATAAGCTTTTTTTCCAAAGAGAAGAAGAAAGAGAGAAAAAAAAGCTGACATCCCACTTGCTGATCTGCGAGTAGTTTTGTCAGTCCCAATCGTTGACTATATTCTAGCCGTTCTTCATGCTCTCTCAAACGTCTCTCCATTGAGTGAATCCATCCTCTGATCTCAGATGAGGGTTGTGAACGAGAACCTAAATAACATTAACGTATGCGCTATGTATTTCTTGTTTATAATGGTAGTTATTCAGAAATTATCTCTCATTTCTAATGCAGAAAATTAATTGTTTTTAGATTATGTATAATTTAAAAATTGTTAACTAACTGCAGGTATCAGAATCAGAGGTGCATTTCCTTAGTTTCAACTGTTCCATTGCCGAATTAATAGTATTGATACGCAATGCTACTGTAGTTTCTGTGTCCGGTCTTTCCGCTACAAGACGCCACCCAGCGGAGGCCAACGACGAGGCCATTTCATCGAGATGTTGGCATGACAGAGTCTGGATTACAGCTTTTCAGACATTAAGCAGGGACTAAGAATTAAGTGTGCATGCGCTAAACCAACTTAGCCTAAAACGACTAAAATAGTTAGACATAATACTATAAATGAATTCTAATTAGTTAGTGTCATTTTGAAAGAATGAAAAAATAACCTTAAAAGTATAACAATGCCTAAAAGGTTTGGGTATTAAAAACATGTTAAGACGATCACGCCTGATAAATGGGTTCTAATTCAAGGGTGTTTATGGGCAAGATAAGAATCCTAGCAGTTTATACAGAAAACTGTAATATGTGAGCGAAATATTGCAATGAATAAATAATATGTGCACATTTCACCATAAAGAAGAGATACGTAGAAATGAACGCTTGCTGAATGGAGAATATAGCCTTCTATCGCCATTTCGTTGGCCCATTACTGGGATTAAGATATTACGAGAATCTTATCCTTTTGCGATCGCTCTAATGAGATGGTCCTTTAATTAATCCGAGAAGCCTAACAAACAATTAACAAGATAGGGTCATATGTGCATATGCTGATTCAATTAGCTACCTATAAATAAAGTATTTTATAACAGAAATAAATATTCTATCCTATTATTACCTAGAATACAAATTATTGTAAATACTCTAAATTGAATAATAAGATGCATTCGTTATTAGAGTTAGACCGATGGAAGCTATGGATTCCAGTTGAGGACACTATCACTCGGTGAATAAGGAACACAATGAGTTATTAGCTTAAGTTACTAATTGAATTAGTATAAACTACATCTTTAAAAAAAGAGAAAAGAGATCAGTGACAAAGATTTTAACATTAGCCTGGCGTTTGAATGACTACATTGGCAAACACTAGTGGTATAAGTAATATCTTATAAAATGAAACTGCAGAGATTTAAATTAGAGTTAACATACTACGAGACAGGACTAAATATTAGCCGAAATCATTAAAAATCGAGTACCATTATAACTGCCAATGGGAGTACTGAGGACGTAAGATGATGCTATTTTACGCGACATATGGTGCAGGATAATCGATCGAAAGACTGTAAATGTTTCCTCTTCCAGAATGTACAAACAGTAGGAGGACTTACAACAGCCTAAATTATTCTGCAATCACAGTTTCATCTGGTTCAAGCGACTAACTTCAACAATGAAAGTTCTATACTAGACACATGGGACATTATTATATTCGCTACTGAATGCTGAACAAATCTAAAATAAATTGTTATTTAGCAAAATAAACTCAATTAACTAATTTAAGATTACATATAGTATAATAAACCTATTTGTGTCATTATAGATCATTGACATGACCTCCTCATGGTTGCGCAACATCCTGTTATCTATAAAAATAACTGAAGCGAATGAAATATATTGATTAACATATTTTTCAAGTAATGTTGTATTCCAACAGGAGACATGGGAGTAGGACACTGTAGAATTGAGACTGCTAGTCGTGTATAACAATAATAAAAGTATTGTCTTAATGGTGCAGATTTTAACGCTGTAAGTGAGGAAACGTCCACAGCCCTCTGTTACAATATAGTCATAAATAAGAAGAAAGACAAAAGCCAATAAAATTTGAAACAGATGCCAAAGGAGCGGCAAAATATGCCCAATCATGAGTTTGAAACAAATCATTACAAAAAACGTCCACATCTAGAGGTGACGTTTTGCCAAATTGGTCCATGAATTTTTCAAATCAATTTCTAGTATTAAAAGTACATTTTAATAAAAGTTGATAAGAGTACATAAAATTTGACGGGAAAATGAGAAAATTTCAAGGCAAATCTTCATTCATGATTGTTAAAATCCAAATAACTATTTAACAAAGTTACAGGATCAGATTCAGAGTATAAACTGTAATCCTTTATTAATGCTATATTTCAATAATATTGATATTCCACCTACATCAGTATTCTTACAAACTCATTTTAAATTAATATGAACGCATAAAATAGGTATAAGAAATCCAAATAGAACAACTGAACTTAGAGGCTTACGTCTAGGAGAAGGTGTGTTACTACGCAATCAAGGTGGCCGGAAACAATCAAAGAGGTCCGAAACGCAATATTTACAAGCGAAACAGGAGTGTCGCGAGAGCAACGATGCGCAACAATAACAAAATTCCACATAACGGTAAAACCGTCTGGACAATAGAACTACTGTATGAAAAAAGTTAAAGAAAAATACTGTTATAAGAATTCAAGTTCAAAGGCATTGAGAATCAGGAAAAAAAAGATTCTAGATTTATGCTAAGCCGTGGTCAATTCGCTTAGGCCTCATTAGATATTATTCGAGGTGTCCATTTCCGGAAACCTATCAATGAATTCTTAATATACTCGGCAAAATTATACTTATTTAGCATCTTCACACCCGTTAACTTGTTATTCATAGTAATTACATTTATCTAGTTATATTAATAAGAAATCATATTTATTGGTTAAAAATAAAATGGTACCCAAATCTTACATAAATTCGTGGAACCACACTAGATGTTACAATGTCAGCTCCCCTTAAGCATAAATCCAATAAGCAATCATATACAATAGGGAAGTTTATCGGCTCGCGCAGAAGAGTATTGGATTTCAAGAAGACAAAACAACGACAGGAACGGACAATAAAGGGAAATACTCATCGAAGAGTCACACTAAGTGCAGAAATCTGAATGTTATTAAACTACATTTGTAAAGTAATGCAGGTACCAAATGTTAGCTTTATTCTAGTATAATTAAACATCATAAGCAAATTGTTGCTGTAGTTACTAGACAAAACAAAAGAATCGTGCATAGACAGGAACACAGTTCCTGATAGTTCTCGTTTCCGTAGCCATAAAACAATGTAGTATAAGTGTAAATCAGAAGGAGAATAGGCGAGAATCAAATGAATTCTCATAAATAAATGTATGTTGTGTTAGTAACAAAATTGTCCACAATATTTCACGTAATACCACAATAAAAAACTTAAACCTATGACTAAATACATGATATTAAATCCCTTTAAGATGCTTACCTTTGCTGAAAGGTCGTGAAGGGCGTCAAGTATGAGACTGTAAAGTGAGGAACAGTTCTCCAAAAACAAGTCTACCTCAGTTATTTCGACGTTCTGAAAATGGAGAATTATTAATAAATACATAAAATTTAAACATCCTTACAATGTCTAATTGTTTTTTATTTGGTACCTTTAGATTCAAATTAATTGTATTCAAATATGCATGCTCCACTAAGAGCAAAGCGGGTGCTGGGTACTCGTATTTGTAAACACCATTTTGAGAAAGTAATGACCAACAAAAGCGAAGCGGAACGGCAACCATAAACTATGCATATCAATGCACACAAATGCTTGACCCGATTGCACTCGTAAATAGAAAGAAAATCCTTTTACTATATAAAATATCCGCAATGGAGGAATTTCCACCTTATTTATTTCAACTTAGTAACTACCCATGTACTAAAGTATTTAAAATATTAAATGCCGCATCATGCTTTTAAAAATTCAAAACTTGGGGTTGTTCTTTAGAAAAAGCGATTCCTTAGCCAAGCTATACTGAGCGCTTCGCGTAAAATTAGCAAGACAAAATAAAATACATATGTATACCAATGGGAAGAAGAGTGATGAAAAATGCAAGTAGTACTACCAAAATAGGCTTAGTATTTATAGGAACTATGAAATCTACTAGCTCTTGTAGAAAACTATACTTTTGAAGAATTTTAGGGATAAAAATGAATTCATCCAATATTTTAGTTATACACTGTGAGATACAAAATCGAAATAATCCAGAGCCGAATTGCTAAGCCTATTGTGTTACAGTTTTTGATTTAGAAAAAACAATATCGTAGTTTTTCGCTATCTCTACGGTAGGTAAAATCATAAGCCTAATACCAATGATTTATAAAATCAATAATTAGCTATTTGAGCTGTCATCTTGAGCCCGTAACCAAACCTTATTGACACCTATCAAATTATTCCTCGAAATAATTGGCTTAAAATACGTAATAAAAAAAGGATATATAATAACAAGTATAACTACGGTATAATACTACAAATCATACCGTATTCCATTGATTACTATCACCAGCCACTGGCGGTAATCCCGTATCCAGATCTGACATTAAGTTTGAAATTCGTAACTACTAGAGTTACTATGAAGATATGAGGTATCCGGTAGATGGATACTGATGGACTAATTCGAGTTCATAGCTTAAATGAACCATAGAAGTGAAATAAAGCAACTGAAAGTAAAAATAAATTAGTACTTTTTAAGCGACATACCAGTTAAATATAGTTGCCTAAAACTAAGATTATACGTACGAAAGCGTAGACAGAAGCCACTATTTATTTGGCAGAAAAATAAACCATAATACTCGTTAAACATAGATTGTTTTTATAACTATAGTAATAAGCTCGTCAAGATGAATTTTATAAGCCGACAACTAGACGGAAACGCCATTGTAAAATATGTTGCAACCAGGATTTGATGGATCATTTCACAAACGATACGCGTTGTCAATCAAACAGGAAACAGAATAAACGACCGAATGGATACAAAAAATTAGGAATAACAATGTTTGAACATTTTTTCTTAACTCTCAATGCTCCCGCAATTTTTTATAAAATATAAAAAACAAATCAACTGTTATTAGCAGATATCAATATTAATAAGAAACGTGTAGAGAAACCATTGCTAAGGTCCACTAATCGAGTACTTCCCACCACTTACAGAATTCCCTCAAGCAGTACACAAGATTCATAATAACTACAGACTGTAATGCTAAGTATTTCCACTTAGATAGCATATAACCAGTTTCTTATAATTCCAGGTATAATGACCATACAAAATTCTTGATGTAATTTCAATTTATACCATTTATTGAATTTTACACGTAGAGGAAATGAAGATACTAGCATCAGAATAGCATATATACTCTTTGGTATAGTGTTTATTTTCATTTTTATCAAAACCCCCTAATTTAATTCATTAATATTTAAATGAATACTATAAATTGCTTATAAGGAAGGTACCAAATAAAAAACAAATAACATGTGGAAGTATTTATAGAATAAAAGCTCCCCATATATAAGTGAAAATCTCTCAACTAAAGAGAAGTTGAGGGAAAAGAAAAAGCACTCTACAAAGATAAGCTATGAGTTTTACAAAACATATGTATTGAGAGATTATCATGAATAGTACAGGGTAGCAAATGAGCCTGCATCAGATATTTGTTGTAGGTCCCATGAACAAAAGAGTGACCTGAGGTCGCGACCCCTATTTGATTCTTTTTGATCCAGAACATCCTGTCAGTAATAAAGCAAGTAACCAAATGAAGGGTTTCCTCTCGAATTCATTCTGGCAATACAGTTGTGAAGACAACAATGAAACGATGATAGACAAAATACATAATGCCAATATTTTCTATACACGAATAATACAAAAAAATCAATGCGTTATTATGAAGGACGTAAATTTTCCTAGCAGTAAACTTCAATACTAAACTGCTAATCGCTAAATGTTTATAGTAGGAAAAGCCATTATAAAATCAAGCCAACATTGTTCTCAATCAATAGCTCAATAGCGTTCATGAATACGCTATGGTTCAGTGTGATAAAATCTCACTGCTGGCAGAATGCCGCAATTTAAACGCTAAAAAAGCGCGAACTAGCGTAGTAGACAGTGGTTAAGCTCCAACAATCTTCGTGCTAAACTAGGCCTAGAATATATACCATAAATCTACGCTTTTCAGCCTTGTTAGGGATGACACTTAAGTTAAATCTTCTTATTTAATTAACATACTCAGCACATGAAATTCAAATATTTCAATATGCTAACAATATCTACCCTATTTCCCCAAATATCTACAATAACTTTTAAAACGATTATCTGACCTTTGTTTTTCTTCGTTCCCGAACCCTATAAAAACAACGATGCTACTGCGTACGATTAATAAGGAAATATATAGCCAAATTAACGGAATAACGAGATTAATCTCGATATATACTAGTTGTCTTCTATATTTCAAGACTCAAACCATACAATGAAGGAATGAATTCATATCAAACCAAAGAGCTATAAAGATGTATAGGGTAATATGAAGGGAAACACAGATTACGTAGATTAGATTAGCTGAGTTAGTACAGTGATATTGCATCAGAATTTTAAGATGTAATGTCCAAAGTTACCGGCCTGCAAGCCTGATGGGATTGGCAATATACGATCTATATTCAATTTAATAAGTATACAACTAACTACGTCATACAGCAATTAATATTATTATAAAAATATAGAGCTAAAACACGATCAATAACCTTTGCATGTTTCCTGTATGCATGTCGTTACTATTGTTGACTAATGCTTCTCAATGGGGCTGACCGCTCGAATGAGTGTAAGAGATGCGCCAATGAGAGAGATCTTGAGAGTGAACAATTATGAGGAAGAGTCGGTCATAAGGAGAAACTATGAAAACTAAGTATAGAATAATTTACGCTAGGCTATATTAAATGTTATTACGGTACACTATTTAGAGTAGTTATATACCAATATGATAAGCGGCTGTAAACGCGTATGGAATTTAAGTCACACTAGTGATAACAAATAACAAGTCGCCTAGGAAACCACCTGTCCCAAAATCTTTAGCTCATACACTTAACATTAGGAGGTTCTAAGAAGAAACACTAGTATAAAACCAATATTTAATGTTATAAGAATGGAAAAGCTCTAATGAAGTAACTTATAGTTGTAAGTGATTCGTAGCCGAGTCAGTAAAGTGAAACCGGTTATATGTAATTTTGTTTCGAATTTCGCGCCTGGGTGACGCAGTAACAGAAATAATGACAACAAGAGATATAAGAATAATAAGAAGCTCAATTTGAATGTTTCTACACAGATATCAAAAAGAACGCATTAATGTGATAACGTACGATTATCATTCAAGATAACCGAATCGAAAAGCGGGTGTGCAGAATGAACGGCTGCCGCAGTGGAAAAACAAGCCCCGCCTCTTCTCGACGGTCACTCGGGATATTGGTTAAAACGATGAAAAGGAGTACATCTTGGAACGAGATAAAAGACGAGAATACAGTTTAATGATGGCTGTTTGGATTTTTCGCTGACCGAGAATATACTAATCTAAGGAACTTCAGAAATATTTGAATGCTTAGAGAAATTTATCTGATAGCTAGAGTATATTGATAGATTTTCTAATACAAACAATTCTAGTTAAGGAATTTATTCATAGATTATTTTAGCTAATGATACAATAGTATTAAAGTATAATATTATAGAAATTATAAACTCCCCTTATCATTGGCATGCGAGGTAAACGAGGAGCCTTGTCTGTACGATTAGCAGAGTTAACGATTGCGAAACAGCCCATATATCAAAAGGTTGTAAGAGCCGGAGAACCCGGTACGCGATCATTTTTCACAGTCACAAAAGTTACAAAGGAATTGACAGCTGACCAAGAAACTAAACTAGGATATAAATAAATTGGTAAAATGGCATATTATAATAGTTGAGAGATGTATCACAATTCTTTTTAAGAAAAAGTTGGTACAAACAATTTTCTTGAGTTCAGGTAGTGTATATTTATGTATACAAGAAGCTAAACTGACTCAATCAGCATTATAACATCTAAATACGCACTTAACAGAATTCACGAACATATCTGAGTACGTTGTAAGTGAAAGTGCAAGTTCAATTCAACATTTAAAGCCAGCGGAATCAAATGGGTGGCTACGCTGAATCGATTAAAGACGGGGAAAATATTATCCCTTTTACCAATGATCCTGCAAAAATAGTTTTTTGCTTTTTTCCTTATGAATATATGTCGAAATATCGCATGAAATAATTATTCAATTTATAATAAATTTCCACACAATGTAAACAAATATATGGACATTTCCATATACGACGAAGACTGCAAACCGATTCGCCAATCAACACTAGTCAGCTAATAAGATCAGATTTAGAACCCAACAAGTTATCCCTACAACTGATGAGAACATGAGTGGTTTAGTATACTAAAGTTTAAAACATACAAGAATTGATACTAATCAACTGAACAAAAAATGAGTGCTGATACTTATATATCATATTGTACGACTGAAACACAGAACTGTTAAAACCATAACACTACAATTTAAAAACTTTTATATTTTCTCGGAAAAAACTCTAAATTGGAAATCATAACTAATAAGAACTATTTAAATAAACTAAGTATCTATGGTAATGCGTGAAGAATACAACAGTTACCAATAAAATATCAAGACTGCGACGTCTTATATGATGGTCAAAACGCCTGTCAAATGCAATGAGTGTTATCCTGTGTAGGAGTCAGCGAGACTGATCATATCTTCATAGACCTTCACGTAACACTTAGTAACCCAGTATAAGATAATATGGAATGTATGACCAACATGGATGATCCAATCCTTAAGATCACTAGCTATTTTTGAATAAACTACATACTCTTATAAAGAATTACTAATAAATAATAAAATAAAATATTCTGAAACCACTCATTACATAAATCTATAGACATTACCACGTTGCATCAGTGTCGATAAAAATATTCTCAGTAAATAGAAAAAAATTCAACGAAATTTCCCAGATAGTGGATTAATAGGTTTAAAAAATGAGAAAACTTATAACAGAACTTGAAAAGAAAGATAAGCGAACGGTTGCATCGCAACGGTGTAAAAGGTTACACAGTTATTTAGTGTTGGTTGAATCGGTCGAGAGTATTTCACTAGTCATGCAAGCTTCGTTAAACTTCTTGATGGCCAGCCACTCCACGCCACCATACTTTGTTTGAATAATTCCGAAGATGAGGCAGGAAAAAATGAAGAAAAGAAACATTATCTGATTCTGAAACAGGTAAACAATGCTTACAAAAAATTGAAGACAAAGGTGAAAATTAAGATATAGGCAATAGTTGAAAAAAGCAAGAAAAATGTATACAAGAAATACCTGAAAAAATGCAATGATCCAAAAAAAAGTTATGAACACCCATAGAGCAATAATAAACAACTGCATAAACCACGTTGTTTCGTTCATCTTAAAAAATAATACTTAAAAGCAATTAACTTAATTTTTAAAACAAAAGGCATAATAACCTCATATTCACGCCCATTCTTTGTATTTTCAAATTCTCTTCTATCAGGTTCCATAGCATAAAATCTTCTTAGTTGATCCTCTTTCTCCCTCCATAAATTTACCAGCCATTGGGCTAAGTCTTCATCATCAGTGGGTAAACTGTCAATATTTATTTTCCGTACCTTAAAGCAATAAAATACTTGAAACATACTTCACTTGTACCCACTCGAGTTTAATATGATTACAACATAAAAAATAAATCTAGCCTGGTAATGGACATCCTTCGGAGAAACACCATGGGAAACCAAGTCAGTTTCCGATTGTACTATGTAGTCACCGAATCCAATGCACACATCATACAAATATTTGATATAGTTAGCTAAACACATTATTACTTTTTTAACCGGTTAAAATTACAGGTGGGACAAGTATTTGATAGAATAAATTATTTGAGATAAGTTAGTTTTGTTGCTGATGACAAATATATAAGATAAATGTAACAAATTATAGTGGTATATTAAAAAAGACATTAATTTCCCACTTTCATGATTGTTATCAAAACAATCGCTTTTTTAAATAAAATTGATGTTCCATAATTCTTCCCTACTACAACATATATGAGTTGTTCTTAGTAAATGTCCTTTATAAAATTTGCGGGATATTCACTTGTTCTAATATGAATATATATATATAGTCTAGTGAAAACGTAATAGGTGCAATGTAAAAAGAGGAATATCCACACATTCACTCGCTTAATTATACTAATTAAATACAGCTTAATTTAGGGAATAAACATATATACACATATAGCCACTCACTCTTTCTCATATTTTGCACAATATGAACAAATCCAGTGGTTCTTGGATGTAGCACATAATTGTATTGAGCCAACTCATTCCTTCTCGCAAAAGTATTACTTCGTTCTGTCGCTTTTGGGCACTTGTCCGTGCCTTCCGGAAACAACAGGAGCTGGAAGAATTAAGAATTACTGTAGGTTTAATTGTATACAATAATTAGTAATAACATATAAATGAATATTTCTAAGCATAATTAATGTTGTGACTCATGAAAATATTCCCGAATATTGTAATTTTTGTAATGTAATTTTATTGGCGTAACTATTCTACAGTAAATCAAAAGTGAGGACTATTTTGGGCCTAGGGTAAGAGCAACATACCTGGTAGTTATATCCAGTCTTAGCGTAGTAGTTGAGCATTGAATCTAGCTTTGCACGATCAGTTTCAAATGATCGGTCGAGAAAAATGTATGAGTTGCAACCCATTGCCCAACCTACATGTTCCAAAAAATTTTAAGATTTTCTAAAATTACTTGGTTAAATGTTCTAATATTAATATGCCATTTTAGTATATCAAGGATAAATAGTTATATAAGAGTAAAATTTTCAATGTAAAAAAAACAGTTTGCACTATAAAAGTAAAGTAGAAGCACAATGCAATTCAAAAATGGTCAAGTACCTGCGCCTGGAATATACTTCAAAATTCCCTTTAAGGAAATTTTCTCAGATGTACATAACCAAGGATCCATTTTGTACAAAGCATTCCAGAAAAAAAGCCAATCTAATCTGCAACATACTATAAGCAAAATAATCTTTGTTTAGATTCTGCAAAAATATTGAAAAATTATAATGCTCACCGCGTCCTATGGTTCATGATGATAACTGCTGGTTCACTATGTTCGATTAGATCACCGCGAATACGAACTCGTGTTCCGAATAAATATGCCATTAAAGCCTAAAGTAGAAAAAAGTATAAATTTAAACTATAGTGGATGAAAAAGACACACCCCCGGCATGATGACCCATACTCCGATTAGCCTATCCATACATTTCCTCCATAATGAAGGATTCCAGAATAAAAGAGGAAGTAGTGGTGTTATGATGTAAGTCGAGCCTAGAATTATAAAAAAATCGTCAAATATTCAAATTTTAGATTAAAACGATATCACATATACAAGCATATATAATGCTGACCAAAAAGTGCAGAAAGAAGCATGAATGAAGAAAAAATCCATCCTCGTAGTCGAGTCATTAATGGTTGACCAGGTCCTAGTACGGGCGGTTCACCGGTACCCATTCTGAAAAGTGTAATAGAGATACCTGTACGAAGAATGAACTGACATCAAGAGCAACAAGATGTTTTAATGTTAAAGAATAGCAATTTTCAAATGAGCGAACATACCTTGAACTATGTTTTTAATCAATTGATAACATTCTGTTTAAAGTTAATTTAAATTACTACGTGAAATGAGCAGTGAAATTTCCTATAAAGTGGGCGAATAGTATGAAAACAAAGAAGAGTAAAAGGAATTAGTAGGCTTTTTACCAAATAAGGTATTTCGCCGCAGTCTTATATTTCCTCATAACATTTTATTTTGTGGTGATAATAACTGTTACGTGACTAGAATATACATGGGACAACCGTTAAGATATTGCTGAATAATTATAATATGCTTGAAACCGTAACATGCCAAAAATCAAACTAATAGCCTAAATTTAGTCAACAACCACATTAGCGATGATTCCAATTATAAATCTACGATAGTTTTAAAAATTATAGACAAACATCAATGGTATTTTTAAGGAAATACACTTCAGTAATAAATTATTAACTCTTAACTTAATTCTTTATATTTTAACACCCCGGATTTTTACATGTAGACTAGTTTTGCATAAGTTATGCTTGAAATGTCTTATAAGACACTAATTATAAAGCTACGGTTAGTAAACACTCAAAAAATGGAAAACCTAAATCCAATAGATAGACTTTACAAAAATGATCGGAAAAACATGTTGTAACTGTTATACCCTTGCCAGCTACTGCGATGTAAACAAGAAAAACAAGAAATAAACCTTGACTAGTTAATCTTCGACGCAACTAACCACCTAATTACTAAGAAGTCAATGCCATTATAAATAATTAAGGAGTAGATATAGAAACAGGATGCAATAATAATGTAGACTTTGACGATAAAATACGCATATGTGAAATATATCCACATAATAGATATAACAATCCAAAAACTGAAAGCCGCAATGTAACCAAAACCATAAGTATTGACCTAAAAGTATATTTAAAGAAAAATTATCCTTAAGAAAACCTAATATCAAACAAAAAAAAGTACGACTTCTAAACTAAATTACTATCAAAATTGATATATATGCAGTTGTAAACATAAAAATAGTTTAAAACCAAAAATACGGATATGGATGAGTCATATAAAAGCAATAAAAGTCCAGAATAAAATCCTACCGGCCAAGAATATGATTCTCCACTGGGTATAAAACGCTTTTCTTCAGAATTATAAAACCTAGAAAATAAAGAAAAAATTAGTTTTCGGCTGAATACAATAGTGATGGTCTCAAATAAACTCCTATGTACTTCCTTAGTCGTTGTTCCTTATGCCTCCATATTTCTCTCAACCAATCAGAACTTTTCTCTAGATCAGTTGGAACATCATCTATTGAATGCCTCTTCACATAGAAATGAATATTCTAGAACACAGGAACGTAGAAAAAACAAATGAAGAATATGAAAGTTCATCTTTTCCCAATTTATCTTCTCAGATTGTAATTTGGAATAATTTACTCTATTATAAATGGTTGAGAAAGAAATTATTGATGTCAAACTTCTTTAACCTATACTTCAAGGAAATTAAATAAACTAGCTAATACCGGAAGAAGCAATTACCGGATGTGATTTTTTTAAATATTGACTACCTTTGGGAATATTCCATCCCTCAGCAAGTGCAATTCTGATTCAACAATATGGTCCGCATAGCCGATAGTGATATCATATATATTAGATATATAATCACCTAAAAAAGAAAATACTCATTTATCTGAAATCTTGCCTAACAAAATTACTAAGTAACTACTCATGGTTCAGTACTCACATTCTTTCATTAATTGTAATATGTGGTTGAATCCAGTGGTTCGAGGGTGTAGTACGTAATCATACTGAGGCAAACCGTTTTTTTTTGCATAATTATTACTAATCTCAGCAGCTCTTTTTCCACGATCTGTACCTTCAGGGAATAGTAATAGCTGTAAAAGTATAACTTGAAGTAATTAATAGTATTTTTGTTTTTGTCAACATAATACCATTATTACGACTTGTCTTAGAGCACCAAAACTTCAAATTCTCCTCACAATATCTCCTAAATCATCACTATTTATAATCTTGCTGTGATGTCATCTATATATCTAGGAATTGTGTTATTCTTTTCATTACCGTACAAGTTGAACTAATTTCCAACCGCTGATAGAGAAACTATTATTGAATAATAACCTGATATTTTCCACCAGAAGCCTGATAGTACTGCATTACAGCATTTATCGTTGACTTATCTGTCTCAAAATTTCGATCAAGAAACATGTAAGAGCCACAACTCATTGCCCATCCTGCTCCAGGGATTTGCTTTAGTTTAGCCTGATACAGATGATATAAATAACAGCTAAGTATTTATATTTAACTAGTTATATATATACCTTTAAAGAAATTTTTTCAGTTGTTAGAAGCCACGGATCCATTTTATATAGGGCGTTCCATAAAAAAAGCCAATCTAACCTAAATAAATGCATATTAAACATAGTTAACAGGTAAAATATCTAAAAACATCATATATTAAAGCTTATGTTATAAAATAACTAACTAACCGGGTTCTATGATTCATTATGATTAGAGCTGGCTTATCGTGTTCGATAATATCTCCTGTGATATGAAACCGAGAGCCAAACACAAACTCAAGTAAAGACTAAAAGAAACCACTTGTAATTAATTACTGCACTTTAAAAGTTCTGAAGATATTCGCATTAAATATACATACTAAACTGAACTAACCGCGGGAAAGGTGAGCCAGTAACCAACAAACCGATCAGCACAGATTCGCCAAAGTTGTGGATAAAAGTAGGCGAGGGGAACAAAAGGGAAAAGGATGAAAATAGAACCAAAAAGAGAAGATATAAATATAAGGAATATAAATAAAACTCCATTCAACCTCCCGAACATGTTATTCAAATAAGTAGTAGCTTGGCAAGTGAAGATTTAAATTAACTGAAAATAAAACTAAGTTTGTTTGAATAATTTTGCTCACCATATGGCTGTAAAGTAAAAGTGAATAAGAAATACGAAAATAAATACAATGGTATAGCATCGTATTAGTCTGAATTACTTTACATAGATGATTTAACGTAGCTACTTTTATAAGGACTGATATTGCGGTTTATATTTTGGGCAATTCTAAGATAGATTACTATAATAAAATGTATGTAAGTAATTATCTAAGACAGAACTGAATAGTTTATATATAACCAAGCTTCAATTTGTAATAGCTATAGATTCAACTCTACGTAAATAAGATATCAAACATTTACTAGAATAAAATGTACTATCCAAAAAAGTCCACCGTTATCAACAGTTTGAGAACCGGTAGTTTAAGCACATTCTGCTGTAGCTACAGTGTAGTATGTAAACTGTACAATGCAATATTCTAACAACAAAAAAACCCTTTCTTCGAAAAAATATTGACTATAACTATTTCCTCAACCAGTTTCATTCAAATAAAAATAATACTTCCATGAAGTCCTCAATCTATCGCTAGAAAAGCCTGTGATATAATCAACGAGAAATATAAGAATAAATATTATTTCACTATGCCCCGCATTTATTATAAGAAATACTAATCAAGTATATGCGCTTCAATAATGACGGCAAACAGACGCATGAATATTATTAGTTAGATGAAATAATGTCTAGAAAATTTCTGCCTGCAAATCAGAATTCCCCAAAAATTTGATATGGGTATTTTTATTATGAACCATGATAAAGGAATACCATATTAAATTCCTTAAAGCACCTCATAACGATTTTTCAATTTATGGCATTTTGCCATTATTTCGTATAATCAATATCATAACCACGATGTTTATTTATTTGAAGTGGGATATTTTTATGTGCAAATTAAAAATCATTTGACCCATTTTTATGGGAATAATTTGCCATTTTTGCGGATGCTCTCTGCCTTCCACTACTAACTTTTTAATTTTTTGAAAAAAAATTCAGTCATATTTGAAAGTAAGACTTTTATCCGTGAATTTATTAGACTTCTTTATTTTTTATAATTTCTAATGTTTATTACCCAATATTATGGTACTCGTTTCTTAAAACTAACACTAATTAGCAATATATATATGAGATTCCTCATAATTATTTTGTTAATATTAATGGTATCATGTTATAATTATTTGTATACTGCGATATTTTGGTAAAGCTACCTATCTTTTCAGAATGATTAGATTCATTCTTATCCAGAATAGAGCCGGTAAGACTCGGCTTGCAAAGTGGTATATGCACTTCGATGACGATGAGAAACAGGTGTGTGAATACTATTTACTTATGTTTTTTATAATTCGTACTATTAGAAGGAACGGTTTCCTTTTATCTTGTTTGTCTCTTTTTTTTTGTTTTTTTGAGATATGTTTCGGTATGGTATTTCGTTATTTTTTTTTGTTATAGAAATTAATCGAAGAAGTACATGCGTGTGTTACAGTTCGAGATGCAAAACACACTAATTTTGTTGAGGTACATTTGTATTTTGTAATTGTATGTTATTGTAGGGAATATGAAAGATAATCTATTGATTATTGCTATTTTTTAGGTTTTTACTAATAGTCATATTTTATATTTAAGTTGCTTCATTTAATTTATTTTTTACTATATTACAATTAATTACTACTGACAAATTAAAGTTCCCCCTGAAATATTTTTCTACTTTTTTAGTTTCGTAACTTCAAAATAGTGTACCGTCGGTATGCTGGGCTATATTTCTGTATTTGTGTGGATATAATGGATAACAACCTCTATTATCTTGAAGCTATTCATAATTTTGTAGAAGTAAGTGGTTTTTAATTTTCCTGCATTAGTAAGTAATTGATGGTATAGATGCTTAACCTTTATTGTAAGTGTATATTTCATTATTCACTTTTTTTATGTATAATTTTTTTTATCATAGGTGCTAAACGAGTACTTTCATAATGTATGTGAGCTTGATTTGGTCTTTAATTTCTATAAGGTAAGTGATTTCAGTTTTTTAGCTTCTAACAAATCTCTCTTGTAATTAATTCTCTTTTAAATTCTTTACATTTCTTTGCTATAGTTTGAGAAATTTTAAAAGTTGCAATATATTTTTTGTTGCATTTTTTCACCGGTTCAATCGAGTAAGCCTGCATACAGAAATAGTAAATAGAGATATTGTAGGACCACTCAAGATCTAAACAATAGTAGAATGTTTAACTATAAATGACTTATCTGCGTAGGTTAATAATTGTCAGTTTCATGTTTTATATTGAACTGAATTACGTAATTATGAGGTCAGATTTGTATCATAATTTCTCCAAGTAATTTTATTTGCATATTATTTACTTATTTCTGAATACTTTAACGAATTTATGTATTAGACTAACGTATTTTAGGTCTATTCAGTAGTTGATGAGATGTTTCTAGCAGGTGAAATCCGAGAAACTAGCCAGACGAAAGTGCTTAAACAATTACTTATGTTGACATCGCTTGAATAATGATCATTTCAACATGGTTTTCTTTTAGGCTATCAATATCTCCATTTTATTCTAGAAATTTTATTATTGCATATTGTTTGTATTCCTGCTTTTAGCATCATTTGTCTATTTGCAGGCTTAAAAGACATGAATTCGCATTTAGTTTTTTATAAATTACTTTCATAGTTCTGAGTGTGTGATTTTAATATTTACGTTATTATATTGATCTATTAGTAACGTTATATTATTAGGCTGAACAATTTATTATTAACTGCATTGCAATCGTTGGCAGGATTAATTATTGTAATTCATGATTTTTCTCACATTTATGGCATATTGACGAACGGTATATTATTGTCTAGTTAAGTGGTTAAGTACTTGCGTTGCATGCAGTGAGCTTATTTCTGTGTTTATGCCTTCTGCAATGTAGGTACAATGTGAATTATATTTATGTTACTATTTCAATTAAACTCTAACATACAGTTAGAATCCAAGACATGCTTATATTGGTGTTATCTGATCGTATTATGATATAGAGAATCATGTTAATACGTCTATTGAGGGATGTTGCGCATGGATGGCCAATAGACCAGTTCTGATCGAGGTGAGGAAAAAAGAGTAGTGAGGGAGGACAATGGAGTAAAATTTTTCGCAGTAGATATAATACTTATTTAATGTCCTAAGACTTGGTTATTATGTTATTTCCGTTGTAATGTTTCTCATTCTTCTCCCTTCAGCCGTTCCATCGAGTTATTTGTACTACTATTCTTTGTCTAGTGAGGTATACTTCGCTTTGAATATATAATGCATATTTTAAAACCCTATTTGTTCAGTTTTATTCATATTTGCTGCGTTACTACTGATTCTATCAATGCTGATAAACCATGCGCGTCGAAAACCGGTGCTTGAGCCGGATTACGGTATATCGCGTCGAGACCCGGCTACTTTGCCCGCCTACCTGAATTGTCCTTCGTTCATCTCCATATGAGCTCCCAATTCCAGTTTATCTACAAATAATTGAAATAGTGATTTTACTTTCAATTACTATATACTAGATTGAGTGACTTCGTAGTTTCGCACTATTTTAATGAGTTGAAGCATGAGTAAACACTTTTTACATAGTTCTCTTCTTCACGTATTTGTGAGTGTATTCTTTATGATTATGCCAGCAACTTCTCCCTTCAATTTGTGCTTTAATGACAAATTGTTTGAAACTTTTGACTAGGTCTTCATGAAGCATCACAGCTATATTCTATGTATAATCCAGTTAAAATAGTCAGTTGAAGATAAGTAGTTTTTATCTTACTTAAAGAATGGTCTCACCTCGGGCCTTGGCTGGAATTTCATTCAGTCTTCGACTCTTTATTCTGGTAAGTAACCTAACCTGAGTACAAGTGTAGAATAGTCAAAATGGAAAAGTACTAGATAAATTACTACATAGAAGGAGAAAAAAGAAAACAGTTAAGAGTCATTAAGTATGCGACAAGAATACAAAAGAACAAAACTTTTCAGATCCTATCAATCGTTGCAATGATTTTGATTCTAACTGCACCTGGTGCATGTTTTTCTCGATATTTAAATGGGCAGCCTATAAGCCGAGAAATCTGTCCAGGTCAAAACACAATATTTCCTATGAATGCAGATCGGTGGAGCAATGCTCTCCATTTTCAAGGAAGGGGCGAAAAGTTAGGATTATTTTGATGCCTGGATTGATTAATTTGTACTAATGAAGTATTTCGTATTACAGTATTTATGGTCAAGTGGCGCTGATCGTGATAACTCTCGTGCTTTCACTTGTTACGGTTGCACTTAGCTGTGTACACTTGGCAGCTGGACACAATCTTACATATGCTGTGAATTTTTCATCTATATTATTTCTTAATTTCAAACAAAATATATTATTAACAAGCTCCACCAAATGTTTTTAGCTGAATATCACAACTAATTTGGGTGATTTAACTATGTCCGTTTATACGCTCTCTTGTCTCTTAATGCGAGTAATTTATGCGTTAGTATTCAATATAAAATATTTCTGTATAAATAGGAGCTACATCTTTGGTAATTAAGATTAAAATTCATATTTGTTATAGTCTTTTGAACTGAGTTTCCATAATATTATTAATTACTATTCCGCTGACTGTGGCTGCATATATTTATTGCTTAATATAACTGGCTGGTGGTAAACCAGATATGGTGATGTTGGGCAATACTCCATATTTTGTATAACCGTCAGTTGGTGAAAGGAATAATCTGATTATTGGAATGTATCATGAGGGCATATTCCTACACTATCTAAAATGTATTTAGAAAGTAAACAATGGCCAGTTGGGTGAGAGGATAATGTGTAACAATAGCTATTCAATTGAATATAAAACATTAATATCGATGGACGGGGTAGTGTACTACGAAACTGAAGTATATAGATACTATAATACTAATTTGAAATAAAAGGTAGCATCGAAATTATATATATATATATTCACAAATTTTTGAACATGTGCTATTTACTTATAAGTATTTAGAAGAAAACCATGTAAGAAGAGTAGTTATCAACCATTACTACGTTTATTGTTTACCAAAATGAAGGATTATTCCAAGTGTCCGTTTAAATACATCATCAATTTATTTTAAAAAACGTTGTTTGTTTCAAATGCTTAAATATACTTTGTTATAGTTCTTAGTAATTCAGCAACTATTTGCTTCTTTCCTTTCCCTCGTTGCCTTTCTCGTTTGCGGTGGAGTAGAAACTTGGTATGCAACAGGATTTGATCACATGGGATTTTTTATTATGGTGAGCAGAATTATCACTGCTATGCTACGCTTATTGTAAATTTGTAATTTCAATGACTTTCTAAATAAGAATTAAAAGTGTCAAGCTTGAAAACTGAAATATAAATGTATGTCTAAATTTGTATGATTTAGGCTATTGGTAATGGTGTTTTTTCTGGATGTGCTGGCCTTCCGGGATGTCAGATTCAATTTGTTGTTAAGGGATGGGCAGTAGCTGCAGTATGCTTTTATCCTATATCTAAGATACTTTTCAACTTTAACTTTTTTCTCCACTTATCTATCATTCAATACATCTATATATTGGTTTATATCTCATTTTGATTTTACATATCACCTAATTTGAATGAGAAAATTGAGTTACAG
This sequence comes from Heterorhabditis indica, assembly GCA_020740425.3. Lineage (NCBI taxonomy): Eukaryota > Metazoa > Nematoda > Chromadorea > Rhabditida > Heterorhabditidae > Heterorhabditis > Heterorhabditis indica. The sequence goes on from JAJAVP010000014.1 coordinate 596,853, forward strand.
GCGTTTTACTTCCTTTCGGGTGTTCTCTATCTAGTAGACATTGGGCTAGTGTTCGCAAAAAAGGACAAGTATGTTTTTTCGTCATTTTTTAAATGTTACATAGCTCTCATAAATTATAGTATTCACTACTTCTACTTTTGCGTTCGCAAGTAAATATCTTGCAGATTTACTGCTGACAACTATCCTGTTTCTCGACCACAGCACTACTAAATGGATTACGGTAGGTCTGTCGCAAAAAAAAATCGCCAGCGAAAAATTTATTAAAAGATCTACCGTAATCAATTTTATTTTTGATACTGTTTGTAGATATTAACTTGTTTCAGCGATCAATTTCCAACGGTTGTACTGACGAGAGAAAGACATTTTCAATCGTCTATTTGAAACGCTATCTGAAGTAATTGATTATAATTTTAACTACTGTTACTTAAGTCTTACAAATTTACATGCTTTCTTCCAGCTGTTCATTTTATTTGTAATCCATAATTTAGTATATCAACCGTTTTCATTATATTATTGTTCCATTTCATTTAATTTGGTGACTATAATGTTTCAGCGAATTATTGCTGTATATATATATATATATATATAATTCAGTATAGTTAGTTCTTGTTAAACTTCATCCAATTTTTACTTTTTAATATTCTCACTTTCCCTCTACTAAGATTTCGTTTAAACTTCATATGAATTTGTCGCTCAGTGATGCATTCCCTTATTGTATGTATTTCTTTGTCGTTGTATAAAATAATAACTTTTATAGGAAAATTTTAGTTATTAATACAACAAATATGGTGCACAATTATTTATGTCAAATTAAACACTCAAAGAGCAGAAGAATTCAAATCAGTGAAAACAATCGATAAGTTCATTGTCAAATTTCCTTTACTTTTTCTTCATTACTAAGTATTACTCCTACTTCTTCAATAACTCAGATCCTGCATATGCTAAAAAACCTCAAACTTAAGAATTGATTTGCGTGGTGCGGTTGCGAACACAGTCGCGTGTTTATTTCTGTTGTGTGACTAATAAAACTGCGGTGCAACAGCGCAGTCGATAATTTGTAAAAACCAGTTACATCGGAAATCAGTGGGTTTTGATGCGTAACCTGCGGAGTTGCAGATTTTAAAAGTTAGTAGTTTAAGTTTCCAGAATCATTTTATCTTATTTTGCTTAGGGATCTATTATTTCTAAGTATTTCGAAAAGTACAAAGTAGCACATTTTAAATGCAATGTTATCATGACATTAGTTGCCCCATATCTACATTTTAAATATCTTACCAATTTGAGTCTGTTTTTAGTGTTTGTAATGATTCTATTTCATTTTTACCATCAAAATTTCTGTTTTTCATTTTCTTGAGTATTTCGCAATGTTCGAAAAATTTGTTTTGGAATTAATTATATTGTGGACTCGGTTTCCATTTTGCGCTATATTTTTGAGATGTGAGTGTTATAGTCGAATTGTTCTTCATTCTCAGATCTATAAATAGCACGAGCTTAAGAACCAGTTGTTCCATATATGGTACCTATTCTGCCGCTCTACCTTCTGTTTCTCACGCTGGGTCTATCACTCGCCTGTATATTTACCCTGTTTTTCCCAGATGTCTTCTATTTGATTCCTGCTCTTACAACCTATGGAAAAACTGCTCTTCATGTCAAGGATCAAATTCTTCTAATAAGAATAGTTTCTGTTCCTAAAAGGTTTACATTGTATACTTGTATTATATTTATACCTTTCTTCTATTTTAAACACTTGAGTTTTAGATGGTTTTCTCATTTCTACATTCTTGCTGTTTTTTCCATTGGTGGTTGGCTTTTATTATGCAGTGCAATTTCATACAAAATGATTAATCCTAGTGATGAATTCATCCATACACTTCAGGCCATGACCCTATTAAAAGCACACAGTAAGCTTGCAGACAATTTACTATATTATAAGAATATTTAAATATGACATTATTATGTATTCCAAGATCTAAGACTATTTGAGTAAGTCAAATAAAAATTATTTTCAGTTTCTTGGACAACGTCAATCACAGCTCTTTCCCTATTATTTCTTCACGCAGTACGTCGTTGTTTCGAGAGTCTTTTTGTATCAGTTTATTCAGATACGACTATGAATGTAGGACATTATGCTATGGGTCTCATTCACTACTTTATTCTACCTATCACCATTAGTTGCGAGACCAAAGGAATAGCCAGCAATAATGACAGTGAGCTATTTCTCTTATTCCTAGTTTTTTCTTGTATGAGAGAAGTTCCTATTTCTCGGTTTTTTTTAAAGTTTTAGATTTCTTTGAATTTTTTTCCTGTATTTTAATTTATTAGTATACTTTCACAGGTTTTTCTTTTAATTTACTTGCGATAAATAAATACCAATGGATGGGGATAGTGCTTTTCCTCTACTGTAACTGGGAACAACATAAAATTGCGGAATTTCTCTCGCATTTACGAAAATGTCCTGATGGTAAACATTGTTAATGTTGTCTTTTTCCAATAAGTTTTTGAAAACAAAGGAGATATCCAAAGTTAATATTCCTTTTAGTGTAAAATTCATTGAAGGAAACTCATTTAATTACGAATAATATCCAGGTTTAATTTCTAATTACGCACATGGAATCTGTTACGGTGGATGGTTCGATCTAGTCTCCTGTCCCCACTTCCTATTTGAAATTGGAATATATATTTCTCTTTGGGCTGTTTTGATGGGAGGATATGCTTATCGTGTAAGGCTCGTCTGTAATTTATCTCCATAGTTATTTTTACTTTACATATTATTACAGTATATGGTACTATTCGTTGTGGTGAACCAAATATTCGCTGCTCAAATCACTCACCGTTGGTATAGGAAGACTTTCAAGATGTACCCAAAGCACCGCAAGTCGATAATTCCCTTTCTGCTTTAAATCTGCTCACTATATAGAGCTATGTAATAATTGGTTAATTTATTATATGACCTGTTCTAATGCCATCTGCTAACCATACATTATTTAATCTGAATCTTCTAGTAGGCCTATTTTACCTACTCTCGCTTTCTTTTATATTTGGGAGCGCTATAATTTTAGAATTATGCACTCTAGGAGTAACTATCCACTTCGAGTTAGTAATAATTTTTAAGGCATTACATTGGTGAACTTGTTGTGAGAGTATAGTACTAGTCAAAATGCCTATAAAGAATAATAAAGCTATGTATTATATTTCGTGTGCCACTAGAGGTGCACCTAGATGATATTGGGTGCATACTTGTGGCAAATTTGTTTAGAAACGCTGCGAAGAAAAGTGAGCTGATAATATTAGGACCTGTACTCCCGATTCTAATTCTAACTTATGGATGCCCCTACTTGACAATTACTCTTTAATAATTCATACAATTATTAATCAGACAAGTATGATTCTATGGAGTTAAAAGAATTGACATTGCATAATTGCGTTCGACCACACTAATGCTATTTCCTAAATAGTGTGATCCAAGATTCATAACAGCTTCGCATTATATACGTAAGTATAATGAAATTGCATAACTCGATACTAGTACTAGAATTGCTACTTTTCATCACATATATCTTGCCGAGTCGAAATAATTTGTAGTTTTGGTAATTCGAGAATTGTGGCACGTCTACCACCTAAAATGCAATGCTAGCTTAATTTAGTCTGGTTACAATTCTTGCAATCTATTGGAGAATATACTTTGTTGCTTCGGTGCTTTCACATTTTTACATTTAGGCAACTTTATAATCCCTTCACTGGCAACAGAAAGCTTAAAATCATGTTATGAGTAAAGGAAAACTCCATGGCTAAGTTAAATTTCGCTATACATAGTTATTTACAAGTGTCAGAAGGTAGAATAATACTTCACACGCTAAATTAATCACTTCATATCTTATAATTCACAATAGGAGATCTAAAGAGTGCACACATCGTAAGCGAATTGGATGAATTATAGCAGTTTTCGTCATATTCTCTTTACCAGAGTGAGGAATCGACAACTGTAAGTATATTTTCAATTTATGAGAGCACTATTCGTCACTTTTCATAGGCTTACCTCTAAATACTCTTCTTCCCGTTTATAGTAGCAATATCTCCTTCATCCTTAGTTGGTGTTTCTTCTGGCTTATTTCCCTTGCCTTCGCCGTTTTCTTGCATATTTTCCGATTTTTGCTTTCTCTCACTTCTAGCTTTACTTACCTTTTTATTATCTGTACCCAAATCTTGTCTATTTCGTTTTTTGTCCTAAAAAAACAAGTTAGCACTTCAAACATTTATTTCAGATTCACGTCATTCTAATTAGCAATTATTTCAGACAACATGCCTTTTTATGGTTTAGTTCCTTATTTCTGCAATTCTGCAATTTCTTCTTCAGCTCTTTCTTCTTCGATATGATATCTTTCTTGGAATTTTCAGTATTGCAACTGACAGTAGGGTTATATTTCGCAAAAGAAAATGGTATCTCTAGTTAATATAAGGTAAAAAGTACTTTACCTTTTGACGACACTACAACACTTCGCTATCTTTGCACACTGATTACGCATCTTTCGCACCTCCCTTCCACAGCTATGAATCTTCTCTTTTTTATCTTTCTTCTGTTGCGAGTCCGGTGACCGTTTTGTCTGATATAATCTCATAATTATACATAGTTATATTATGTAAAATATTCCTATCTTATCTAAAGAGTAATAATCCAAATTTCTAATACCTTCTGCAGTGCTGAAATACACCTCTCCGTTTTCTGAGTAGACAGAAATCGAGCACCTGGTGCTCTATTTCGTATACAAGATTCAACTTTACTATTCTTCTGAAACAAAAGTGGACTCAATATATTTTAACTGTAAAAGTTCTAAATTATTTTCCTAGAATATCTTAAACATTTAGAGTATTTAAGCATATAACCATATTATGCAGTTGCTGTAGCTCAGTCTGGGCCATTACAGCTTCATTACAAGCTACTTTGCTATGCCATGTAGTAGAGTTGTCCTGCCAACACTCCATTGATCTAACATTGACTTGGTGAATACAATCCGCGTATTCATTACAAAAGTTATTCTGAAATACAGTAATTCTATGTAACCAAGGGACATTACACATTTCCGTCCCTCTCGAACAATAGATCTCGTTTCTTTCTTACTTTAGTGTCTACTGTAAACGTTGAGTTTTCCAGGGCCAGGCTAGTGTATACAATCATAGGAAGTAGAACTATTCTGTACATATCTAAAAGTATAAATTGACACAGCTTGGGGTGAGCAAAGCATACGCAAAAGTACAAAGACGGAAGTTGTTTTAGAAATAACAAGGCTCGAATATCCTCAAGAAACAAATAAAATGGAGTGCTATATTACAATATGCGGCAACGAGGATTATCTTTTTTTTTCTTTATACCATACGTTTATGTAAATTATCAAAGAAAGAATAGCTGTGAATGTATCCATAAATATATAACACTGAAGTAGAGGAAAGTTATTAAAACATGAAATTAATGTGGTAAGGACTAATTGATAGTTAAAAATCAAACGATAACGAACAAATTAATAACAAGAATCTGTAGCCAGAAATGAACTTCAGAAATAAACAGTATAATTTTGTATGGATGGATGGTAGATCAATGCATCTTAATTATAACATTAAAATAGATATTGGAAATCCTAAGAATGAGTTTGACCTTAAATTGTATTGATAACTTCTGTTAAAATACGTCGGGAATGAAAGATTAGATACTATAAATTCCTCATTTAAAATGTGACCAGTATTTTATACAGTGAGTTAAAATCATAGTTACAGCATATATATAATACAGAAGGTAACAGAATTATTCCATAAAAAATTGATAACGTCAACTATTTGGAATTCAAGAGAGTAGCTGAAGGCTGGTGAATATATCACCCAGCACAAAAAAACTAATTACTTCTGGAATAGGCACATGGATAATACTTGCCGATCGTATAAAAGCAATAACTAAGGGATACTGTAAAGATTCTCTTGTGTTGATTGTTAAAATACTCAAATCAAGTTTTCAACAGATAATCTTGGTTTTTCTAAGTGGGTAAGTCTGAAACAATAGACTATATAAAAATGCATATGAAGATCTTAAAGATTATGTTGCAAGGTAGTTTGAATAGATTATTAAATACCATATGCATTAGCTATAAATTAATCAACGTAAAAATCAAAGAGTAATAATAATAGGAAGAATAGTGTTTACTTCAGTCCCACAAAAATCTATAAAAGCAGCTAGAAATAATGATTTTATAGTTAGCAGTTTCAATCTGCATACACTGGTTCCAATGGAAATAATACTTAGCTAAGAAATACATTTTACAGGATGGAAATAATTGGCACTTCATTGATGCTTTGGGGGATATTTTAAACCCATGCGGCATTTGTGACGCGTCGCGGTCCAGTTACGAATTGCAGTGGGTCGTTAATTAGGCATTATTTATTATGTGAGAAAATACAATGAACAAGTATCAGTTTACTTGCAATAATACTTAGAATAAAACATTCTAATCAATTAATTAAGATATTAAATATCTATCACCAAAAATTATTTTGACAGTTTAGTCCTAGAAATGGAAATTAATTAGGTATATAGAACTAGTACCATCATAAGAGAAACGTATAAATATTAGAAGTTGGTTCCTTCCCCTTTGTTTTAATGTTATTTAGTTCAGTGAAATTTGGTCTTTACAACAAATTCTATACTTCATAATCAAAATGGTGACTTTACTAGTTTTTGTCAATATACCAAGTTGAAAATGGTTTAATAGTATGAAATGTTTGTTAGTCAGCGTTGGTTAAATTTAGTTTATCTGAAGCCAACCCTATGTGATATAAATACTGAGTTAATTTGAACTAGAATAATTGGAACTTATAAACATCTCCAATAGATTATTTATATGGCAACCAATTTTTCAACATAGCCTCGTATGGTATAAACAAAAACATTAGTTTCTGAGAAAAGGAATATTAAGTAGTTTTTTAAATTGGTATTTTCTCTAAATTTCAACCAGGACAAATTGCTGTGGTTCATACGAATAAAATATGTACAGTATCTTAGGAGATTTAAGTTGATGAAGAGAAAAGAGAGGACGCCTTATATGTAAATTCAATATATTTCCTTGTTAAGATTGTTTTATTGTATAAGCCAAAAAGCTGGATATCAAAAAATAAACACTTCCTTAGTAACAGAAAAATGAATGATCTCCAAAGCCACTTTTTCGTCACCACAGAATCGCAAAATTAGAAAAGCTGCCTCACAGTTAAATTACCACTTCCAATTTAAAAATAAGTGAATATATATATTTTTTTAAATTGTTTAAGACTCCATATACGTTAGATGTCTTGCAGTTTAAAAAATTACATTCTGTGTACTTAGGGTGAGAAATAAAAACTATACAAACGACCATACAAATTAATGATTTAACTGACCATTTACCTACATTTTGAGAGTAGTTGTCTCAATCTCTAAGCATTCTTAACAATTTAAAGCTTATAAAAGGTCTATATAAATGAAGCTAATTATGCCATGCCATATCACAGTATTACATAGATACTTCCACTCGTAATTCCCTGATGTTTCTCATATTGATCATGTTTGAGTAATTTTAAACTACATGAAACTATAAAAAAGAATGGATACCATTTAAATCTATCTGCTTCCTTCGCCTCTCAAAATGTTCCTAATTATAATAGATCAACCTGCTTATTAAATATGATATATACATATATAATTGGGAAGATACTACTTCCGATATACAGTGCGTTTGGAAATGATAGCAGTTTCTTTGTTTTATTCTTGGTCGTCGGGTTGATCTAATTTGAAGTCAGTTTTAATTTTATCCTTTTTCGTAAAAACATTACGATTTTTGTCCTTTTCCCTAAAATTAACTTTTCACCTTTCGAAACGATATCCCACTTAACATGTTTTGGCGTTATCTACTGGAAAATGCGCAAATTCTAGTGTATCGGGTTTATGCCAATAACCATTAGTTCAAGACTGTCAAAGATCTTCAGCTTGTCATTAGCAAGTATGGAGCGAAGTAGCAGGCAGTTTCATCAACAACTTAATTAAAAGTACGCCTGAGGGTATTTTTTAGGTGCTAATAGAAGTAGTTGTACCATTAGTCTTCTACATCGGTTACTTATGTCTTTAACACGTATTTTAATAAAGTACACTATCGTTTCCGAACACTCTGTACTATACGACATTAATCTTAGGAATTTAATTCACTATTTACTAAGCTTTAAAATTATACTCTTTGAAAATATTCCCATTCTCCACAGATTTAATAACGGTGAAATATTTCTTAATTACTCTTAATAATTTATTTTCAGAATTTAAGAACACATACAGAGATATTTAAGGCATAATAAATATCTCTAGTGATATTGCATAATTAGCACTGTAGTTTTATAACTTTTTTATCAACAAAAATTATGGGCCAGTGATCTCATACTTTCACCCGTATTTATTTACTCAAAATTATTGTAAGATATAGAGTAATATACGTAATAATTAAGCGGGCAGAAATAATGAATAAACCCAAACAATTCATTTAATGTGTAGGAAGGGAAATTATTGTAATTGAAAAGACCCCAATACGTGGATTATATTTTAAGAAATTATGACAAAACGAGCTAATTAGTCTATAACAAATTTACCAACTAGCCATATATAATCACGCCTTTAAATCATACAGCCATTAAACAATAAAATTTATCAAACTACTTTTGATGAGAATATGGTACTTAGTTACCTCTAATTTTTTCAAAATATTTTCTATAAATATCAAGAAATATAGCTGTAAACACCATGGCGAAGCCAACTACTGCCCACTCAGTTATCGGGTGGCCATAGTATAAAGCAGAAACGACAATGGAAAGCATCTAAAATTAACATTTTCAAAATCGAATTTCGTTTTTTGTTATAATATAGAATAGAAAATTCGTCCACCTGTCTGATGGTCATGATTACTGCAAACACAATAGGACCGAACTTCTCAATTGTCGAATAGATAAAAAGCTAAAAATAAACCATAGCCTATATTTAAAATACTTTCCAGGGAATTCAGAAAACTGCCTTATAAAATATATGCAAAGGCAAATTAAAGTAAGTTTCACGCAATTAATCCAAACTAGTTTAAAATTAGGCAAGGAAATATTCTAATATATGCATTAACTGTATAACTCTGATTTTGACTGTACATGTAGTAATGAAATTGATTTTATGAAAATAATGACATTGAGAAAAGTAGACCGAAAAATAAATCTTAGAGAGGGAATTATTCCTAAATCTTCTTATAAGAAATGACTACCTGACCAGTCGCCCCAAAGAAACTTAAGAAGAAGACATCACGAAAGAAATTATTATGTTTCAAAGCAAATTCTATGGATACAAATAGTGTCCCTTGTTCGGCAAGAGAAACAGCACAAAGTATCGCTGAGAAAATATTGACTCCCATCATCATCTAAACATAAATACGGTAGCAAAAAAATGTTATGACAAAAAGTTTAATAACTAGCAGCAACTATACCTGGTATTTTGAAATTTTGGGTTTCTTATCAAACAACTTTTTCTGATAGTTTAATGTATATGCATCAAATATAAGATATCCGATCATCAGAAGTATCCCAGAAAACTGGAATATACTACAAACATTTCGCCTCACATTGCTATAGCTTATTTAAATCCTCTTAATCAACCTCTCGGCTCACCGAAGTGGAACTTCGTTCGCTAAACCATGATCCTGAACTACTCAGTAAGAATACACTGGCTCCTATTGCAATACTTCCACCGCAAACATACTCATGCCAAGAATACGTTTGTTTTCGTAGAATTCGTCCCATCAACATCGTCACAACCACCTTCGACGCTTTGCAGATGGTCTTAATGAACCTGAGTTATAAGATCCATATTAACATTTTAATTATAAGTACTAAAATTAACTAGAATTAAAGTGTACTAGAAATCCGAATGCCTTTTTATTACCTGAGTAGGAAAGGAAACATATTTTAAAGCTTCATACTGGCACCAAGATGACATTGTGTTTGAAAATGATGTATATGAATGTACATAGAGTGGTTGAACATGGGGAGGTTGTCTAAAAGATGCGGATGATATTCAATCTGACTAAAAGTACATAATAGTCGCCTTATTCTATTTGTACACTAATTTGAATTATTTTATATTATTACTCAACAGTTTCCCTTAAAATGTGACTAATATATCAAGAAATATTAACCGTTTCTGCATTAATTTGCACATATTTTGAATATACACATTCAATTTTAAAATATTGAAATATCAAGCAAACAAGAATAAATGTACTTAACTTGACCAATCAATAAACAATACGAATCCACATATAATGAGTGCCACGATACGGTTGCAAAAGACAAGGAATTGGGCATCACCAAATTTTTCAATCTATAACAACAATACCTAAACAAGGCCTTATAAACAATGCTGAAAAAATACTAAACACCACTGTTACTACCTTTTCACTAGCAATCGTACTATATCCTTGAGTAATTATTCTCTCCTGTAGAAAACCCATCATAACTAAGGTACCCTAAAGGCATAACGTTTAAAATTTTATAAACAAATTATACGGTAAAAGTGAACTTTTAAACCGACACTTAGGCTTCTAATACCGCCTTTTAGACCCACTTGTATACCGCAAAATAGAAATGCTAGAAGCATGAAATCTTGCATAAAATTTTTCGATTCCTGTCGTGATTCATCTGCTTTTTTGGAAGACAAATCAACTAGTTGGTAGTTTTCGTTTCCAAGTGCGAAAGCACGTAACCCATAACCAAAATATGTATTAGGCTCGAGAACTAGAATTTTATTTATTTTCTACAAATTAACTATAATATATATATTAATATAGCGAATTCAAGCTATCGAATGACTAGAAATCACATATTTACCTGAGTATCTTCTTCGTGCGTACCATATTAGCAACATAGCAGGAGCGACTACTGTTGAGTATCCAAATAGAATAATCAACAATTTCATAAACCAGGGCATTTCGTCGGGTGCCATTTCACGTGCCTATACAGGTCTTTATTAGTTAGTTTAACAAATTTCGAGTTATTATCAATCCTTAACTAAACAAAGTGTTCTATATTTATAGAGTGTATTTTATTTTATTTCATAATATGACAACTAATGGATATTATTGGTAACAGAAAAAACTTTTATTTGTTCTATGTATACTTTGCTCAAGATTTATACATAGAAAAAGAAGCAGGTATATCAAATATAATGAGTTTTTGATACTAGGAAATGGAGCAAAAAAATTGGATATAAGATAGAGGCCACATAATGTAGCGATTTTCCATATCTAGAGATCTTGCCAGTTTTTAAAAATTAGATTACATCTCTCAAAAGATAATCGTGGGATGGATGATGAAGATTTCGCTAAGATATATGACATAGTGGATAGCTAATTTTTCTCACAAGCATAAGATTTCTTATGTTTTCAATTTAAAACTAACTTTTGCCCATTTTATGTATATGCCGTAAAGTTACTACATAGAAATAAATAAAACATACATCTGTAAATAACATAAATAATTTAGCTGCTTTAGAGCGTAAATAGTGATCACTTTATGGTCCTAGTATACTATTATCGATTACATTAATAACTATTGCAGCACTGGTAATTAACCGCCAAAAACTGATACAGTAGAATTAAAATAGGATCATCGTATTTTACACAACATAAACCGAACATATTTACTAAAAAAAACATTTAAAGGACGTACCGGAAACCCTATAGGTCGGTCTAAATTCATGCTGTCTCAATTATAACATTGACCACGACGCCATTTCCTATTCCTTAAATAATTTTAAGGAAATACAAACTACAGAATTAAGGAAAAACACTGTAGATCAAGTTCTAGCTTCAATAGCCAGTACTTTCATTTAGGAATTACAATCATTCATGCTACTGCTATAACACACAAGTAAATAAAGCTCGTGTGCCTTAATAATTAAAAAAACAGATATTCTGTTTTAAAACATTGTGTTCAGAGCACAATTCACATTAGGTCTAATGACTGATTTATAGAGATGAGCCGATAAATGACTCGTAGCAAAAAAAAATTCACAATTTAATAACAAAATTACATACCATAAGAAGAATTTAAAATATATTTACACAACAATAACGATAAGGTAAGAGGAAAATTCAACAAGGTAGCCTATCATTTTAATAAATTTAAAAACGAGTAAAAGCTTTACAACCACATGGTCTAACTACTCTCTTGATGTTTCATTAGTCTTCTGACTCACTTGATGATGAAGAGGTGCTGCTATCAGAATCCGAACTTTCATCAATATCAGTATCACTATCGCCTTAAAAAGATACATATAGCACTTAATATTTTGAAAGTGATGAGTCTGTTCACTTACCTTCTCTAAATTTCTCCTTATCAGATTCTTCACTTGGAGCCTTATCAGCATCGCGATTATCTCTAATGACTTGTGCTTCCTGTGAATCACACATTTTCAGACAATAATTGAGAAATATTAATCTAACTACTCAAATTCCAAAAAATAAATATGAAATTACCTCAGCTAATTTGGCTCGTTGCTGCTTCCACCGAGCAGCAGCTTCTAGAAGTTTAAAAGACCCCTTAGCAGCTAAAATAATGTAATTTAAGTCTTTCAAGTTCACACAAAAATTAGGAAAATACATTAACGATGATAAAATTATAACCTTGATCTTGTGGGAAAATGTAATCATAGTATTCTTCCCAACCAGCGTCTACCCCATCCTCTGTTTGGATCTGTCTTCTCTTTTTCACTCTATGAGGCATCATATTTTCGACTCTAAACTCAATAATTTAACTACGTAATTAATAACAGTTAAAGTACTTAACAGAGGTAATACAAAGCACAAATATCTGCCTCTCAAGCTCTTTTTCGTCTCCTATTTTCTTTTCAGCATCTCTCCATGCTTCGAGTAACATTAACCGCTCTTCTTTCTCAGCATTTTCCTGAGCACTATTGGCCCTTTCAAACACCTTTAAAAAATTTTTTTTTAGTCCTTACCCAGTAACTTTTAAAAATTTAAGATGTAACTGTTAATTGGTATCATATTTAAATTTTACAACACTCAAGAATAAAAACATACTTTCCTAGCAGCATCTATTCTATTGATTGATATCTCAAATTCTGCCAAGGAAATCCACACCTATAAATAAACAAGCAATAGATTTCTTCTGAGAGAACTTCAGAAAAGATATGCATAGAATCCGAAAAATAATTACCTTAATATGATTTGTCCTCTGAAGTAATGCTTCATATAGATCCCTAGCTTTTTCATATTCTTCTGAATTTATCTCGAAATCGATATATGCCTTCCAAAGAATCTGGAATTTTTCCCCCCAATAAAAAAGGTAACATAAATCTATCGAGACAAATTGAAAAATTCATTTTTAAATGTATTAAAACTATAAGCAAGATGCATTAACAAACCTCAGGCATATCTAATGCAGGTTGTTGAACGGCAATATCGAATATAGCTCTTGCCCTATCTACATCTCCCAAAAGAGTCTCAAGTTCTGCGAACTGAACAACTAGGCTATATAATGCATCAACAAAATTCATGGAAATGCTAAAGTAAAGTGAATTTCATGAAAATTTATTTTCATTAGATAAATTATGGGAACCAAAAATATTGCGCTTGTCTAGTAAATGTATCTGATTTTAGGTAATTGAAAAGCTAATGCTTTGATATTTCATCTTTATCTAACTATTTAACAATCTTATTGCTTTACATCTGGTTCAAGAAGCAGAAATTACTGAAATAAATTAAGACTATGATCTATACATATTTCGTAGGAAAATAATCCACCTTAATCCATGTTGTACTATTTTCAGGAGAATGTTCAAGGAATTTTTCGTAGAGCTTCCTGCAGCGATCGAATTCACGAAGTTGTAGTTCAAGGTCAATATATGCACGGAAAAGTTTGTCCTTAGGACATTTTCCTATAGAGACACCCTTAAAAAGTTTGCGTATAACCGCGATTAATTCTTTAAAAGAATTGTCTTTACTATTTGAAAACAGACACCAATTAAATTCGTAAATAATGCTAAAACATACTAAAATTTTTCGAGCAGCCGCTAGATCCATTTGACGAATCTCAAAGTGAGCAAATAGAATCCATATTTTGGCAAATGTAAACTTCTTATGGGGTATAATGTCCAAGCACGCTTTATACACCTATAATCTTAACACTTTCAATATCAATAACCTTTAAAAAATAAGCATCAACTAAGAAACCATTCGCGTTTTCTCTACGTCTTCAGCTGTAACTTCCTCATAAAGAGCATAATTTATCCAAAGATAAATGTATCGTCGCCAATATCTTTTTTCCTAAAATACATACATATATATATATATGAAAAAATGAAAAAGGTATTAAGATAAAAATAATTAAAACATGCAATTAATAATTCTTACAGCTTGTGGAGGAATGTTTGCAATAGCTCTTTCATAGCAATCCTCTACTTCCTCTCTATCACATTCTTCATTTTCCAATAACCTTAGATAGTCAAACCAAGCATCGTAGTTATATGAGTTTTCAGCAATTTGCTAAATATTTATTATTTGTTGTAAAGAAAAATCTGTAACTTAAATCTACATAGAATATTAAGATATGGAAATTAATATGCTTAGAAATTAGTGGTTCCCATATATAATGAAATCTTATATTAAGAGCATTAAATACTTCACAAAATAAAATAAACCTGTTCATATTGTGTACGTCTTTTGCTAACGATAACATCCTCAATTCCAGCCCGTTCTCCAAATTTTTTTTCATGGATAGTATAGTGCTTAAAAATTTCCGTAGTTCGATCACGAGGAAGCCTATCCAATCCGTACCTTCAAAACTGACTATTATTTAGGCTTTGAAAAGTACAAAAATATTAAAACTATAATTTATACTTCTCACTTGTAAATTATCCTAGATCTTTCATGTTCCTTCTGTCTCTCTTCGAATAATGCAAATGCTATCAGAAGTTTTTCGTTAATATTATCTTCTCCAAAGTAATCCATCCCGCGCTCGAACACCTATTTATCAGTATTCTAAACAAATTTCCGACAATATAAAAGAATTTTTTACAAACCATTCGAGCATTCCCTATATAACCATGCTTTTCTTCAAATCGTGCATATTTTATCCAATTGTTGACGTTAGTTCCATGCACATGTAAAAACCTCTGATAAATTGAACGTGCTCGATCCACTTCTTTGTATCTAAACATAGTACTTCAAAATCAAAATAAGTTAATCAATAATAATACTTAAACATTTACTATACCACCAAAGAAACAGAATTTTCAATTTAATCCTATGCATACCTTAACTCAAAATTAATATAGGTCTGCCAAGCTTGTTCATCGGGTTCCCACTCCATCCATCGCTCAAATATCTTTAACCACAAATACCATTAAGCAACGCATATTATGAGTTAATATTTTATAAAAGTAATAAAATCTTAGAGTAACCTGTCTCGCTCCTGGTACGTTTTCAATAACTTCTTCCATGTATGAATATTTCAACCAGAATTGTGATGCTCGGGGCAATATGGTAACAGCTCGATTGAAGATGTTACGTGCATGATTTATCTGCTTATTTCTATGAAAAAAAGCTTATAAGGAGATTAACAAATATTTTTCAAACCACCACATATAAACAATTAAATATATACTTGGTTACCTCATCTCCATTTCAGCGTATTGCAACCAAATAGTTATTGACCTGTGGTCAACATCTAAGGCACGTTCAAAAACTGATCGCGATCGTTGTATCTCACCAATGGATTCTTCCCACTTACCATACTTAATCCAGTTAGCAATTTGCATCCTGGAAACTGTATTTAATAAAACAACTACCGATAGTAGTAGGATCTTTAAGTGCTAACCTATTTTTTCTAATTCCATCTTCAAATTCCTTTCTCTTTTTTCGTTGAAATTCAGCTAACTCATCAGGATCAGTGATTTTTGTCTTGGGTGGAAGAGGAAGAAGTTCTAATTCACGTTCTTTAGCTTCACGTAAAAGCTGTTCAGCAGTTATTTGAATTGGTGCTGCAGCCTACAAACAAATGCTTCAAATTAGCCATAAATATTCTAGTTAAATATTATCCAACAGTGAATACAACAGTACAAAACTACTACTTATAAAAAATAATTCATCAAACAAAATATTAAAAATCCACTTTATTTTTGACTTTGGCTGCCTTCTTTGGTAGACGCAATGGCTTATTGCCAGTGACTTGCTCCTCATCATCACTCATTACGTTAATTACAGCTGAAATATATTAAATACTAATATACAATTGTCACCAATCCTAAGATATCAATCTAGGATCTTTTGTTATCATTCAGAATTTAATTATGTATAAGATCAACTTCTATCATGGTATTCATTTAAGTTCAACCATTACTTATTTATCTACTCCTTTAAGAGCATCTCATATGCTATCTTCGTAAACATAATATATTTCATAGATTAAACAAAAAGCACTTACTGTGAAATAATTTCTAAGAAATCGTGATTCCACCTTTCGTGAATACGACAAAATCTATATCTAAAAAAAAATTATCTTCCTATTTTGGCATTCTAGAATAGTACAAATAAGTCTAATGATGAAAATAAATACATGACAAGGCGATAAACCATCTGCACAAAACCAAACCAATAATTTAAAAAAACTAAGTATAGTAACTAGCACCTAGAGTTATGCTAAACTACTACAATCCAGATTCACGAAAGTAGAAAGGGATCCTACAATTAACCTACACAATGAATTTACGCGCGCCCAAATGTTATGCAGAGTGCAGAAAAAAGGGAGAGCAGAGACGCATAGTCCGCACCATTAACATCAAATGAATCTGTTGAGGAATGCTTATAAGGTCACTAACAAGTACGAATGTTAGGCATGTTATTGTGTACTAATGTAACAGTAAATTATTGTCTAGGAATTGTACGTATTAGCTTTGTTCAATAGTTCTTTTTGCTCTCGTAGTTGAGAGGGTTTTTAATATTATTATTCAACATAATTAGTAAGATTTTTCTATTATAGCTTACTTTTAGTTAAGAAAGGTTTCGAAAAGAAACAAATACAATTGAGAAACCAACGTCAATGCAATTCTCCTATTTTGAAGGTCCATTGTGTATCTAATGCTCACTAGTACTCAAATACTCTTTCGTTTGTTGATGACACTATTCACTCTTTATTTGGAATAGTAGTGTATAAAAATGTTAGTATATTTGATACCTAATGAGGATTTTAGTGAAAGTGATAGGTTAGATATCGATAAAGCAAAAGTACTCAGTAGATTACAGGGAAATTGTCTTATTCTAGCATTGCTCTCGTTTGGTTATAACAGCTAATCTTAGTAAAATTTATTGTGTCACTTGAGATAACATGAATTCTGTCTTTCTCTATAATTCAGTCCAGGATTTTTCGCCTACAAGTTTTTATAGTTGTGATATTTTGTAGTCGTTTTCAGGAGTATATAACTGAATACTTGTATTGTGTAGAATCATACAAAGCATTTTAAATATTAGCATGAAAAATAAATGAGATATGAATTGAAACATGTATAATATTTCAACAAATTGAAATTCTCTCAACATCCTTTAGGCAATGTGAAGCAAGTATATTCATAAAAATAATCTACGTAGTATTTTTTTATTATCTTTGTCCCATATGATTAAATAGAATTCTTTTATGAAGTTCTTTTGAAATAGTACGAATGTAACCAAGAATATGTGTATATATTTGTATGAACTATCATATTTACCACTTGGACGACTTTTATCAGCTTAAATTATGACTTATCTTAATATATTTGAGTGAATCCTGAATACTTTATCTATTGTAATAAAAGTTATCGCATATTTTCATATTATTAACAAAAAATATGAATTTATAACCTAATAAGCTGTTATCATTTTTATCTAGCACTGTACCAATTGCGCTAGGGTGGGTTTATGTGGGTGCACTTATTAATGTTAACATTGTGCATCTATATTAAATATGGTCTAAAGTATATTAATGAGTTATTTATTTACATAATTTAGTTTATCTTTGTTCTCACTCGTTAGATGATGAAGTCTTGTTTTGTGTGGGAAACATTTCCATTTACATATAATAAACAGCGATCACAGATGATGAAATATTGTTAACCAGTTTTTATTAGGTTGTTATCTTCTCTTATAAATCTATAAGCACTAATGTATTTTAGAACTGGTTGTGGTAACGAAGATACTGTTATAAAGTTACTTCACAAACTATTAAAATACACGTTACAACAACAAACTTGTAAATGGGCATTATTAACAGGTGTATCTTCTTTAATCCTGAATATTGTTACGGTCTGTTTTCCGAATGCGTGACTTGCCTGGTATCGCTTTCCCTCGGGCGCTTTCTGCGTCTCCTATAACTCGTACTCTCTTTACACCGTAGTGGCCTGAGTCTCTATTCTATACGTACTCTCTCTTTGCTGGGGCCTGCCCTCTATCGGCAGTGCTATGCGGGTAGCAGCAATGGACGCGGCCGACCTACGAGTGCCTGACATCCCTTTGGCCTCGGGGGAAGACGACATCGACAGTAACAAGAACTCTCAGATGTATGTTTTTACTCACTTTATTTAATTAGTTTGCTTTTTTCCCTTCTCGTTTGTTCTTGTTTCAATTTATTCACTGTAAAACCTGTTCAATTTCGTGGTTTTGTGGTCCATAAAACTAGTTTACTTCTTTTATATGCATAGTATTTAAGTAAATGATAATCATTATTTGTATTTGTGCAAAGTCTATTACATCCTTACAAGTCACTCCTTAGGTCTAACATTTTTGTAATGACAGATTTGTCTCCTGATTGGTCAACTGGGTGATTGATTTGGCTAATATTATCGTTGGTTGCCATAGACACCCATGTTTACAGTACAGTATTACTGCAAATATTATTTTGGATGTAACGGTGACAATAATGTTATTAATTACAGAAATTATAAGAAAGCGGTTCCCGTTGTTAGCAAGCGTTGTTTTTTCCAGTGTAGAAGAGGTTCTCAACATAATATTGATGCTAAATGGTTACATTAATCAGAATATGTCGGAAACGCCTATTTATTTTTGTATTTTATCGCCATTAAGCAATTGTACTACTATTAATTTGGAACAAATATTCTTTGGAAGAAAATATTAATTTTAAGCTTTTGTGTTGTCTAAAATGTCATTAAAATAGTATTCGTTTTTCCCAAACCTAGCGTATCCAGTACATTTTAGGCGCATTTTCGTCACTCAACTATTGATTGTTTCTGGTCATTTGCCCTTAGTATGAGGCTTAGACTGACTATATACATAGCTACTTTTATTTATTCTTATTAGGGAAATCCACTCTTCCTTCTCAATGTAAACACTGCTGGTCAATTTTTAGAACATTTATTCGTTTTATTTGTGGATAAAACGCACCTGTAAGACTCAAGACTAGGTTAATTGGCATGTCACATTTTATATAATTTAGGGATATAAGTATAGCTAAATTTTAGCTGCGGACTTTTTTGAATACAAGATTCTAATTTCCATTGTGGTTCTATTATTTACTCAGGGTTTTGGTTTCTATTGTAGGTACTGTTTTTTCCCGTTAATGTGTAGACTGAAGTCTTAAAAACGTTCTGTATAGGCTTTAGATAGTCAAGTATACATGTATATCTAGAGATTGAAGGCTGGCTAAATATCTAATAAAACCAAATAAGCTAATTGAAATCTGGCGTGCCTCTATATGTCGAGGCATTATTCCTCCAAGTAATCGAAATACTATATTGACACTTAATACACCCTTTTATTATTAATGTAAGAATCAAGATTACTATTAAAGTATTTTATTAAACTGTTAATTACAAGAATTTATATATTGTAACGAGATACTGGGAGATTTTTGGCATGTTGAGGTAGAGGATATGAAAGCACTTTGTAGTATTACGGATGAAAATCACTTGCCAACAGAAGATGATGCACGCCTTAATGAGGATCTTTCAGGATCACTAGAGGTAAGAAGAAGAACTCAGATAATTCCTAGCAGAAATAAATGCTAAAAGGGGAAATTGTATTCAGGACTTGGTAGGAAACTTCGATGAGAAGATTAGTACGTGTTTGAAGAACCCAGAGGTAACTACTGAGGATATTGCTCCTGTGCAAGTTAGAACACAAGATGAAGTTATGTCTGAAAACCAGTAAGTTCTTGTTTAATGTTGTTGTTTTTGCTATGGTGTAAAATTCAGCAGTCCCAATTAATAGATTTAAATATTAGAAAAATGTTTTATTTTCATTATTTATTTAGGAAATGCCAATATTGATATATAGCGACAAAAATTACATTGATTAGTATATAAATAAAAAGTACCATAAAGATATATACCACCTGCTCATGATTTAAATTCAGCTATTATGTATTTTAACAAGTTCATTGACGGAGCTAATTCTTCGCCGCCTTTTCCCGTGGGGTAGAGTAGACAGATTAGCCTAGCCCGAAATATATCGAACAAGACTTCTATTACGAAGCACAAAAAGCAATCATAGGTCACGAATAGTCTTCTACAGATAAGTAAGAACTGTTGGAGTCTTTTGAAAGCATTCTGATATACCTTTTCGGCATGTAACCCCGTTGGTCTTATCAGGAATATGTATTTTAAATCATTGTCATAAGGATTTTAAGTGTTGTCAAGTATTGTTTGCCATTCACAACCGTTATGGATTACGGTCATGCATTTGTTGTATCTGCCTATAATTAACACAGCTGGCTAGAATCCAAATAAAATTTATGAGAAACAATGTCTGAAATCGCTGGATGGCTATTTAATGCAAGATTAAGAAGAAGGAATAAAGGTCTGGAAATTAGGTGTACACTAATTAAGCATATATGTAACATAATGGAGGCCCAACTTTTAGTGGAACATTACACTCTTTAAGCTGTGCAATTTCTGTTTATTAACGTCTTTATAATTACTAATTATATATGTTATAGAACATGGTGGACATTGACAGGCAACTTCGGGAATATTCAACCACTAGACTTCGATAAATCATCGATTAGAAGGTACATGATGCCTGCTCTAGATCTCAAGGAACGTAAAGTGGGTGATGCATATATTACTAGTAATATTTTCGTATTGAAAAAGATTTTGGACGTTAACCAAGTGCCATCTAATGTTCTATATTTCTGTGTCTGGTTTATTTTTCTGTTTTTTAAACTTTCTTTGCCCTACTCCAGTGGATTTAATTCTCATGCGAGAGCACAAGAATTATGGCAAATACAAAATCTTATAGATTAATTTTTACAGTAATTTAAACGTGTTGATACCGCCTAGAATATTCAATGGTAAATTTCGCACGTCAATAACCGTTTCATTACTTTTCTGTATTACTATGATATATTGATGATTCCTACTATTAAATTGTTACTGTACTAAAAAATAACATTCATATTTATATAACTTTCGATCGTGTGGTTTTGCGAAGTGGCCTACCCACAATTGATTGCTCCGCGAGTCGTCTGTAGGGTGGGGGGAAAACATGGCGCTCAGCACGGCAGATTAGTGCTCGGAAAAGAGCGTTTCACAATCAGTAATTCATTCAGAAATTCATTGATGCAGCGTCCTGTTTTTAAATTTGTAGACGTTTCATTTTCAACTATTTACTATCCTAATGTAATCATTACTTTCTAAAATACCTCTAATATAAAGATATAAGAAGCGTGTTTGATTATCATCAATCAAACATGTATTACATAATTTCTATCTTAGTTAATTTACATAAGTTTGTCTTGAACGTCTGACACCAGCCATTCTAGAAAAATCAATGGATAACAGCTGTCAATTACAGCGTTTTATAAATCAATAGACGATTTCATGACAGCCAGCTGTACTGCGTCACTTGCATTTGCACAATTCAATTATGCCTCCTCGATGGGGCTTACCATTTATGGCGCCCTGAATTGTTTATGAGTAGCGCTTAAGCTTGTAATGTCCGTAACTGGAGCAAAAAATGAAGACAGTATGTTATCACAAGTGAGAAGCCTAATTTATTGATTAGTGCTATATATTAATTGTATTAAGTAATAATTCTTCAACAGTTAAGAATAATATTAACAGCTAATTGGATCGAAAATTTGCCGTACTGTGCTATTTCTTTAGCTTTCATGAATATCGTTTTATGACAAAATAATGTTACTTAAAGTTGGTTCATTTTATGACATGAATGTGTAACAGCATCTAGAGAGTTAATTATTGGTCAACCAATGTGTACCCAAACATTACAGTTTAAGGGGGAATGTTCAGTATTATATTAATCCGTAGGAGAGAATTTTATGCAATTAAAAAAAGTGAAAGGAATTTATTGAGTTTTATGTTTTCCCTTAAGAACAGCGATGATGGAGGTGTAGAATTATCGGATGATGATGAATTGAGAAGTCGCATGGATATGCATCAATTAATTTCTCAAGGTTCTCTTAGTGGAGATTCACCCCCGCAAACCGCAGACCAAGTTATCGAGGAGATTGATGAAATGCTACAGGTGAATTTCTTCTGATAATATTACTAAATCAAGTGTTAATTGTCTGTTAGATTTCAACACTATGAGAATTTGTTTATTTTTAAAGCCATTAAATTTGTAGCATACTAACAAAAAAAGTATATTTTACATGCTGTTTAGCTATTTACATCGGATCAGAATATCAAGAATTAATCAACTAAGAATGTAGGAGTGAAATACTTATCAATATTTAGTCATGTGACTTTACGGTCTCTATGATGACGGATCGTACAATGGAATCTGTAGATAGTATGTACTCTTCAATGCGTTCACCATTGCCGTCAGGACATTCAAGTGATGCTGATATAAAATTAAAACAGGCACAGGCACTTGCATCAAATCCTGAAAGTGAGTATTAGAATAACCCTTATCCAATAAAATTAAAATTGTATGGGTTCTTTAGACATCATTTGAAAAACTGCCCGCATATTTTTTTGGGAAGATAGAATAACCATATTAGAAGGATGGCTTTAGACAGTGAAAATTATATTTACATTGTTTGGATGGTTGTTGTTCATGAATATTCTCGTGATGTCAAATTCTGTAATATTAAAACGGAGTAAAACTTGGCTGTAAAATTGTTTATTTCTGTTATATTTTATTCTAATGTTTGTTTTCTACAGGATTCAACAGTGAAGCTTTAGCTGGTAATTTCGAGCTTGAGTTAGGAAGTGAGATTGTCTTTCAAAATTTGTATTCCCATTGCGGAGATGGACAGGCAATCTCAGTCCTCTCTACGTATAGTGGTAGTGCTTAGCTGGATTAGAGACACTGCAACTGTTTTTTCTCATATTTTGTGTGCACAGTTGACTTTGCATTAACTTGGTTGTCGTCTCATTGGCTACATTTCATTTCGCATGCACAAAGTTGTCTATTTCCTCCACTCAATCATGATCGCATTAGGAAATGACGGGGTTTTTTGAAAACTGTAAAAGAAGATCAAGATTTTTGGAATCTGTGCACCATACTTTTTCGTCCAATTGCTTTTTTTTAATTGATTTGTGATGGTAAAAGCCTAAGTTTTCAAATGAATTTTCTAGTGATAATCACTAGATGTCTAATACTTATTGATTTTTGCAGATCTCCAAGAATTAACCTATTCTAAACTTGTTACGCTTAATGCCGAAATGGAGCAGTTGATCCAGGTATATAACGAAAGTTTGGTGGAAGAACTAGCTCATAGGTGAGGTGTCTTTAAAAATTATTTAAACATGGTATCCGCGGTTATTAAGCCAAATGTGTTTCTAATAATCATTTTACCGTAGCGTTTATTAATATAATAGTAATATTTTTCTAGTATTAATGAATATGCTCTAGCTAGTCTATATACATATATGTATATATCCCTTTTTTCCTATTATTTCCTCAGTTTTGATAAATTATTTTAGGGACGAGTTAGAATATGAAAAGGAAATGAAAAATACTTTTATATCTCTATTGTTATCTATACAGAATAAGCGAAGACAGTTTATGAATGAACGTAAAAGAAAAGGGGTGGGTTTATGACTTATTCCATAATCCTTGTTTCTAGTCATTCAAACTAAAACTTCTGAAAGACTATCATTTCACAGAAGTTATTCAGATGAGGGTCGATTCTTCACAACTACCTCAATATATGACAGCCACTATCCCATTTAATCAACATGAAGGGGTAGATAATACAACTCTTTCATCCTTGATAAAAAGTAAGTATTCACCAACTATTTGCTATTTGTAAGAATTTCTTATCCTGTTTCAGTCCTTAAAGCCATAAATGACGATAGCTCCACTGTGCCTACGTTATTGACAGACTACATTCTAACAGGTACGCATTCAAATGACATCATCCCTATGGATTAGCAATACATTTTAGTGGTCTGCCCAAAGACACTCGTCTGCTAGCCCGGTGCTTTTCGATCTCAGTGGATCTCTAACGCCTTACGCAACCTGTGCGTTTCAGCTTATAATAGTTCACCATGACGGATTCCTATTCTATATGACAAGTTCTCCAATTATAATATCACCTTCATACTATCAGCACTGAATCTCACTAAAAATTCGTTCCAAACAATTGAGGGAACAAAATACTTTTTCTGCCCAGCGCTATTTGTGTTACCACTTTTACCTTTATGCACCGCTGTGAATATTTAAATTTTCTATGCAGTTTAATAAATCTATGTACGCTTAGTATTTAAACTAATAAAGAAAATATATTTGGTATTATGGAAAGATAAGAACTGGAATTTATGTACGTATATAAGACATGACTATGATCGTTTAAAGTCAGATTTACTATAAAATTTAAGAGGCTCGTTGCCATGCACAGTCGATCCCTTTAGTCTATACGTGGGCTTGGGTGGTATAGAATGCCTCTCATCGACGCCAATATCAAATTTGGCATGAGCATAAATAGTGCTTGGCAATTTGGGATAGTAATGGATTTCGGTAGACCTGAAATGTATAAAAAGATGAGAAGAGTATAAATTAATACCGATCGAAACCTGGATTCTCTTGAAGAAAGTACAGATCTACACACAGTAATTCAAGTTTGCAATCCCACTTATTATTTATCATTTCGATTCCTGCCCAGGCTACCATCTCTGCATTATCAGTACAAAGCCTCGAAGGAATTGGGATAGTCTTCATATTATAATGTGCAGAAAGTTTAGAGATACCTAAATTCCGATAAAACTAGTAAATTTGCGATTTAGATTTTGCTATTGAAAATATCAAAATATAAAATACGTACTATTGGTTATGTATGTATTCGAAGCCACTCCTCCAGCCACGACAATGTATCGGATGGGACCTAGTTGACCTGATTCTCTTAAATGCTCAAGAGTAGCATGCATTTTCACAACTATGTGACGAGTAACTTGATACTGGAAAAATATTTTCTAAGCACGTCCGCTTCAATAGCATATCCACCAACCTGTACGCTGGCACATAAATCTTCCACGCTAAAGTCGCTTGAAGTAATTGAATTTTTGATAAGAATCAAAAAATTAGACTTCAGCTGAGAAAAATTCATATCTGCATGAACAACATGAGGCCCAGCTACAGTGTATCGCAAGTGACCGTTAGTTGAACACCTGGAAATTGATAAAATACAGCATTACATAAGTTAAAACTATCACTACAAAAAAAATTTAATATATTAAATCATAAAATCAATTCACCTCCTCGCTAAAATCTCCATTGCTGCACCAGGATGGATATTTTTTAACTCGTCTATATATTGGATATTTAATTCTCTTGCAATTTTATCCATACACTCTCCTGCACTGCCCGAAATACTCTTCCCTCAATTGAATCTATTTTCTTTGAAGACTTTATAAATTAATGCCTACAGTTCACGACATAAAGCACTTACCTAGGATGATGAAATTTTCATTAGATCTAACAAGTACTATTAGAGAATGGCCACCAGAAATTAAGAGGGTTATAAATGGATATGAAAGATCATCAGATACGAGAAACGCAGATAAAGCATGAGCTTGCATGTGATGAACGGGAATTAAATCCTTCTGATGAGTTCTGAAAATAGCCTAACAATCTCACTATTAGCAATGTACCAATGAATTCAAACGTCTAGAACACCAATATAATATATAGACAGTAGAGAACATTATAAACTGAACCTTGATAATTCAATAGCTTTGCTTATGCCTTCTTTCAAAGCAATCACCAAACCAGGTTTCGTGGTTACAGCGATAGCATCAATATCATCAAAATCCAGACCAGCTTCAAATAAGCATTCATCAAGAAGAACAGGTAGTTGAACTTTATGCTACAACCAACCCAATAGTATTAGTCTACTTTTTAAGCGAGTTGAGAATAAATCAGAACAAAGATTATCGTGCCAATCAACATCTATTTAATATTTTTCCATTTTACTGGAATAACCAGAGTTTAATCACTAACCTGTTGTGCTACAGAGAATGGACAGATCCCACCCAAACGTCGTTGCAACTCCCTATCCGTAAATTTCCGCGAAGCCAGAATTTTTTTATCATCTTGAACAATAGCCACAGCACTATCATCACAGCTGAGAAAAAGACGAGTACCACAGTTCTATCTACTATTTATTCACCTCAAACATATAACTTAATAGTTTGTAAAGACCTGTCATGATACTTGATACTCAATAGTATAAACAAATATATTAATATGGGAAAATATTTACCTACTCTCAATACCAAGAACTTTTATATTTCGTGATGAAAATGCAGTTGACGGGGTCAATGTGCAAAACCTTGATAATACACGTAACATATTTGTCTCAAAATTAAAAATTCAAACATTGCAAAAATCTGGCAAAATACCAAGTTTTGTTTTCCACAGTATACATATTTTAAGCGGGACATGGCGCGAAAATCCATTCCCGCCAACTATCAGACGCGTCGCGGTTATCGGGCATTTGTTGTCTTCTCATTACCTTAGCTGGTTACGCGTCGTTCATCTCCCTACGTGCTTCGGCTTAAAAAATGGCGACTCGCGTTTATATTGGTCGGTTATCTTATCGTGCGTCAGAAAGAGATATCGAACACTTCTTTCGTGGATATGGTCGTATCCGAGATATTGTTTTGAAGAACGGATTTGGGTTTGTTGTAAGTTATATTGGATATTATTATACATAGCTTAGAATTTTTTCAAGTGCTTATAGACTGAGTTTTAATAATGTCTTTATTGTAAATTTGTGTAAAGTAGTTACCAGTAGTATTATTAACATAAATATTGCAGGAATTCGACGATAGCAGAGATGCAGATGATGCAGTTTATGATCTGAACGGGAAGGAACTTGCTGGGGAACGTGTCATGCTCGAGTTTTCCAAACGTGGACCCCGAGCAGGAGGTCGCGGGTTTGATCGTTATCCACCTTCACGTCGAGATGGAAGGTGAATAATAGTAGATCGTATAAATACCGATATTTGTTATTGTTTCAGTTCATTATGGAGTGAGGAAATCCAGTTTTTTAAGATATGGACCACCTACTCAAACAAGACATAGGATGATCGTCGAGAACTTATCCACACGTGTATCATGGCAGGTGTGTACAGTTTTAAATTGTTGCCGTAATCCGTTTCCAGGTTTGATGTATTTACCTTTTAACTCGCTCTTTCTGCGCTCTACGTATCGGTGGTGCGAGCAACACCTGGTTGTGGTTTACGTTATTCCTAGCGGTTGTGCCATTCTGGCGTGGTGGTTCCGAAGACGCGAGGGGCATGCGAGTAACAGCGGCAAAATATTTATTTCTGTTTCTGTTTGGGTCACCGGCCCATTTATGTTCTAAATCAAATCTTAGCTCGTTGACGTTCGGTGAGCGACCGCGAATGGTGCGATCGGTCGAGCGAGAGTGGAGGTAGCGCGCGTGTGAACCGGGCATTGCTCGGTGAAGGGCGTCCCTACATGCCTCGGGTTCACCCTATCTGGTATCGTATCTGAGTGGCGTTGGCTCGTGTCCGAATGTCTGAGGGTTCGCCTGAGAGGTGTCTCGACGAATTCGCTCAGCAAACCGTTGACGGTCAGTGTCTAGAACACAGAAAAACAGACTTTCGATGATTCCTATTGGTGGGCTGCGTAGGTGACTTTATTCCCAAAGTTAATGCATGATTGAAAATAGAAGTGTTTAGGATCTGAAGGATCTTATGCGCAAAGCAGGCTGTGAGGTCACGTTCGCTGATGCTCACAAAACAGAGAGAAATGAAGGGTTAGTGTTAAAGAAGCTTGCAGCTGCTTATATTTTTTCGTATATTCAGTTTTTGCATTTGTTTAGAGTTGTATGTTTTGCTACACGAGATGACTTGGAACGTGCACTTGATAAACTTCAAGGAGAAGATGTTAATGGAAGAAAACTGAAGCTCGTTGATGACTCAGATAAAAGAAGTCGAAGCAGATCCCGTTCAAGAAGACGTTCACGTAGTCGTAGTCGCAGGTATGCTGGAGGAGGAATGATCTTGTGGAAGAAGTAGCAGTATTTACTATTTAGCCGTAGCCGATCGCGTTCACGTAGTCGTTCTCGCTCAAAGAGCAGAAGTAAGTCGAGGTCGCGTTCACGAAGTGGTTCCCCTAAGAAAAGTGATCGGGCAAGAAGCAGAAGCCGTTCTAGATCACATTCGAAAAGTCGGGATGGGTATGCGTTTGTTATAATCGTTCAAATGATGGTTAATAATTAAATTGTTACTACGTTTATGCTTTAGATCTCCCGCTGGATCTGTGCGTCGATCCGCTTCTCCAGCAGCTAATGGTAATGGTGAAACAGAAATGAAATCGCGTAGTCCTACTCCTGCTGATGATTAGAATATCGACCCGAATTTACTAAGCGAACAACACTAAGGATGTATTCTCCATTTTTGTTACTGTTCTCTAAATTTCAAGTTGTTATTTGTTGGTACTTAATGTTGTGGCGTAGTTTGTCTGCTGATATATTGTAGCTGAGCTGTTAAGTCTTATTCAGCGTTATGTGTGTAGATCTCGTATTGTCAACGTCTGGAGAATGGTCGAATTCAATAAAATAGTTTAAAAAGGTTTTGAAGTGTTGACCTTGGGTTGCTGGAGGGGCTATAGGCGTACTTGTTAATGTTGGAGGGATGCCAAAAGATCGGTTAAGGGGAGGGGCAGTGTTAATACTCGTGGCTTTGGTAAGTGGGGGTTGGGATTTATTAGTTTAGCATGGATAGAACAGTTATTCGTCTCTAACTGAGTGACGGTCTTTATCTGTAATATAATATTTTCTCTATTTCGCTAAGATCTCTAACCAACGTAGTGCTTTTTATATGTATTCATTCTACTCACCCTTTAAATTATGACTATTACAATATTAGTTTTTTTGTTTTTAATTTGATCACATTACCTTCCTTTACCTACCGTGATGTTTTGTTCCTAAGCCTTGTTTAATATCTGTACACTTGACCAATTCCATTGATTTCCATTCACTTTCATCAAGTTCTAGAGTTCGGTAATTGGGATCATTCTCATCCCGCATTTCATTAACTTTTCGGGTTACATTACTGAAAAATTAAACGAAAGTATTAATGCATAACTATGCAAATTGTTTTGTTTCAGCTTCTCACAGAATTCTTGGTGGAGAAATATTTATGTATGGAGGATCTTCGATCTTCTTGGGTTCGCATGAAGGTACATAAGCTAAAAATTACTTTGATAAATAGAAAAAAAACTTTTAAAAAATTGACAATATAACTTGTATCTTAAGGAATAGAATGGGATGACATTAGAATAATACTGTTAAATAAATGCCTGTGTCCGGTGTCATGGACAGCGTTTTCGTTTTTATCGCCTTTCTCCTATTTGATTTGGAATTATCGCGCGAAGTATAGTGGTGCTTGTTGTTAATAATCCATTTCGATCTAGGCTAAATTTTTCCTAGTAATGGTGTAATATATTTTAGTAAGTGTTTGTTATGCTCCTTTATTATTTACAGATCAGGCAGTATCTTCAAATAAATGTTTATAAGAAAAAAACATCTCTGCCTGCATCTTACCGTCCTATATTGAAGTATCTTTTCATCATTGTTATTGCATCTGCTTGTAGTATCATTAAAATTGTTATCGAAGGAATATAACTTTGAATATTTAGTATCCTTTCTGTTTATTCTAATTTTTCGACACATGCACATAACTTCTGAAGTATTAACATTGATATTTTTTGCTTGTCTTTATATTCCTTTCCGTTCTTTATCTTAAACTATTTACCAAGTTTAAAGACAAACTTACAGCCGCACAGTTACCTTTAAAGTAGAAATAATGAGTTTTTTCTAAATTCTTGTTTTATAAGTTTTTTTAAAAAATATTCATTAGAAAATTATCGACTTATGCCACACAACTTTCATCATATCGCCTAATTTCCTAGCCAATTTAAACTACAATGTAACCACTTATCTGTAGGTGTATACTGTTGTTGACGAAATAGAATTTGAAAATGAAATGAATTTCAAAGAAAAACATGCAAAATTCCTAATTGAATACTATACCTAGAGATGTTTCATAATATTAATTAAGCAGGTGTTTAATATATAAAATCAGAGGGCATCTAAAATAATAGAAAATGCATTTCCTTACCAGCTAAATAAGAGCAAAAAGAGAATAAAGATAGGCCATGTTTGACGGGACTGTCCAAAACACTCGTTTTCTTTTGTCCTTGCAGGACTCGTTTGTTGATGTTTTCTGTTTTCACTAGAAAACATCAACGAAATGGTATGTATATTAAGAAGGACATGAACTTGTAGTGAAAACCTGCGGTCTTATGTATTTTCTCTATGGTATTGCTCTATTATATTACATTCCTGATTTTTGATAATTTATGCTTACGCTTACAATAATCCTCTTCCCTTTTTTCCACTATTTTTACTGACGGTTTCCCTACTTTTAGCATACTCACACTGCTTCACAATAAGCCATCAACTAGTCGGATCAATAGATTAGTCTTCGATCTAGAAGGATTATTCTGTGCTCCGCTTATAGAGTGAAACTCGAGTTTGGAAAAGTATCGGAACGTATATTTATAGTTGTATTGAATACTTACTAATAACTAATATTAGTTTAAATATTTACCATATAATAAACACATCCCTTAACTTCCTTATAGAGATTGTTTACAGAAACTTTTAATAGAGAAATCTTATTCCATAGTATTATTATACGAATTACGGCTCAGAGTGAAGTTTGCGTCATCAGCCATTGTTATTGAAGAATACATCGAAATTTTGGATCCAATGAAATCAAAGCACTAACACCTAGTATAAATTTAAGAATAGGTTTACATTAATGTGAGTATTTAAACAAGGATTCTAATGTACTAGAAATTTTAATTTTATTATATGAAATTTCACATATGAGTACGGTTTTTGTGTTAAAATGATGAAGTAGCTTAACTGCTTCTGAGGAATATTATGTAAGGTAAATTTTAGGTATAAGACAGATTAAGGAACATCTTGTGATTTCAACGTTTTGTTTGGCGTCTCGCATTACAAATTGCATACTTGGAACACGTTATTGTGTGATTTTGGCAGTTTACAGTGTGCTTACATCGAGCCGCGCGCGCTTTTCCTTTCTGCGGGTTGCAAGGTCAAGTGTGACGAGGACCCATTTTCACTTCTTCTTTAGCGACTTTTGTTCTGCTATCTTCTCATTTTTGTGGGTATTTCAGACTACTTGGATCGTGTGCTCAACAACTACTGAGGAATTTGTCTATTACTATGATTTAGTAAACCTAAGTGATATGAGTGATTTGCAAATTTCATTCATATATCATGGATTCACGTCTCTTTCTTAAATTCGAATTTAAACCTTTATATTACATTATTTCCTTTTTTCCACTGCGCCTTTTTGTGATTAAACAATACCTCACTGTAATGCATTATGAATTAAATATAATATAGTTGTCTCTGTTTCTTAAACATTTGTTTTACTTTTGTAAATATATTTTGATTGAGTTAAAATGATGGTATTTGTCCAATTAGTAATCACCTTCTCTATTTTTAATATCAACACATTTCTAGCTGTCTCTTTCTAATTTCATGCTGTGTAAAGTTTGATTTTTAGAACTAATCACTAAGGTGTACCTATTGTCCAATGCGAATATGCAGTCGCTTTGGCCATATCACACCTACCGGCCTGTCACCTGGGATAGATATTACGTAAATGAATACCACGATAGTGAGTCATTCTATACTAATTATACGAGAACCAATAATAATACTAGTAAATATTTTATTGCGATTAATCATAAATACATTCTAAGTTTTTATTAGTTATATTGTTTTAGTAGTACAAACAAATATCCTATGTAATTTAGATAATGAATAAAGTGGCATTTTTGTAGAGCAACCAGCAGTGAGCAGTGGAGTTGCAGCAGGAGTGACTATAGGTATATTCTTCATGGTATTCATCTTCACATTTGGATGTAGAATATATAGCCAGTACGTTGACAGGGGACAAAGTCATACCTCAAACGGACGAAACCAACGTAAGAATTTAGACAAATAACAAAATAAATAATATGTTAAGAGAATCAACTACAAATTATGTGCTATGTAAGATAGCATAATGCCTATAATTTTTAGTTAGGAATTGTTAATGTTCCATCTCACTTGTTTTCCTTGTGGCCGGTGCTCATTTGTTCTATTATGTGATTTTAGGCGCTATATTGCGATCAACTTACAGCAGTGGAAAAGAGTATTTCAAGTCATTGCAGGCAATATAAGGATAGCAATTTCATGCTACTTCTGCTTTTATAAATCTGGACAGGTTGGCCCAAGAACCATGTTTTTCCTTCATACAATTTGCCTAGCAATACATAAAAATAAACCATATACTTGAATGAGGGAGAAATTTGGTATAGGGCGTAACATATTTAGTATTTAGGTAAAAGCAGAAGCCTTAAATAATTTTAAAAGGGTTAGCTTGTTTTTGAAGTAGCGTTCTGTGCTGTGGAACAAAAGTAACAGCGTATATTATGTGCGAAATGATCGTGCATTATGTGCTTACCGATTAGACTAAATTTCAGAAACTGTACTAAATGAATCCTTGGCAGAGGATATGTGGATCTGTGGAATACCAAGAGATCCCCCACCACCCTACGAAATAGCTATTCGAATGCCAATTACTAGACCCGTCGAAGCAACTCCCGTATGAATTTAAGAAAGTAAATACGCAAAATGCTGATAAGACGCATCACATAATGGCGTGACTAAAGTCATAAAACAGTTTTTTTAACATTTTGCAAGACATCAAAATAAGGTATATTATTTAAAACTGGATATCGATGAGTGAAAAGAGTAATAGCATTGAACTTCTCATGTTCAGTAGTTTGTAATGGAGTTCACGAAAAGATAATTTACTGTTACACGTAGATTTCGGAATAATTCTTATTTCAGTACATGTTATTAGAGAGTTATAGGAATTGTGAGCATGTTACTTCTGTTTTCTGACAAGCTTTCACAGGTCTCCTTAATTGCATTATCTGCCAGACTTCAATAATGGATGTTTAGAAATAATTGATCTCAATGCTTAGAATGAGAGCTTAAGGGAACCCTACCTCCATTTGTATGTACAGTGACAACTATATTCTTAAGATACCTCTGGTTCAGGCTCAATTATGTATTTCAAGAACTAAGTCACTAAGTTGAATAATATAAAAGTGGAACGAAGTAGGAGATTTGATTAATTTTGTGGTATCGATTAATTGAAGTTAGTGACATTGTTCGTGAAATACATAATTGAGCTTGAACAAGGGTGTCTTAGGAATATTGTTGTCACTATATGTGTGAAAACAGGATTGAAATAGTTGAACACGTCAGTGGTATATTAAAACCAGAACTATTTGTGAAAAGTAAAAAAATAACCTCTCATTTAATAATGATGGTAACAATAAGTCAGTTTCTCTCTTTCCGAAACAAAACCTTGACGTCACCATCTATTTCATAATTATGCCAAGGTTAATGGTAAACTGTGAAGTAGCACTAAGCAGCTAATCATTAAACTATAGGCATCATATGGGTTTACAGTATTGTCTTAGCAGAATAAAAATTGATTCACTTAATTCCGACAATCTGTAACAGTACATTACAATCAAGACATAATAGTCGACAAGGTTATTAATAGAA
The DNA here is from genome assembly GCA_020740425.3 of Heterorhabditis indica. Classification (NCBI taxonomy): domain Eukaryota; kingdom Metazoa; phylum Nematoda; class Chromadorea; order Rhabditida; family Heterorhabditidae; genus Heterorhabditis; species Heterorhabditis indica. The sequence continues at coordinate 631,053 of JAJAVP010000014.1, forward strand.
TTCCAACAAAAATTGTTTCAAAGTTCTTCTCATATTTTCTAGTCTACCTATTTGCATTTCATTTTCATATAATAGTGACAAAAAGTTTATAAGTATTTCACTTTTCTGGTATCTCCCATACAAAATAGTATAGTTCCATGTACGCATTTGAATTATACTTTGTTTAGATTTCTATTTTTTTAATGGGATGTTTTTTTTCACTAAAATTGTAACTTATGCATAAAGATTTGAAAGTATTGTATAAAAGAAGCGGCAATTAATAAATAATTAAAGAGATACTTCAAACGTTTACAAGTAAGAATTATTAAATTCTTATTTTGTGGAAATTTTTAAATTTCGGTATGAACAAAATAGGTGTTTTAAGTAGGAAAAATGGTATTTTTTACTAACCCTAAGACATAGATTCCAGCTTGCTCTCTTTCGTTTTTATTTCACCTAGCCCAACATCCGTTAAAAAATTCATCCCCAGGCAAAGTTAGTTAATGCGCCAAGCCGCACTAATTTGTCACGAAACCATCTAAAGCAAATCTACTTAGAAGGTAATGAAAGATAGGAAAAAAATAGGTTGATACAAAGTCATATACTTGAATAACCAATAGTATGGGGCTCTTTGAGAGTCCCTCAGCAATAAGAAAAACAGAGATAGAGTATGCTCGCCTTGAACTCCGGCGAACTCACTATACATCTGCTTCGATCAAACAACACCAAGTTCTATGGAGATTTGCCTGTAACACCCATCTCTCTAGCAAATAACTAATACTTCGTTGAATATAATAGGTAGAGAGTAATAAATACAAAGAACGATTTCACATTTAGCGTGTGAAAGACAACATTCCACAGCAATCTACTCCGCATCGCGATCATATAGCTATGATCGAGAATGGGAAGATCTTCGTTGTCTGTCACACATAGAATATCGAATTTATCCTTAAATTAAAATAAATATGGTGGTAGAAATTGGCATAAAAATAGTATAAATTATGAATTATACAATTTGTTGTTAAAATAACTGAGTATTTGACCCAGTTGAATAGATTGAATATTCCTCGTGTTCCAATTATAAGACGGTTATCTCATAGCCTTGTTTTTCATATTTTTTCAAAAGCATGTGCTGAGATTACTTCGGCGTTATGTTGACATCCGCATCAGGATAATTGTCGACTTCCAATGTTTCACACCGCGCGAGAGTCCTAGCTGCACTCCTCGGGGTGCAGAAGAGAGGATTCACCTGGTTTTCTGAGTCCGTGATACAGATCCCGTTCGGTATGTAAACGAAGAAGACCTTTCCATAAGAAGAGGGGCTTCATCGTCCTGCTGGAGCAGCGTTAATTAGTCATAATGGTATTCACTTGTTGATGTCGCGGAAGGCGAATTTGTGAGCTGATTCAAACTGATAGTGTAGTAAAAGTGCGCAGAAGAAAGCGTGGGGCTTAGTAAGTTTATTAGCACGTGTCATGGAATAACAATAAAAGAATCGTGAATAAATGCATAAATATCAAGGAACATCACCTACAGGTACAAAAACAGCTACACGAGATGTGAAACAAGGTAACAGGGCTAATTTGATAAGCAAGTGATGGTAGAGGTACGGTAGATGCTACTATGATTTCTCAAAACATTTATGAATGCTCTACATTTAATAATTATGTAAAAATGATCTACTTCAGTCGGCTTATTGGTCCTGCCACCCTATAGCGTTGAAATTGGACAACAGACTCCAAACATTAAACGAAAATATTTAATTCACCAATTACAGACATGGATAAGATATCTCGCAGCCGAGTTCACTCACAATCAGACTGCTCAATCAGCAATCCAACAGAAAGGACGGGACACAGAAGAAGTGATATCCTAAGTTCATTATATACCAATAGTTATAGTTGGCAGTATTTCAATCGCAATGTGTCCTTTCCTTTCAAAGTGCCAATACTTTCGCTCTTATACTATTTTTTAAATCATTAATTTATTAGCCTTTTTTCAGAATTCAAAATTTCAGTTCGTGACCCCATTTTCCGAGGCGTGCCTAAGCCAACACAAACTCATAATCGACTTGTTACCGGAGGATATCAAGTACGTGTGCTTATAGATTACCAGCATCAATTAATATCAACTATGAAATTAATAATGTTGAGTCTTAGATTGATAGTTTTATTATTTCAATAAATAAATATGGTATAGCTAATATTTTTGATTGATTTTTAATTCCAGAAACGATGTTGTCGTTGATTCGTTACATATTTTAAAAGAAGATGTTAATCTCGTTAATTTAAACATTAAGTAGGTTTTAGGCTAAGAGGGTACATGTAAATAAGGAAGTTCTTTTCTACCCACTAGTAATATTACTGCTATATCACAGTTATTTTTGGATACGGCGGTGTACCATTCATCAAACTCTAAAGGTGACCTTGAACAAAGGTAAACAATCGGGAACCATTTTCAAAGGTAACCTTATCAATAGTAACCATTACCAAAGGTGACCAAAACAAAAGGAACCATTAATAGGAGGAACCGTGAATATTGATACTATTAATTAAATCCACCTATGTGCGGAAGGTTTGATATCTGTATTGACAATGTCTATCTCAGGTATTTAAACTCTAGTATTCTTAGACCTAACTGTAAACGGGTGGAGCGTAACCAGGTGACCAGACTGGCTACTCCCTTTAAAGTTGTAGAGTATATTATTGTATTGTGGGTAAAAGGTAAAGAGTGCCCTCTTATGAGTGAAGGTTTACTCACCTAACTACAGTAAGACAATAGGAAAGAGGGTCAGGCACTCAAGGCATCCGCATCTCTCTAGCCTCCCCTCAGCACTGCCTTTTATAGCGACAGCCAGGTTAGAGACAGAGGATGCCAAAGATATACTTGACAAGTGGAAGCACACCACCTTATACTTGTTTAGTAGATTTTCACAATCTTACTGTGCTAATTGTTTAATTAGCTTAGGTAGAACTGCTTCAGTATAATTTCATGATTAATGATAACCTAAGAGTTCCATTAAGATATTAAATAGATAAGTGAAAATATTCTAAGAATACTACAAAAATGAAAACATCTTTCTAGTACATAAACGCGGCCCGATCACAATGGTCATTCGATCCTCAAGAGCTATTTTTAAAAATATTATTTGAGCGTAGTAAGCCTTATAAATACAGCTATCGAACTAGTAGATAGATGTTGTAGATAATTAATTAGCATACCGCAGCGAATAATATCCCGCAGAATAAATATAGCATAAATGTGTATATAAGTCCCAGAAATACAGGGTACGCGAAAAGTTCTGGAACAAAATTCAAGTGCTGTTAAATTAACTTACATGACGTAGCAATTCGCAATGCTAATGAAT
>JAJAVP010000159.1:0-95870 GCA_020740425.3 Heterorhabditis indica
ACTTTGAGTCAGTCGATCAACATCAATAGCGTCTTGAATACGGAGATCATATACATCAACGTGACGTCTGCAGTTCAACATTTCCTATAAAATATAGGTTTTTTAAGTTGGGTCTTGTAGCTGCAATTCAAAAGTGAGAATTATCTTAATGAGACATCGAAAAATAGAGTGGGGGAAGAAGAAGACGCTTAGAAAAATAGTTTCATCATAACCTACACTTTTAAGTAATGGATTCGAGAGGAATCCCCTGTGGAAACGCTGTAATCCAGGACTGTCTAATCTGAGCACTTTCGCTCCTGTGACACTCATAATCCAGCCAAGTGGCAAATCTCTGAAGGGACATGCCACTATTGGCGATCTTGTAACCAATGATCAAATATAAGCCTCGTCTCTTTAGTGCTATCATGTGATAGGAAATGTTTCGTTCATGATATTTCAGCAAATAGTTGTAGAGATCTTGTGTACCACTCTTTAAAAAAAGTGAGTAACTTCGATTCTAATAGTCAAACAGAAATTGTAACAGGAGGAATTATCTGACCGAATTAATCCTAAGGGCGTGAAAATAGCAAAGTGTATAACGTTGTGAGAACTCTATAGTCACAACGTTATCGTTGAGGCTTGTGATCTTGAAGTTGCCAGATTGGTCCTGCACTTTCAGCGGATAAGTACTTGTGACAGAATTACTGAGCATCCACAACCACCTTTTTATAGCAAACCAGTCCATGTTTTGTTGAAGCAGATGTCGTCCTCGGTTCTCAAAGCAATATCAGTTGAGATCAGTCTTAGAAGACGCATTTCCGACGGATTCATTTGTGTCTGAGAAATGGCTGATTTGCGATATCTGTTAATTATTATGGAAAATGACACAGTTTGACTGCGAGAAATTTACCTGAGCAATGATTGTTATCTGAAACCTTCTAGGAAGACTGAAAAATTCTATCTTCCTATTCCTCTTCACGAGTCGCTTCATTTCTTTTAAAACCAACTTCAGTCTACACGTTTCAGTGACTCGCATCTGCAAATCGAAAATGGTCCACGGAAATACAGACACAAGCATAATTCTTGCTGAATACCTTCTTAAGACTGTAGTGTTGAATATCGATAGGAAGACCGAAGAACGCAAAAACCTAGAATGTGGAAATCATCCAACATTGACAATAAAACGCCCATCTAATGATGTAAAGTTAAAACTAACAGCTCCCAATTCACAGATTTTTCTGACTCAGCCAAATTCACGAGACTAATTCTGAATTATAGAATATAGAAATGAAGGTAGCACAATGGAAATAACACAGTCGAAACTGAGACATTTATGATTACTGACTAATCTACGCTGGGATGAGAGAATAGTGACAACAAGGAGCTGATGGCCTTCGAGAGAAATCATCTCCGCTGAACAACACTAACCTACGCATGTCTCGTGGTTTTCACTTGAGTCTGTCTCCATCGAATCAACACCTACTCACCACATTAGCTAGCGAAAAAGTTGGCAGAATTTTCTATCATATTTCACGCAAAAATCAAAGGATATTTTTAGACCCGGAGTTCGAGTGTGCACACGAAACAAATAGCACAGTTTCTCAAGCTGTTGTTGCAGAAGTGTTGATCTAATAAAGTGTGGAAGCGTTTTTTCTTCTTTTCTTTTTGAAGATTTAAGGGGTCAAGTCCTTCCACCTCGTCAACTATTTGGTGTCCATTGGTTAAAAGAGTAAAAATTTAAACTAGGCCATCAAGTTAATTGCTCGAAATATGCATTTTACAAGTGTAAATGATCTTTCAACAGGTAAAGGATACGTATTTCTTAGACTTGTAAATAATTGTTTTGATTCTGAAGCTACTAAGCGGAGGCCCACATACTAGCGTCTGGGTGACCACATCTCCATTCTGTGCTACAATTGATTTATAGTACTTCACTTCCCAAATGGATTTTTATTGCTCTCTTCAACTCAGGGGTTTTCTTTTTGCAAAGAACAAGTGTTATTGCAAAAATGCTCGCACTCCACAGAGGTACGCTAAGTAGAGCTAGTGTCAACTAACAATTGGAAGATTGTAAGCTCAATGTAAGATTTTCAGTTCTATTACTAGGCTTGGCAAGGATTAAAATGTTGGTTTATTGTTTTCAAAATTCTAGAAAAACCTGTTATTTCCCGGGATTCAGCGAATTTGGAACATCGGGAAGCCAAATTGTATACGTCCTGTTATATTCTTCTACCCAAATTCAGTTAGCATTAAGCCACATATATAAGATTATTACCACGAAATAAATATGATCTGAATATTCGTTAGTTGAAATTAGAGAAGTAACACACTTAACGGAACATTTACCATAGATGGAGAAGGAACGCGTCACCAGAACAATAGACCGCTTCGCGAGAGACGCATGCGTCGCTTGGAGGCAAAAGGTAAAATTCAAATACTACAGATTTGGAGTTTTAAATTTAGCATATTGCATCTTTTCTTTATCGCATTTTAGGGAATACTGGTTGAAAATCTTTTTTTTTACTATTAGTGAGATATTTTGTAGATTATAGATGAGCCATATATCAAACGAATTCGATTTCCATTCAACTCAAACCACCTCAAATACTCGTAATAGCGATAGTAGGGTAAATACTTTAATACTCATCTTCATTCATCACCTATTTTACTATTTTGTGAATTTTAGTCTGTTGTTCTATATAAATATATAGGTGTTTTAGGATGTGGAGGATCACGAATTATGTGAATTCCCACCATGGGTAGTTCCACGTTTTGGATTAGAATCACAGGAGTATATTAATATTAAACAGGAGTTGTATGATTCTGAGAGAGCCTACCTTAAATACCTTTTAATTCTGCTAAAGGTATATAATTAAAATAATTTGATCTCATAAATTCATATATTATTTTTGTCATCATGCATATATAATTAATTACTTTTAACTTTTATACTGAATTTTAGTTGTTTATTAATCCTCTCGCTAGATGTTCACGAATCATTTCTAAACAAGATATGAAATCTCTCTTTGGAGAGCTTAGTTCAATAGTTCTCGTGAATAAGGTAGTTTTTTTTTGTTAATTTAATATTCCTGATTTGATATTGCCTTCTCATGTAGTTTAAAAGGTGGAATATTAACAGTGATTTGTTTTAGGAATTGTTGAGTTCCTTTCGTGTATACCCAACAATATGGCAAGCGTTCAGCTTGATTGGTCCTTTTTTGAAGCTTTATCAAACATATGCTAGAAACTACGCAACTTCTCAAAAAGTTTTCAATGTAAGTTTTGGCAATACCTTGATTTCAACTGAGTGATATAACTTTTAAATGAAAAGTTTTTGCTGCTGTTCTTTAGAAGCTTATGAGTCGGCAAGAATTTCGCGAGTTTATAGAAGATCAGGAGGCTGATGATCGCTGTTTAGGCATTAAGTTTTCCGCCTTGATGATAATGCCTGTTCAGAGAATTCCAAGGTGTGACTATCTATTTATAATCACTTCAAGTCTATTGTGATGCCAAAATTGTTCCACTTTATAGGTATATATTGATTTTAAAAAGGTTGCAAGACGAAACATCTTCTAACGAAGAAAAAACGGAACTTAAGAGTTAGATATTTTTGTTACTTCTTGTTTATTTATTGTATGCTGAATGGCTTATTTATAATATTTCACAGAACAAATTTTGCGTTATTGTAGGTGTAATAAAAGAAATGAATGAGATCACAGGTCTCATTGAATCGTGTATTAGCGACTTTGAAAACGGCGAGAAACTGTGGACTATTCAGGTGATTTTGCAGTAGTTCCCATAAATGAGTTTAGAATTAGTCTGATTCAGTTATCAGATTCGAATTAATACAATGTAGTGGAGTATTTGGATTATTGTTAGTTTGATTTTGCTATTTTTATAACCAGCTTCCAGGAATCACTCGGTCTGAAAGAAGATATTGTTGTCCCGGGAAGAAGATTCATCAAGGAAGGGTCACTGTATAAAGTAATTAATATTCATTAAGAGATTATTGACTCCCTTGAATGCTTGGTATCTAGTTATTTCTAGAGAAGTCACTATGGAGAAGCTACGTACCACGAGCGTATATTTTGGTTATTTAACGATATTTTGGTGTATGGAAAAAGACGATTGGGTGTGGGTCCTCGATACGAGTGCTCGTGTATATTTCCTCTACGACATTGCATTCTTAACTATAATGCAATTGATGGTAGTATGATGGTTTGTCGATAATGCTATTTGTTAATGAATTGTTTTGCTGTAACAAAATTACGCGAAATCTTCAGATCAAGTGCAAATCTCATTCTATTTGTGTGACTTCTGATAGCTATGAGACTCTGAGTAAATGGTGTGTGCATATCATATAGTTTTATTACTTGAAAATCTTATTTCAAACTATCGAGGAGAGTTATAATCTGAAATATATTAGTTTTATACTATAAAATGGCTTTGTTATTAGTTTTCAACGTATTGTCTGATGTTACCATGAACTACTTACTGTATAGGTATGAAGATATCAAAACTGCAGTTGAGAGGTCGCGCTTACTGCGAACAACGCTTCGTAAAGAGAGTAGTCGACAGCATGTCAAGGAATTCAAGTAAGTAGCGTGATTGTTTCTCATAAATTTTAAGCTACATTTCTTCTTACCCTTCCTATGAAGTATGCTACCATCTAAGGTTTAATTCCAATTTCTTTAGAAGTATGCAATTTTCCCCTCTCACAGGTCTCAAATTAAAAAGAAATTCACTAATAAGTTCGTTAATAAAACGTATTTGTATGACATTATTAACATGGGAGAGGAATCGAAAAGATATGCGAAAGGGAAAATGGAGGTATGTCTCCGAAATTTATTTTTTCAGTTTTCTTCTTACGAACTCATTATTATATCGATATTTTTTTTAAACCTGTATTTCCATTCTTTAGAGAGAAGGCCATCCATCAGAAGGTTTTATCCAAGATCAGAAGGATAATATACGGAAGAGGAGTATGTGTTTCTCACATTTTCCTGTTAAAGCATATGAATCACTACATTCAAAAATTATGAAGCAATTATTAGATATAAGGTCTGTCATGTTTCAGGAGCTAATACTGAATTGGACATAGAATTAGAAGCAGCAGTATTAAAAAGGAGAGAAGCGATGAGTAACATCAACAGGTCTGATATTAATGTAGCATATGATGGACCACGAATTATGAATTCTAATTCACCTACTAATCAAGTACAACTGAAAATCTGCGAAGGATATGACAAGGTTTTACATATTATCTACTTTGTCTAAACTATTTTCCGTTTTATTTTAAGGTCACTACTACCTTTGTCTTATGTAATCAAAATTATGAAGCAATTATTAGATATGAGATCTTATTTAGCGTCGAGCTAATTTAAATAATGTGACGAAAGATGGAGCGAAGCAGATTGCAACCACAGGTTTGACTAAACCGCAAATTAGGAAGTATAGCTACCAGGTATAAAAAAATGTATTTAGTAAATTTTTTTACTTTTTTTACAGTTATCTGTGGAAGTGAATTTTTAGACAACAACTGCATCAGTACCGTCTATATCTGAGGTGCCATCAGTAAATTCTTCATTCACGGAATCACAAATCGATCATAGTATAGAAGAAAATAAGCATGTACCGTGGTGGGTGTATGAAAGTACACCTGCTGAATATGCCAAAAGAAAGAATAAACTAGGTTTTAGTGCTGCTGTAAGAAGCAAATGTTCTATAATGTAATGGCCCAAATATTCGCATAAGTATGCAATTATACAGTCCTGGATTGTTGTATCACTTTCTTTTGCCTTAATTTATGAATCTATTATCTTCACAATGATATACAGAGTGCGCCAAAAGTTCTGATACGGATGTCAGTCCTCTGCCCTATGAATATGAAATCTGCTATCACTAGCACAGCTCAATAATTGTTTTTGATCTATGAGGGAGGGTCCATTTCTATTTAAATATTCAGTCAAATAATCCAAAATGTTTAAGGCTGAGGAAACTATTACTTTAAAAAGAATTTCGTCATGATAATATTTCGCATTTTTGTCATTTCATACTAGGGAATTCTCCTTACTGATGTTCGACTATTGAGTCGTCATCAATCTCTCGTTTTCTTGAAGATCCTCTTCTTGATAGTTTTTGAATGTGAAAAGTATTCACGGACCTGGGTCTTCTACTGTGACGGTCCTCTGCTGTGCCCAGCTCCTCTAACATTGTTTTGCAGTTTACTGAACGAACAATCGCAACACCTCTCCTATTCGTGTACTTAAATGATGCTAGTATTTAGAGCTTTGGATTGAGACGAAACAATTAAATGAGATTTGAAATGCGGCCCACTAGCTTAGCTAATTGCCGCTTCGTGTGCTAATTTGGTTGAACTTACACTTTGCATCAGAATTTTTGGCGCAGTTTACCCCATTTAACTTTACAGTCCAACTTATTTTGTGAGTGAGTGTTAACAACCTACATCCAATGAAATATGTCATATTTTGTTCTTTTTCGTGTAGATATGATCTCAAATTTGCTATACATAAGTCTTACAGACAATAAAGTTGCCAATGTTATCTTGAACGCATGCGATTTTAAATTGGCCAGTCTAAATATTAAGGTTTACGACAATCTCTTTGTCATAGAGGGGTGAATGTGGATTATACGCAAATGACCGGTTATATTCCGGTCTCCACCTATCCTTTCCCGTATCTAGAGATCCGCATCCCATTATCTAATGCCACTGTATTCTTTAGTGATTGTTTCTGACTATACCTTACGTGGAGGCTTTAAGAATTAGGGTGGAACATTTCCGAATCGTAATCCATTTTAGAATTCTTTTCATTGATTTATAACGTCATTTAAGGTATTAATACAGGAATCTATTGGAGCATGTAAGCCAAAAATTATGATATTCTATGCACTAAGAATTCAAGGACTATATTTGGAACGTTTTATTTTGTTACATTTCTGGATTCTAATATTTTATTGTGAAAACAACAAAGGCCTAGTCCTCTTATCTGGAAGAACCCATAACTCTTAAGTTTCAGGAAGTCTAGTACATGTAAGGTTTCAGTAATGCATAACTGTGGCAAATGTAACCTTCCAGTATACTTCGCAGAAAGTGTACAGGCTATAGGAAATCTCTTTCACAAACACTGCTTTGTTTGTGGTAAGTTCGTTTACAACTACTGGAAAGATAGCAATGATAGAACAGAGTATTGGGAAGGTTTTATTTAATAATAGTAGAATTCGCATTGCAGCAAATAATGACTGCAGTCGAGGCCTAGATAGCCGGTCATGCAACGATCATGAAGGAAAAGTGAGAGGATTTAAAGCTTTGTCTATTAGAAATATTTCTCTCAAAAATATTTTTAGGCATTTTGCACTCACTGTCATCGTGAAATGTTTGGACCAAAAGGTGTCGGATATGGTGTAGGAGCAGGAATATTGCTGAGTACATGTAATAATACCGATTCGAAAGTTAGTCTAATTTCTATTATTAGAGTATTTTTATTCCTGAGAAGTATATTATAACTAAATCTTATAAAATGATATACCAAGGACTGCATGCCCAGCTACAAAATCTATCTATGAGACATTTAAAAAGTTCAGGTATGCTATGGACCTGAGAAATGGAATGCAGTAACATCATCAGTTAGTTATGGCCTAAATGAAAGTGATAACCATAAAGTAAAATCATTAAATAAGGTAAATTCTTCTTATCTATAAATACTTATATTACATGTAGACCAAATTTTACTTAATTCGACTTATTTGGACAAAATATAGACTTATTGGCTGTTAATCATTATAGGATAGACCCATACACTATAGAAATATATCATTTGCAGGCAAAAAACGGTGGGAGTTCCATTGAAAGAACAAGTATATCCAAACAATGTAAGTGTAAGTGTTTCCTCTTTTCCATTGACACACCACATCTATTAATTCATTGTTTATAATTTAAGGCTTTTAAACTTATTTCTAATCAAAAATATAATTTTTAACAGGTTTAAAGTACCACTAGAATTATTATCTATTTAGTTTGCATCTCACCTAACGAACGAATGACTTCAACATCATTAGCATATACATCGCCAATCCTAGTAAGTAATATTTAATGCTACATATGAAATCAGGGTGGAATAAATAACTAACAGAAATTAAAGGCCATAGCCTTTCGAGTAATCATGAAACAACTAGTGTCTTAAAACCGCCTGAGATTTTCGTCATGTCGTAACAGATCACGGATTAAACACGCAACTAGACGACTCTTTCTTTGGAGTAATGAGGTTGCACTACGGAATAATCGATAATGCTATGACGGTGTCGTGCGTTGATGCTGAGTGTGCCTCAACCATCTTCTTTAATGTAGATAACGTAATATAAATTGTAGTTTATAATATTCTTATTTGTTTTTGAATTAAAAGTCGCATTTTAATAACAATTCAAGTTGTTTCTTATGCTGTTGCATTATTGAGTGGTGGGTATATTCACTAATATATTCACAAGATTTCATTACTCTTCAATTTTTAAAATTCATTTAAGAGTGAAAATACACATGTACGTCCATTCTCAATTATTTATCGTGGACGATCCGTGTGCTGTAAAAAGTGCGACAAAGTTGTATATGAAGCTGAAAAAGTTCTAGCAGCGGGTTGTGTATGTTGGCTTTATTTACTTTTTTTTAGGAACAATTTTAATAAACTGATAAAACCTGTAATCTATTCATGAATAAGCTATTTACCAGGTATGGCACAAGAACAACTGTTTTACATGTGGCTGCTGCTCAAAACAGTTAGAAGCTCGCACTGTTTGTGAAAGAAAGGGACTTCTGTATTGCACAAGTCGGCGGTTAAAATTTTCTTTCTTATGGAAGTTATTTGTAGATACTAGAATAAATATTGGATTTTTAGGCTGTTATGCTCGTAACTATGGTCCGAAGGGATATGGTCATGGGATTGGAGTTAGACTGCCAGAAATTCATCAATAAAGCATTGTTTTTAATGTTATAAATGTTGATTCAATATTGGCTATATACTAGTATCCATCAGTAGTACTTGGTTGCTTGCTAATCCATTAAATATATAGTCGATTTGTAACAAATTCACTTTTTCCTCATATAATGTCTTGTATTTTACTATATTATGCAGGTATTTCCTTTAACCACTAACAACAGCAAGAAATTGAATATTGTATAAGTGGTGGAAGTGAACGATAGGAGTAAAGGTACATTAGTTTGATTTAGTCTTATATTACATAAGAAAGAATATTAGCAGTACAGAAAGCTTCAGTAGCTATGTGATTATATTATTATGTAAATGTTTAGATTAACTAATCAATGCCATGGCTACAGATCGGACGGGGAAAGTTCTTAACTGTTTAACAACCGTCAACACTGACCCAAAAGGACGTAGTATGTTTTGCTTCTTATAATAGTTTCATGAGTTTGGAAGATTATTTTTTATTCATCTTAGATATTATTTTTAAATAGTTAAACTCAACATTTATTGAAAATCTGTCCATTCAAAATTAAGCTGCGAGAACTAAATCCGCGCTTTGAGTATAATGACATATGTTCAATACTGGCTGAACCGGTCGCAGCCGTGCGAACGGAATGCCTCTCGGAACTGTTTTGTTGATGTATTTCTGCCAAATGTATGCATTGTTTAGCCTAGGTATTCCAAGAAAATTAACTGTAGCAAAATCTACATATATTAACTTTCATATGCATATCTTTAAAATAACGATTAAATGCACATAAAAATCTCATTTACTTTTTAAGATTTCATTAATTAGTGGTGTTTGTTTGTTTGATGAAGTTGCTAATTTGATCATATCCAATATTTACTATTTTCTCCATACTTAATGTTTTGCATCATTAACTGTTTTTATAATAGTACTATAGTAATCCGATGTGCATTGGGAATTTATCACCTAACTTCATACTATATCCATTTAATTTGCATTAAAAGAGTAAAATAACTTTTCTCACTGAACTGTCTTGCCAGTATATAATTTTACTTAGAGCAACTGTTTATTCACCATTTTTTTACTCCATGTTTATTAAATGTCTTTGCTGCTATGTGCAAAACAAGTTAATGATTATTGAGCTTTGTTCCCAAATAAAACGGTAGTGCGCGAAGACTGGGAACCCACGGGTGAACAGCTGTTGAAAGTGTAGGAGGAATGTGAATGATTGTAAACTAACTATTTTAAAAAAATGTGGTTGATTTTAATGAATTTTTGGTATGTCTAATAGAGGCGAAGTATTACTATTTTAAAAAGTGAAAAAAATTATGTGATGATTTTATAATAAACTTTCATTTTAATTAAATCATATAGCTATAATTGGCACTTATTTAAAAAGGTATTTCTTTCAACTTCTGTTTTTATTTTTTATTGACACCCACACTTTAGAGTCTAAGTTAATTTTATTAATTTCCGCATTCTCATTTCTAAAATCGCAATGTTTTATAATTTGACTTTGCGGTATGCTGATGGACAAAAGCATCAGTTGGCGCTATGGGTTGTTTCTATAATTTGCCGGGGCGTGGGCACAGTTGGTGTAACGTCCTGCGGCGGCGGCTAACTCGACTAAACTCCTCTGTGATCCCCAGAAGGCTCTGGGACCACACATTCGTCTGGCTCTGGCATTCAGTTTTACCTTAGGTTATACTATTTTGACTACATAGATCCAAATGTTTTTATTGTTACCTTATCATTATCTGTAAATTAATAGTGCTGATAATAATTTCGTTTTTAAAGGGTAAATATTAGTTTTATTGGTGTTTAGGAGGGAAGCATTTAAGATATGCATTCATATAGCAAACTGTCAACGATAGCTAAAGTTGGTAATATTGGTTTGTTTGTTCGCAATTTTATAACTTAGAACCACTCAAGATAAAGGTACTAAGAGATAATTTTGAATATTGGTGTTTCGTTGTATGCATCTTGCCCACATGTTGTTGGGAAAACGAGGCTCGATATTGTTCGATCACTGCCGATCATTACACATCGAAGCTCGCAACGCCTCTTTTCATTTACATTCACTCCTCTAGTTCTAAGTTATAATCTCCCATAACTTAACTTGCAGTTTTTTGTTCTCATTTTATAATTATTGCGATTTAAGGATTGCATATATGCGAGTTTCCTTCACGTGATAGGTAATTGGTGAAATTCAGTAATTCAAGGTAGCTTAGTTGCGGAAAGGGTTTTATTAGATGCTTTATTTGAAACCATGAAATCAAACTTTGAGTGGGAGGACTTAATTAATATATGCGAATTTAGTTGTTTTTTTTAAATTAAATCTTGTAAATATTAGGTACAGGAAAATTAGGCTATTGATGCGATTTTAATATTATTATTTTTTCAATGTTTTATCTATATTTTTTAGTAGTTTTGCACTTCTTTTACCTCGTGTCATTTGGATATTTTAGAAAGAGGATCGACAATGCCTGAAGGAAAAGCCCCGCATTTTCCTCAACAACCTGTAGCTCGTCAAAATGACGATGGTTCTCTGGAGTTAGAATGTTTCCTAGATGCAGCTCCACAACCTGATATTAAGTGGTTCTATGATAATGTAAGAGATTTTTGATGTATTTAATCACAGCGAAGCTTGCTTTTGAGATTAGTCTCTTCAAAAGAGTAGAAAGGCATACACCAACATATTGCGATGAATAGGCTTTGATCATGAATAATATTGTATATTTATATTACGAATTAGTTTAATATCTAAAATCTAGAAAATACTCCCTTCTAACTAATTCAGTTTGTAAGGTGAATGATTAACCTATTGCTCATCGTAGTCGGCTATATTTTCGTGATATAACGTGCATAAGATTCATGGCATGTGATGAATTTCGTGTTTAGATCGTGATTCCTTTCAAGTGCTCTGGTGAAACAAAAAGGGCGCTGCTGTAAATTTCGAGCAGTAAGCATCATGTGCAAATAGAGAGCGCGTTTAGTGAGCTAAGTCCGATGGTGCGCTGCTAAAGTATACACACTCATTTAGTTTTATTATATTTCATTGGTTTAGGTATGGAGATATAATGCATTTGAGGATAATTCCTCAACTACTCAAATAAGTACTTTTATACTACATATAATAGTATGTTGTAAATTTTAAGTTTTATATGTAAATATTTTTGATATAGTTTTATTTAGAAAGAAGTCAAACAGGATTCTCGATTCCAATTCAAACTTGAAAACAAAGGAAATGACTCGTATTCTGCCATTCTACAGATTAAGGTGGTCTCATTTTTTAAAACTTATTTTCACATTAAAAGCCTATTATTTTTATTCGTCTCTGTCCTTGGTTAATTTTGAATGTTTATTTTTATCCAATTATATGAAATAATAGTAGAAGGTAAATAATTGTATTATGGATTAGGTTTGATTTTTGTTATGATGGTTGCTTACTATTATAAAAATATATATAGCTATGTGTAATATATGAAGTTTTAATTTGTTGTTTATGCTGTTCACTGCGAAGACTTCGAGCTTTTAATAGTGGTAGATTTTATCAAATGAAATCTTTTAAAAAATATTAAGATTAAAAAGTCGCAGAAGATTAGCTAGTTTTTCTATTATATTACTAATCTAACCATTAGATGTGCTGGCTTATATATTCTCTTAGGATCTCGCCGATAGTGATGCTGGTGGTTACCGTTGCGCCATTGTTAATCCTCACGGAAAAGGAAACGCTAACTTTAACCTGAAGCTTACAGGTAAGGCTTTATACCAATTTAAATCAATTTTATATATTTAACTGAATTTTTTAAAGGTTTTTCTTCGCCTACATTTGTTGAGAAACCCCAGATATCTTCGAGGGATGATGGACAGGTTATGGTGATGGAATTCCGCGCTAAATCTATTCTAAAACCTACTTTTGTTTGGCATAAGGTTAGGTAACAAGCAACATTCTTTACGTGTGATTGGTTTTTTGAATTGTGCAATGATTTGTTGTACATTAAGGGAGATGAAATCGTCGCTCAGTCCGACCGTGTATCTGTGGTTCTTAAGGAGGAAGCAAACCAGATTTACTATGCTGCACTTGAAATCAAGGTATATCATATTGATATGATATGCGAGAAATTTAATTGGTTTTGAATTATAGGTTCAGTTTTTATATTAATTATAATTTAGGAACCTACGAAGGAGAAAGATGCAGGGCAATTCATCTGTACTGCCAAGAACGACTCAGGAAAATTGACAGCTACTTTCACTGTTAAATTCGAGGGTGAGTATTGCTATTTATTTCTAGAAAAATCGAACTTATCAGTTGCATTTTTTTCCAGTTCCGCAAGGCGCCCCAACCTTCACCCGAAAGCCCCAGATTCTGCAGGTCACCTCTGACTCTGGAGATCCTGCCATTGTCTTCGATATTGGCTATCAAGCGGATCGAAATCCAGAGGTAATATTTGTGCATTTATGTTATTAACTAATTATCAACATAAATTTCGATTCTTTATAGGTTATGTGGATTAATCCGAAAGGTAAAAAGATGAAGGAGTCTACACGAATCCGCTTCTTTAGCTCTTCTGATGGACCTAATAATACGTTCACCGCCAAGCTGGAATTAAAGGTTTGTCGATTAAAATTAATGTTGTGCTTATTATTGTTTATTTAGCAACATTTATCTATAATTTATGATAAATTTAGAACTACAAAGCTAAAGATTCTGGAACATACACATGTAACATTAAAAACGAAGCTGGAGAAGCAAATGTCGAGCTAACACTTAATATCGAAGGTAGAAATTATTTTTAGTAGTTCCCATGTTTTTCTTCTGGTTGAATAACTTTGAATAATATGTTTTTTATATTTTATATTATGTTATCATGCCAATTTCTTATTCGAAATTATCCTTAAACCACTTTGAGGTATTCTGTTGATGTTTTTTACTGTTCAAGTTTTCTCCAAAAAAAATCCATTTTTGAACTAAATTGGTTAATTTACAGTTTATTTTTCAAGAATATTTTCAGGTCCCATGGATGATGGAGGTGATGACGGCAGCGAAGCATAAACTCTCATCATATGTCGCTTTTCGCTGTTCCACCTTCATATCCAGCAATGTGTCCAATCCTTCACTCGTGGTCGAATTGTCATGCTTTTAGTTTGTTATATAAGAATATTTTTATTGTATGATTTTCAGTCGTTGAGAAATGGTTCTCAGAAGCTAGTGTTATCATGACATTGTCTTCTTCTAAATCTATGTCATATGTCATCAAACTTTTCTATTTAGTGTAACTTTAGCCTGAGTCCATCATATTAATCAATTCTCAATGCATAATAAAGATATTTCAAATTAAATAATTCCTAGATAACGTAAGTATATTAAGTAAGGTTAAGCTCATTTCTAAAGGTACCATCTTAGTTGTGAGTTCTTCCTTCTAGTGAATAGTAGTGAACAGTAGTATATTCAAGTGTTGCCAATTTTGAAAACGTCATTATTCTTCTATGGAAATAACGTAATGCTTTAGGCAAGTAATGTTTTTGGGCAATTGGTTCCAACAATATACATCTTTGAGAGCTTGGAAATGTACACAAAATATCTATCATCTACGTGTGGATATGCTACTTATATATTGAAATTTAAAATTTAAAAGTAATTAAGTAAACCTATTAAAACTGCAGTTATATCAGTTAGCTCATGGAATCAACTGAGCTTCAGTGACTTGGTGAAGAACTAGTGAGATATTCGCATCTATCTATTTGAGTTCTATGTGAGATTAGGCATGTTTTAGGATTCTACAACCAAAAATTGACAGATATTTAATGTCTAAGTTTTCATGAATATTTTCATTTATTTAAAAAAAAGTTGCTTTGTGTTGGAGAAATGTGAAATTCACAACTCAAGTGTCGCGAATGGATATTAGCAGGGGGAGGAGCGTGATACTCCAGCACGACTTTTATTCTGAATAAGCTGCTTATCAATCACTAACCAGCTGTTACTTATTCTATTTTCCTCCATTTTAAAACTTTAGTAGATTTAATTAAACATTTATACGTAATCCGAAAAATAAGTAGATCGATAATGACCGATTGTTAACAACATAGGACGTACTCATTTAGTAAAGAGCTATGTCCTAGAAAATGGGGCATAAGGTTGTCGTACTTCCGTATTTGATGCCACTGTTTAGTCCTCCTTGATGTACTCAGTGAGCTGTACATTTACTGACTTCGCTTCGTTGCACATGTGCATCATTCGCTTGCACTTTATACCTATGCCTGAACATTTTAATTCTTAGAAAATAACTATTTAGGTATATTATTCTACTTTGCAATGATGATAACTTTTTAGAACTTTAAACCTATTACAAAGCAGAACTTTAACTTAAGCATATTTTCTAAGCAAATATTTTCTGAAATGTTGACCTGTTTAGAAAAAATTAGAAAATATTGATATATTAATATATTACAAAATAATTGTTTTAGTTATTAAAGATTCTAATGGTTCAGCATAAAACTTGCAAAGGGTTAATGTCTCAGCTGAAACTATATTTCTCACGAGAAATTTGTATGTCTGAAAGTTGCAAGTCTGGTCATGAGGCTATAGAATATAATACTATAATGATGTACCTCTTCCTACTGCTTCATATTCATATTAATTTGATAGTTTTTAACCTCATATTTGAAGCCTTAAACGGTCGTTTATGAGGTGTGCTGCTTAGGGGAAATCGTGCTCACCAATATGAACGCCCATTGCAGAGAATGTAACTACGCATGACTAATCTTCTTGTGGAATCGAACAATCAAGAAATGTTTTCTGGCAGGAACCATCAAATGTGCACTGCTTGGGTAAAGCAAACACGTCTGCTATTAAATTGTTAATTTGAAAATTCAAGACTTACATCTCAATCTACCTCCAGAATCCATGTCATTTTTCTGATAGTGCTCTTTACATAGGAATTCTGAAATCGTGCACTCTTCCGAAACAACATGCGATTAATTTCATATTCGCTGACGGTCTCAATCCTCTTAGGAAAAGCTATCCGCTGCTTCTTGTTTGCTGCCCCAATCGACTGATATGTGTCATGCTCTACATATTATCTTGAGGTCGTATTTTGTCTTGTTCTACTTGCTATTTATTATAATAGCTATGCATATTTTCTTTACAGCACATTTATATGGGCAGCTGTTTTTCGTTCGATTTTTATGTATTGTTATTGTTCCCATCTAGTTTCACTATTTTTTCCCTTAATGTATTTGGAGAATGACCATGAGCAACATATTGACAGTTCTCTTTCCAGAAATGTTAAACACAACTGTACCTGAAACAAGTTGGCATTCTCCCTACGGAATTACTATCCAGGTACTTACCTGAAATTAATTCTCCTTTATGCGTGTAACATAACAAATTTCATTAGTATTGGAGCATTCACATATATGAATACTATATTTAAAAATCAATTCTAGTGGTACATACAATGACTTCTTGTTAAACGACCACTCTATATCTTATAATCCAACAATTACGCTTTTGTTACCTAAAAGGATCCACCTGGAAGAGATTATCACTTAATCCACTTCCTTGAAATGGACTCCCTCTATAGTTCACTTTATGATATACTCAGATAATTCAGCAATAAGCGTAAGCATTTGTGGGATTTTGACATATAAGAATCAGGATTTGAGTATCGTAGGACATTCTGACAAACACCACTGCTATAGCAATTCATTGTTTTCGGCTGAATTATATCGAAAACTATTTCACTCTGAAATTATTCTAAAAGAGGATAATCAGAGCCAAAATAGACACTTTATACTCGTTTTGAGAAAATAACCGGAGTTTCCTCCGGTCGTAGAAAGTCTACTTTAATCAAGGATTAGGGTGACCGTCAATCATAAGCAAGCATCATATGACAAGATGACATTCTAGATATTTTGGTGTTTTTAGGTGATCGTGTGGTTTGTTGTGATAATTGTCAGTCTTGAGACGATAATTGGAAATGCTATGGTTGTGATCGCCTACAGAATTGAGCGTAACATTAGCAAACAGGTAAGAAGTAGATTCTACGCTAAAAGCAGTTTCTAGAGAGTAAAATAATGCTGCTTAATAGACTATAAACCTCCATTTACAGGTCAGCAATAGATACATTGTTTCGCTTGCCATTTCTGATCTTATTATCGGTATTGAAGGATTTCCTTTATTTACAGTATATGTTTTGAATGGTGAGGTTCTCAAGTTTTAGTTGATATTTTTATAGAGCTTTCAAAATATTTTCCTTAAATTTCAATTCATAGATATTTGTCCATAAAGAAAAGACTGCACATTATTAGCTTTATTTATGTTAGTGCTCCAGTAAATTTTTAAAAGAGATGCTATTTGAGTCCTATCCATCAGTTTTCTCACTCAAAAATGATGGTCAGGGAAAATGCATGCTTCCAGCATGCAATTCGACTCAACTTCATAAACAAAGCCCTTGTAAAAAGCTCATGATGCATGTCAGAAGAGTAGAGTAGATAACGAGTTGACTTCGATAAACCCAATCGAGTTATAACTGAAGAATTTCTAATTTGGACACAACATACATCATCCGGAAAAATCGAGGAAACATGGGCTTACGGCATTTTTGATTCAAATTTTCAGTGCAGACATATCTGTGAAAGGAAAATTCGAGTTAAACTGTAAAAATCTCAATGTTTTAGGTGAGCGGTGGCCGTTAGGACCAATTGCCTGTGAAACATGGCTCTTTCTTGACTACACTCTTTGCTTGGTTTCTATACTTACAGTTTTGCTAATCACTGCTGATCGATACCTATCTGGTACAATTTTTCTTCTAAAATTATATCATAATAATATTTTTTAAATTATTGAACTAAAATCCATTTCCACCATTTTGCAGTGTGTCACACGGCAAAATATTTAAAGTGGCAAAGTCCTACAAAAACTCAACTGCTAATCATTCTTTCCTGGCTAATCCCAGCAATCATTTTCGGCATTATGATATATGGCTGGGGAGCAATGACAGGTGGCTCAACGAGGTAATTTTTAAACTTTATTAAGATTATATAATTTCATTTCTATTTTATAGTTTTGTATTCAAGTTATCTGTTTTATGTAATTTATTTCCCATATGGCGAGTAATCATATTGCTATACCCATAACTGACGTTAACCACTGAATGGGAAAACCAAAATAACTCAGTGAGCAGTTTTTGCAAATATGCAGAAATGCTAATTTTTAAAGTTCTTTGCAAGGTTGATTAGTCTATAGTTGGTTTTATAGGAATTGATCATATTTTTAGCAATACTAAACTTATTATTACGGAAAATCACTGGGTACTAGTTTTTCAACAAATTAACTCTTTGTATTTGGAACTACTTAGATACTATACCTTATCTTATTTCAAGATCCATTAAATGTGTGTATCTACTCTTTATGTCTTAAGAATCTACTTTTGAATGTGGTAAAGGTCAACTGCTACTTCCTTACGTTTTCAACTTGTGTTAATTTCAAAATAGTGATCATTAACTAAAGAAGGGTTTTACTATTTTCTAAACATTTATTATGTTTTCCTGGTTCTGCGCAAATTTCTACTTTAGAAAATTCGGAATATAAAATGTACTCTACTCATTTTCAGTTGAATAATTTTAGAGCCAATTGCGCCGCCGTCTAAATAGGGTGTTAATCTTTGATTTGATTTATACTGTGCCAAAAAGAGTTATAAGCTATGAATGGGCGTGGCCTGGAAAATTTATCTACTTCACTCATTTAGAAGATAATGCTAATGTGTATTAATAAAATTGCACGTATTTAACAAACATAAAAGCACAAGTGTTGAGATTTCTGGAAATTATTCGCGAATCCCCAGATCACGGCTCATGTGAACATTAATTTTACAGCATTATATTGCAAGGTTTTCATCATCTGACATTATAGAAGAAGAAAGTTACTGCAAAGCAATTTTTTTACTTAAGAAAATCTATAATAATTGTTTTCTGATTTCGAAAAATTTCAGCATGACAGGTACAGAATGCTCAGCTCCTTTTCTGAGTAACCCATATGTAAACATGGGAATGTATGTGGCTTACTACTGGACAACCCTAGTTGCCATGTTGATTTTGTACAAAGTGAGTGCATTTTGATTTTTTTGCCTTTCACATGAAATAACTGGAGTGATTTTTGAATGTAAGCAGATGACCTAGGCGCGTTTGTTTTTTTTCTCTTGACGAGCTTCGAACCCAATTGAGGGAATGGGCTCGGCGTGATATTATGGTCATAACCACTTCTAAATGAACCCTGATTCTTGTTTGTTGTCGAGTGGCGAACAAGCCAACAAAATGACTCGTGGGGATATACGAATATTCAACTTGTTAATTGTTTACAAAGAAGTTTAGATAATGGATATTCAAGGAAATTTTTAATATTCACTATTTTAGGGCATTCATCAAGCAGCTAAAAATTTGGAAAAAAAAGCCAAAGCAAAAGAAAGAAGACACATTGCCTTGATATTGAGTCAAAGATTGGGGACACAGGTATATAACATCCAGTATGTAGGTTTTGAAGGGTACCCCAATTTAAAAGCATATTTCTACGACTTCTAAAATGTTGCTGACCAGTTAGCAATTGAATAGATTCAGTTCTCTCAATTATTCAATCTGTGCCTCTATCACGTTTACTCGACTTGAAAATAGAACTCGGCGCAAGATTAGATTCCAACTTTGGAAGTGTTTGAGGGGTTAGAATTTAAACCTTTCACAATCTTTGTCAGAGTTAGATTAATTAACAAAGAAAATTCATTATTTGATGGACATTTATAAGTCTGTGGTTATATTTAGCACGCAGTGATGTTTTAAAAGGTATGAATGTTACAGGTTGGAGTTTCTTTGATGCTCCAATCGCGAGCTAGTAGAGAACCAACATCTGGAGAAGAAGAAAGAGTACAGAGAGATAGTGGATATCAAACGACTACAGCTGCGGTAAACTAGTTGAATTCTAATGTAATTAGTAGTAATTTATACAGTTAGCAATGTAAAATAGCAATATTCTTACATGAAATTTGTTTAGAAACATGTCTTTCATTGCTTTTTGTGAACAGATTTGGCATTAAAAAACAATAACATTAATTACAGTGCTAATGAGTTTTCTAGGGTTCTGCTAATGGAACAGAATCGGAACAAAATCTATGTGTGATAAAAGAGGAACATAGTAATATGGAATCTGTGATCAGAAAAGAAAGTCGTGATGATATTTTTTCTTGTCCCCATCCAACAGCGGCATCTTCTCGAAGAGAAAGCGATATGGAGAGAATATCTTTGTTTGGCCAATCTAATGAAGAGAATTTTCCTAGCAAAAGTAAAGCAAAAGTGTCTACTAGGTTGGTGATAAGGAACTCTTTTATCGTTTCTTAGAAACACTTAATATAAATGGTATTATCTATAATCAACTTCATTAATGCATGTGTACTACAGCGTATAGTGTTATAGATACAATTATTAGTTATATGCAAGTAGTAACTTTACTTATTACTTCAGATGTAATAGCTCTCAAGGCAGTGTTACGGAAGGTTTCGAGGGCACAGGAGATCCATTAATTGTAAGCATAATAAATCGTTAAAGAAATATTAAATCACATATTGTTTTTGGTCAACCACTCGTTCTAACTATGATTTTTCCTAGTCTGAAAGAATGGCAGATCGAAGTGATTCACTTCGTCGCTTGTTCAATGATGATGAGCTATCTTCCATATTGCACTTCAAAGGTTCTTTGAAAAATAAAAGTTCCGATGAATCTGATTCCCACTCGGTTTTAATATCTCAAACTAGCCGGAAATTTAGAAAGGTTAGATAGATGAATACATATATTGCAAATTATTTATATCATTCATTCATTTAAAAATCAATAAGGCATAATATTTTCATGCTATTTTCGATTTAAAATTTTATCTTATTTTCTTAGCAAAGTCAAAAAAGACGCTCTAGCAAGTGGTCAGAGCAGGCTACGCCACGAAAAATTGCTCAGTTGAAGAACACTAGTCAAATCGACAGACCTGTAGTTATGGTTGAAGGAAAAGTGGTAAGAAAGAAGAGTATAAGCCATTTTTCTAAATCAGACGTTAAGTAATATAGTTGTTAAGATATTGGAATGAATAAATAAGCGTGAGAAAGAAGATATTTTATTGCATCACTAGCGGTATATCTGATTGTTTCAGACTGAAGAACCATTTGAAGAAGTCAATCAACATAGAGAGAAACGATGGGTTACATCCATGAAGCGACGAATTGCTCATGCTTTTGAAAGAAGAAGAACTTCACGAATGCTAGACAGAAGTAGTAGTAGTGAATCGTGGGTTATATAGGTTTTACATTATAAAAAGTTCATGTGTATAGTGTAGATTATAAACAATCCTTGTACATCAAATATATCCATACTACAACAGATACACCCACGTCAAAGGCCTATACATAGAAATATTTCAGAACCTCATCATCATGTGAAGAAGGTTTCCCAGAACATTCACCTTGTAGAGACAGACCATGTGTGCTGCAGGTAACGGTAACTGAACAGGATGAAGCAGATGGAAGGCTTCATCCCGAACCCACTAAGAGCGATACATTTCTTAGTGCATCTGGGTACGTTTTAACTTTCTTTGATTGTATAAAATTAATCTAAGTAATTCTGTTTTGATGTCCTTTTTACAGGGTATCTCGCAAAATATCCTCAATTTCAACTTCTATTACGAGAGAAAAAATAATATCTTCAATTTTTGCACCAATTTCTGTCTTCAATCGAGGAAGAAAACAAACGAAAGCGGAAAAACGGGCCCATAAGGCATTTCGGTAAAGTACTTATAAGTATTTTTAATATATCTAGGATCGAAACTACAAATGCTTTCTTGTTTTATCTATACAACTATTTCGAAGGGAAATTATGATTTTTGGCTTCCGTGCACTTTATAATTAGGAGAGAACAAATATTATTCCATTCAGGACGATTACGTTTATCGTTGGCTGCTTTGCTGTACTTTGGTCTCCATATTATATCATGGTGAGCCGCATTTTCATTGTGGGAGGTCTCATGTGCGAGTTAGCATAATTCATTGGCATTTTCAGGCTACTGTCTACGGGTTCTGCAAAGGCGAATGTATCCCTTCATTCCTATATACATTGTCCTACTATATGTGTTATTTAAATAGTAGTGGGAATCCTTTCGCATATGCCTTAGCAAACCGACAGTTTCGTTCTACCTTCTTAAGGATGTTTAAGGGAAATTTCAACAGGATTGCCTGACTTCGTTAAATATCTTAAAGGAATTGATATAATATAGGAAAAAGGTATTTATGGTGGTTATTGGCTATTTAATAGGTGGATTGCTCATGTAAAAAATTCGGAATATTATTGTTCTAATTGGCATTTTCACTTCATAATAAACATAGATCCGAAAATTATTTTAAAAAAATGGCTCATTTAAATAATTCTAGCCAGCCTGTATTACTCCATGATTGTATATATGAACTAAAACAGTGTATATTAAGTAGGATAAAAGGTAGTAGAAGTATCATTACTTAAAGCCGCAATTACCAACTATGTTAAGCAGATTTCTTTAATGTTTTCTTGTCAAAACTTGCGACGTAGTCAATAATATAAAATCAAAAACAATGCAGTAATTAACACACAATTAATTTAGTTTAAACTAACATCATTGACGAGAAGTCTATTCGAAGAACTTGTCCTATAAAACCTCTAACTAGCCACCCATAATTTTATGTTATTGACAAGTTAAATATGACTGGTACTTACATCTTTCTACTTTTAATTTATAATTAATTATTGCAGTACTATAATAAATAAATGGCATCGTTTACTATGTTCTACTCATTTAGTCCTTTAAACCGCATCACAAAATATATTAATCTGTTGTTATAATTCCATTTGCAATTTGTTAGTCTAATGCACAAGGATTATAATAAAGCATTGTTAGCATATAATTTATAGTGTAATAAATCGTGTTAAAAAATTCTAATTATGCTAATTTCTTTAATTATTTTGCCAATTTGTGGCGCGTCACGGATACAAATTGGTCTCGCAACGACAATGTGGACCCACCGTGGTATGGCGTCGGTTCACGTGATGGTGCGATCAATGGGGGGCGGACTCATTTCCCCTGTGGACGCCCCGCGCGCGGTTGCGTTCTGACCGCTGACCAGCTCATTTGACCCGTATCATCGTGCCATGCCACTACCACATCCCTTCTGCCAATATTGCCCATATTTTCCATTGTCTTCCCGTGTCCCATCCTAAGGAGAACTAGTGTTAAACATTGTAATCCCACTTCTGTCTGAACTATAGTTAAACATTACTGGCCTTATTTTGTATCCATTTAAGTAGGTTTGCTCCATTCACCATTTTCTTTCTAATGGTACGCCTATTATTAAGCTCGTTCTATTTTCACATATAGTATTGCCGATCAATACTATAGCCTAGATATGTTTACACGAATTAGGTAACTTCTCTATGGTTCTGGCGTTCATGGTATTTGACTCCGATTATGAGATTTCTGGTGCATTGTATCTTGTACCCGTAATCTTCATAGTCCGAGTCCGATCCCGTATGTTATGTGTGGTATCCCTAACTAAGACCTGAGACTCGGCGGAAACCCAACGGTTATGGCATGAAGCACATACCCGTATGAGTTTCCGCTGAGCCTAAGTTCTTGACCAATTATCGATTACCCGAATCTGAAATATCGGTTTACCTTAATGATTATTGCCAATAGCCCTCTATTCTCGGTGGAACCCTTGCGTGTGCGTTGCATCCCGTACCCGTAATGTTTCCACTGAGTGTTGAGAGTCCTACCTATCATACCATATCTCTTACTGCCCTTGTAACGGGCAAATCACCTTGAGAGCAATGACCCCGTCTTGGCCGACGGCCAATCATTGATCGCATTGGCCGCGCGAGATAGAGCGTCGGGTGGAGAGACGCAGAATAGGAATGCGGCGACTAGAAGGAACGGAAAACATTCCAGCCGAAAGTGTTTACGGGACTAAAGCAAATATGAGTGAATGCTCAGGTTCCAAGACGGGCAGCGACAGATGTTGGCGAAGACAATGGATAATCCCGAGAGAGCAGACTGTGCCACTACTAGAGAGAGTGTGATAGACAGGGGGAGAACAGAAATAGGAAACATGACAGCTGGAGACAGTGTATGATGGAAGGGTGCGCAGAGATAGATTATGTATGGTCTGGCCGCACTAATTGAGGACAATCGAACGGGTCGATGAGGCAGTTGCTCTTGCGCAGATAATCTGTTCTGTTCGAAGGTTTGCTTGCAAGGAGCAAAGCACTTCTTTTGCATTGGTTGGCTCACTATACAAGTATTTGAATATTGCGGAATGAAGTGTGTAATATTCGCATGGTTTCGCCGTAGATGAATGGGTGTGATCGTATAGGACGGGAAAGTGGCTGACTCAAGAGACTGATCAATCGAAACGCCGCGCATTCTCATGCAAATGCTCGCTAGGCTGGAGTCTGGGCGCCATCACTCCAGACTATTATTGATTTGAGCGTACCGTTACGAGACAATGGGAACGCAAGGTGATACGGATAGCGTCTGGGGTTTTTTTCTGTTTGACGATTAGAGTATAGCTAAATAGACTTTCACGACCCAGTGCAGCTTATTATATAGGAGGAAGTGAGTCACAGGAGGTTGTGGCCTCGTTCCAACCATTATCCCTTCGCTGTTTATGTCTTTCACGCGCTAGCGCTGCACAAGCAATCGCCTCAAAAACAGCAAAACAGCGAGAACACATGATCAGCGGTGTTTTCGTATTCGCGTGTGAGTTTACAGTTTGGCTAATAGCCAACTCTTTGGAATTGTGCCTGTTGGATGTGGCAAACGGCCATCTGCATCTGTCTGCGTCTCTGTCTATTCGATCTCGTACTGACCATCTGTCGCAATGACTGGGCATAGGATAAGTGACCTTGTTCTGGATTGCACTATTCCGCCTGACTCGCCATTTTCCGTGTGGCGACGGGAGTCGTACTCCGCTTTTTTCAGTGAAATATTGGTAAGTGGGTAAAACAAAAATTCATAGGTTTAAGAACAAGATGTTTATCTGTATAGCTATCTTCATAGGTTATGAATTGTATATTTAGTTAGATGATATGATTCTTTGAATTTCTAGTTCTTGTACTGATTTGTTCCATGTGAGCGAATACTAATGTGTTACATCCTATCGCAGTTGGACAACGAGAACACTGAAATCAATCGATGAGTCAATGGCGTTCATATGTCCTTTGTGTGGTGTAATCGCGGCAAAAGGGCAGGGTCGAGAGAATTGCTAGGGTATATTTGTACGAGCTTCCTCATTCCACTATTCTCTCATTCCTATTTTAGTTACTATCCGATTATTGCAGTTCATTTATCCACTCATTTTTGGAATAGTTCGTAATATATATCCCAATGAAATATTTAAAATATTCATTTTTCTAACGCTGGAATTACCTATTTTGTTTTATTATTCGCTAATAGTGAATTTATGGTTTTATATAGGTTATGTAATCTAGAAAAATGCAAGATGACAGTTGAGACCCGGAGCTGTTAGCGGTGGTTTTTAGTCGTGATTCTACGGCGCCGAGCTTCTTATCTCTGTCTATCTCATTACCGACGCGATCGTCGTATGCTGTCCTTTTGTAGGGACTCCGCCTCAAAGTGCAGCTGCTGGCGCCATATTCCTTTTAAATTCGGACACGCCAATACGATTCGCTCACAATCGCGGCGTTCTAGGATGGTGGCACTCGGCACTTCATACCGATCGGACTAACCACTTTGTTTTTATCAGTCCATCTTATAGCTTCAAAAAAACTAATCGATCAATTTTATTATGTAGCTTATTCTCCCATCCCAGATACAGGTCTGTTTTCGGTGAAATGCTACTGGGTATGTTTTTGAATCATACCCGTAGCCATTTCATCAAACACGGTCCTCTAAAAAAACCAACTTATGGTGTACTATACTACTGAAATTTTAATCCATTTAAAACGATCAGTTGTTCAGATACTCGTTGTTATGTTACGCATCCGGCACAAGGTTAAGCGCCGATTCCAGTGTTCTCTTTGTATCTGAGTCATTTCCGGTCGGTTAGTTGGTTATATCGGACAATCACGACGAAAACAAGTTCCTGACTGTTTGCTGTCGTTTTCTTGCAGTACGAGAACGCTTTGGAAAAATTCGTAGTCATAAAAAGTACTTATTATAACGGAGCTAAGTAATATTTTGTGATTCCTCAGTGTTTTAATGGGATAGCATTATAAGATATTTAATAACTATTGAGAGCAAGTTATACGTAGATATTCGAACGTTTATCGGTTGAGAAATTCACCAGAATTGGTGTCGTAGTGTAAAGAGGCGAGGAGTGTAGCTTTCTGCTATGAATATTGGCCTGCTGTTTAGTGGAGTTTTAATGTGCGTAGGTTAGCGGATGGCGCGATGATTTGTTACTCTTTGAGAGTTTTGTGAACTCTGGTTGCTAATGTGAGGTGTTTTGACGTGATGAAGCTGTTGAAGAGCTGACCAGTGTATTGCTGTGGTGTTTGCTAGTGCATTGTGCAGTTGTTGGAAAAAAGAAGTCTTACTCATTAAATTAAATAATCTAACTTAAAACACCATTCTTTCTTAGACGTAAATTAGTAGAGTAATTAATACAAATATACAGATATAGGTACATGCATACGTACATGGTGTCTGAAAGGCGAGCAGAATGGAAAACAATATGCAAAAATGTGGTTATTATGATGATATCACGAAATAATAGTTCTGAGTGAGGTTTTAACCTCAGGATTCTTATCAGTTTGATAATAGAATTAATTTTAAGAAATTACGTGCTAGGTTATAATTGTTTTGCTTACCCTATCAAATGTTTTTTTTCCGAATATCGATTTTAATCTCTAAATTTATGGTGGTGATGTGTAACTTTATTAGCAATGCAATCCTTGGTTTTCTGCCCACTCAACTTAGGAGTTATTTATTTTAGCTAGTGAAGAATAAAATAATTGGTGATATTCAGTGAAAATCACTATTTCATTATATTTTGTGTTATACTATTAATTATAATAATTAATATAAAACATCAGGGCGACATACTAGTAGTAATCTGCTTTCTGTATCTTGACAAATTATAAAAGTACTGAGTGAACCTGCAAAATAAGTAAAATTTAAATAATTCAGCTATGGACTTCTTGCTAGAGTATTTATATAATATCATTATAGGGACCATTGTGAAAAATGTTCAGAAAATTCAAGTTAAATTTTATAGCCTTATTTTTTCAAATTTATGACATGGGATAAATCTTATACTAATCCTCAAAACTATGAAAGCTAGTTTTTTCGTCAGTTTTAAATTTTATGCAGTTAAAGTGGAAGCAAATTTTACTATTAGTGGTCGTAGTTAATTGAAATTTATCTAATAAGGCTTTCTATGGAGTGACAAATTGACCCCTTCTGGTCCTCGTGGGTAGTGAAAAGTCAAAATTTTGCGTAATTATATGGGTGAATATTTTATTTAACAAGTCAAGAGGATTTGCATAGTTACAGAGTATAGTGGGAAATCGAGCAATTAATTCTGAATGGTGAAAACAGTCGAGTGAAGTTTTGAATTTACCATATAGAGCAAACTTCAAATTTACTTTTGTGTACTACAATATAATTTGATGGTATTCGTATTGTCTATATATTTATTAATGCTGCTCTGTCCCCAAAGCAAAAATCAATAAAATCTAAGCAGTTTTATAAAAGCATTAAATATTTTCGAATCGGTAACTAAAGCCTTTTGGATTAGATGAGTATTGTCCCATTCGTACAGGTGTAATCATATCTAAAATAGTACTTTATATTTAAAACAACAAGTTGAAATGTACTAAAATGGCTATTTGGGAAAACCTTTTGTGGGTACAACATGACATTATGAGAAGTCCTACATGAAGAACACTTGCTAGATCAAATAAATGCTAATTTAGGTGATAAAGGAGTAGAAAAATAATATCAAAGTGAGCATGTCGCCTAAAGTAGAGTCGTGTTGATTCCATAACTGGTTTCTCATATTTACCCATCTTAAAACCATTAGGAAGTTGTTTTTTTAAGATATTTCTTATTGAGTCAAAAAGTCAAAGAATGAGAAATTTAAAAACCATATAACTAACAATTTTTCCGCTCTTTGTTTGTTTTGGTATTTTCAGTATTAAAATAAAAATGGTTTACTTTATGTCAGTTTCAAAGTAATACAGTGTCATATTAAATTTTTAGTAGTTAACATAGTTTTGTGTCATATATGTATGTAACGTACATACATCGTTATTTTAATTGTTATTCTCTAGTACTTTTATGTTTTTAATCCCTTTTGTGTTCATCTTCAACGAAAATATAGAAAATGATTTTTGTTTTTTGATCACATTTAGTTCTAAAACCTTTACTGGCTAACTAACAGCATGGATGGGCTTAATTATATAAGGCAAATTAGAACATACCAATATTTGTTCTTATTTATACCATTCCGATAGACCCATGCCCTATATTGTTAGTAAGTGGTAGAGAAATTTATCTTGTTAATCAAAATGACAGATAGAATATCCAGCGGTGAAAAAGTGCTAAGATAAGAGCTGCATGATAAACATCGCATTTACTCAATATAGTCTCTTCAGTTATGATTCTCTCTCAACCGCGTCTCCTGCCAAACTTGCTGTATTGTACTACGTAAATATGCTGTCATTTTACGGTAATGAGTTTTAGCTATTCTTAATTATTTTTTTTGGTTATTTATAATAGGGATTTCGAAGAATCTAATTTTCTTATAACAGTTATATATACATATATATGAATTTAGTTATAGCTACGTTTTCTTAGCTGACATACGTCTTTACACCTATAACCAAACTAATGTCTTCCTTAATAACGGTTTTGTACACAATATTATGTCTCACACGGCTTTGTCCTTATGTATATTTCTTTATTGGAATATGCTCTAGGGATTATAACACGATTAACCAATACATACATCATTTGTTTTTACGGCAAATATAATGGGTTAACTGTTAACTGTGGTGTTGTCTGTTATTTACAAATATTTTTTTAGAAGTACAGATTATTGAAGTGTGTTAGTCATAAACAAAGAAACATTTATTAGTGTTAAGACACGTGTAGACCGCGAGCGAAGAAATGAAGATGGAAAAAGAAGAGGCTAAGAAAGTGATCGAGCATTATGCGAATCGGGTGGCGACAGAAGTCGCGAGATCAAACGAGGACCAGAAGGGGTCAATGCGGCTCACGAACGAGTAAAGAGACACTGAATTGGGGAGAAGTAACAATTGCGTGGATATGACTTCTTCTCTGATGACCGTCGTTCCCTTGGTTCGGATTCTTCCACTGCGATAGCAACATCTCGTTGGCGCCTAGCCAAAGCTCGAGCAAACTCACGCTCTGCCAATTCATGTTCCATATCTCTAAATATAAGTTTATTTATATACAGGAATATACTTTGACATGAGTTTTTTCCTTATCTCCATATCGTTAGTAGTTTGAGCGCTACATGTAGTTGACGTTTAGGTTACGTGCTCTAAGTGAATTATTTGAAGTCATTTTTTATTAGTAACACATGTCGTTATGACATATTAATTATAAACTATATTTACGTCACTATGAGCTCTCTAATGTTATTAGCTAATAAAAAAATTTCAAGTAATTTACTCATACCATCTAGTTTGTTCGATGTTTGCCTACTTTCTTTAGTAATCTCTGACTAGCTATCCAGTTGATAACATATCAACCGGATTTTAACCCAATTTCTGGTATCGCGCAGGGTTCATACACACTTTGGCAAACCAGCACTGTAAACACTTCATAGATACCCGGTTTCAGAACATTGCATAGGTAATTGGAAGCGATTTGACTGGTCACTTTAACATGTAAATCGAGAAGATTGGGGATAGATGGCAATTCTCAGGCATCTCGTGTTTGTAGAAGAGGAGAAATTCAAAACATCGTCTCAATTCATTATCTGCTAAGCATCATTTAGTGATGCTATCTGTCTTAGGCACTAGATTTTCTTTTCATGTTAAAGGTTGCGAAAGAAGAGAGCGAAAACTCAAGAGCGTGGACTGAAATTTGCACCTTATGATCGCACATTGATCACGCTTGTTGTGAACTATGCTAGCAAAGACCTTTTCCAAAACGAAATAACAAGCTAAATCTTACTAGAGTCTACTCTTTTGATAAGCATTCCAGAAGTTTCAGATTTATAGCCATAGATGATCATGATATACAGATATAATTAACACGGGATCGTTAATTTTTCCAGCACTTTAGCAGATTGGTCCAATTCGTTCGTCGGAACACCATTAAGTAGAGTTTTCTCAAATGTCGTGAACTCATATGGAGCTGTATTTAGACTTGCGATCACTTTTCTCGATTTAGTACAGCTCAGAATTTGCCTCCTTGAAGAATCCTGATAGTAAGCAAACGACCGTGTGGGGATATAAACAAGGAACAATGGACCTCAAATTGCAGGGTTGAGTTGTATACGAATATCTACTATGAAGGCAATTTTTCTGTATAAGAATAGCAAGAATTTCTTCTGAGTGTATTATAACCGTCCTTTATTTGTTAGATACAATTCACTACAAGATTGTTTTAGCGTATTCTCAGTTATTAGTCATAGCTTATCTTCTCAACGCAATTAATGCAGCATAACTGTGTGAAAAATTTCTAATGAACACTCAACTCAATAATAAAGAGATGCCCATCGGTACCTAGTGGAGTAAGATAATCACATAGTTTGATTTATATTAAAATAAAATGATAATTGGCTCAACTTCAACAATTATAATAACTACAGTACATATTCAATTCTGTGAGCCTAGAAATCCATAGCTTATCAGCGCTCACCCAAATATCTTTACGGGCAAAATTTTGTTGTTATGCATGTTTTCTAACTGGTAGCAAAGGATGATATAAAACTCACGTTAACAAAGCCTCATAAACTAGTCGATCATAACTGATTGCGGTAGATATATGAACTAGTGAAAGGAGAGCGACGAATATCAAGGCAAGGACCCTCATTGAAGCGAACTGGAAACGAGGAACATGAGAGACTGAAGAGACCGCCCCCTAGGACAGGAGAAGTCGCCGAAGAACGTTATAAGTTAAAACACGAATATGAAGAAATAAATCATATTCTAGATACTGATATTTAATATCAGTGAGTTACAATCGATGGTATGATAGGAATGCCACTTGTAAATAAACTGTATGAACAAAGATATGGTATAAAAAATACATAAAACTGAAAGGACAATGAGAAAAGTCCGCCAATTCAAGGAACAAAAAAACTAAAGAAGCTAACAGGACATGATAACGGGGGACTGTAATTACACCTTAGCAGAATTACTATGCTGGCTTGAGGCTGTTCGAGTAACGAAACTAAGCAGTGGAACTGAAATGACGTATGCCATCGAGGACAGAAATGGAATGTAGCGATCCACTGGGTATTAAATGCCGCCTAGAGAATACACGAAACTGGAAACGACTAGCTTACATCTTTTGCGTAGTAAGAATCGTTAAACACTTCTTCTCTGTTGGGAAGACAGAGATTGTTTGTCATGTCAGACAAGACAAGAAAGATGTTTGACCTCAGTGATACTGCACTGTTAGTCAAGTTTTCATAATACCATAGAGAGGTGCACATGATCTAGATATAATTGGGTTAAAAATGACACATTCCTAGAGATACTGTAATTCCACCCTAGTCAAACAATGAATGAAAAGGTAGTTCGAAGTCCAAAGGAGCGTAGTTTCTGTGGTTTGCTGGAAAACATTGTCTGATTGTAACTGGGTTTAAGTGTAGGCGATAAGATATCAATATGCCACTCGGCAACTGGATGGTTTACAGAAAATAATTGGTCCCCAGGTAGAGAAGCACTGTGGAGTTCAAATAGTAAACAGTGATGCGGAGCCCGCTCCCTATATACCAAGACGAGTATCAACCGGTTAGCTTTCTCAAAATAGGCCCTCTCGGAAATCCAGATCTAAACCGTTTTTGCTTGTTTGGGAAAAGCACTCAAAAGCGGAAGCCACACCCCTATTCTTTCCTCTTCCTGAAGCGGCACTATTAAAACGCAACAGTGAAAATACCAAAGGAAGTGGTTTTTAAAAGTGTTACGGAAATCATTTAATCTTTTAGGTACAAAAAACTTCAAGGTTGTAAATTAATTTAAAAAAATTTACAGCGTTGAAATTATCAGATGTATTTTCATCGGGTTAGGTCATTCTTTATAAGAACTATTAATATATTATTTTGTAATGAAACATTCAGAGAAATCATGTAAAAAACAATAAAAGCAACCATTTGACCGAAATCAGCTGAATGTAGTTATTGAACTTAATCCTCGGCGTCAAGGATTAAATTTCTCGATATTAGCCGTAGAAGAGCCTGAGCTGAAGTGCGCTTAACCTATTAAACGGTGCCCTATAGGTTCATAGCCGTTTCAGTTTACCAAAAAATTAACAAATAATTTTATAAATAGAATAAAAACATAATCGAAACGAGAAATATATATAATAATATTTGTGAAGAAAAGTGTTTATTTCAGAGGCAAAGAGTGATCACTCCACTAATTATAGCATACACAAGACGATATACTTTGCCAGCGACGAATTACGGGGTTCATAGAAATATTTTCTGATGCATGTACATATGTATGGTGTATATACGTGTGTGCATACATATGTGCATATAATGCACAACCACATGAAAAGTAGAGACACATGTAGACAACGCGTCATACATGTGCTACTGCTAAGAGTAAGATGTAAGGGTAACAGGTGAAATCGGAAATGACTTTAGGACAGAAGAATTGCATATGTTCACGTATGCTAATATGAACGTCTACTGGTGCCTTATATTTAGCTATCGGTAGCCTAATTTATACTTAGCAATTATATGACGAAAGCAATGAACCCCCACAGTTAACTGATGAATCAACATCATAATGCTTCTTCTTATTATTAAATAATTGTTGATCAAACTTTAATAATCTAACCAATCGACGTCGGATTAAAATATCAAATTGCGAAAATATATAGGTATGAAGTTAAGTGGTAACTAGTTGCATTTATTGTGAAGAAAATGTAATAATGTATATCCTTGAATTTTTCACACTTGATTTACTATAATATGCGTATATTTTTATTCTATAGTTGTGCCAATTCTGGATATTTTTTTTGTATCGTACGGAAGCAATCCTTCCGGAGAGTACCAGTCCAGGACGTCATGCAAGCGCGTTGTGTCAACATAGTTAAGGATGGTCAAGAAAGAAAACGGCGGCAGCTAGTTGGCCTATGAACTATATGAATAATATCTGTTCCTGTTATATCTCAGTCACATGTAACAGAAGCTAGTTATAGATCACTGAGCATCCAAAACACGGGACTATATACATAAGACTCATGATAATGTGAAATGATGTCTGACAAAAAAAACATCCATATGATAACAAATAGGATTAGAAACATGAGCAAAAATAGTTGCTGCAGTTTGAGTATCATGCGCAAAACAAAGCCACAAACAATGGAGGTAACACTGTGGCAGTGCTGTATTGTGCGAGAACAGGTTGCCTGGCGTGTTGGAACAGCATATAGCATAACGGGGACGAATTTCGACCAGTCAGTACTGCAGATAATGCACATAAATCACATCAATGGAAAAATTGCTACTAACTTTGTGCACATAATTTTGCACTATTCACCTATTTAATTTTGTTTTCTTTATTTATTTTTAACATTTCGGTGAAATATCCGATTTAATTGCGCCCATCATAATATATCGCAAATCCTTCGAGAACGAGAGCAGGCTGTGATGAAAACATAGCAAGCGATTCCCTGAGGATACTATAGCTGTCACAGCCTTCACTGCTTCAGGTCGTAGTTTGTCTCTAGGATATCGTCAGCAAACAATGACAGGAAGGAGTAAGTGACGCATAAAGCAGTTGTCCCGCTTATGTCATACCGGATAAATGGAATAGACAATGTCAGGATGAGTAGTGAGTAATTGCTAATTAGTCTATACTGCGAGTGGGTAAGAACAAAAAAGTGAGTTAATGCAGAAAGAGGTTGGGGAGTAGTCGTTTGAGTTTTAACGTCGAGCACTTACACAGTACTCTGAGTATGAACGACGTAACCAAATAGAACAGTTGCCCATGCAAATTAAACGCACTCAAAAGGATTGCAAGAATCGTTTTATGAGATTAACGGTGGGCAGGATCAGCTTCTGACGATGGCATCTTTCCATTTAGGCCTATTTTTTTCATTATTCTATAATATGAATAGTCCTCATTATATTCTTACTCTATTTCACTGAGAGAAGACAAGCATAAGTGAAATATATCAGAAAATTTTATCAATGTTTCAACTGTAAATGGAAGTAAACGAATAATAAACATTATTCAACTCAGAATTCAATAGGATATAAATTGAAGATTATGAAAATGTTCGTCTTATAAAGCGAACCATTTAAAAGAATATTTTATTCAGAATAATAACATGCAAAAATCAATTTTAGTTTACCTGATCGCAATCACAAAGGTTCTATCTCTGTGAAAGAATCGTTACTAGGGGCAAAGGTAATTGTCGTAGAAATTGTGAATCTGTGTACAAACAGACATGAAAACATTGGCATATTGGATAAGTATTTAACCAGTTTTGAAAACTGAAAGTGATTGAATCATTCCTTTAAAGAATACTGGTTACTGAAACATACTATTCATCCAATTCTAACTAAATTCCTTTATTTATAAAAATTGTAAGATTTATGAATACATTTAGTAATAACAATATGTTACACGAATTTCCTTATTTTTAAAATGTAAAGTGTTTAATATTGTCTTAGTAGTCCTATCCTAAGCCTATCAATCACATGCAATACACGTTTTCCAAAGAAACAATTTGCGCAATATTTTTTAGATTTTGAAAAACCGAATAAGCAAATTTTTTAGATAAGATTCTAGACCAATTCCGTTTCATTGACAGAATATAAAATTTCGATAAACCCGATATGGCATCAAGCAATTTTTGGGAGTGAATTGTAGTCGTGCAAATTTGATCTGTGACCTTAAGAGCAGTGCACGTCTGAGAAAGTGCAGAACTAACAATGTGAGTGGAAAACATCTTAACCCATCATGTGCTTCGCCCGTATTTTCTAAGTAATGTTGACACAGGTATACGCTACGAGTGATTCAAGATAACATGTATGTTAAACTTTTCTTTTAAAGCATGAAAAAACCAGAAATGAATACCTCATGAGTGACGACATCAAAGTTGACTAGTTATATTTCCCTCTTGTTATGACTCATTAAATTGAGAACTATTAATAATTGAAAGCGTAGATTAAGCAGCTAAAATTTCCGCAAACAATGATGCTATATATAGACAGTACGCTCTTATAAATTCCTAGTTTTTCTAGACATTTCATGTATCTGCTAATGTTCTTTATGCCAATGCCATCCGTTTGATTCTATTCCCAAATATGACAATTAGTTTAGACTGAAATAACTTAATTACACAGGATGCTACTTGATGGAATGAAGAGCATAAAGAGATATAAGCGATATTAGAAAATGCTTGAAGTAATATATCTACTGGAAAGCTTTCACTGGGGCTAAAAGATGTGCTTTCTTCTAGTAGTGAAGTGACAGGAGTTATGATATTCCATTTTTGAAGAGTTTCTCATATTTTCTTTCATGAAGTTAAAATTAGAAACGAGATTCTAGCAAAACATGGTAAGTCATCTATGGTATCTTGTTAGGGCTATCATAACTTGTATAAAGCAGTATAAGGTCCTAACAAAATATTTTTAGTATTATTTATTATATTACTCATATACGATTAATTTTTCTTAGACGAATATAAATATTCACTCCTAAAATAGGTAATAAAAAAATCAAATACTTAGAATTTATAGAAACAGATTTATCTATTGCTTAACTAAAAGTAGTATCATAAATTCATTTTATAGAATCCCTCTTTGTTATTATCTACCATTCGTTATCGAAGTTTATTACTATTCCTTAAAACAAATTGATTCAAAACTTGCGTATTAGATTACTTGTAGGAAAAAACTTAGAAAGCAATTCTCCAAACAAGTTTAACTCTATAAGCGACATTTCACACATTACTTACTTATCGAAGAATTTTATTCATCTAAGGCATCCTGTTGCTATTTTGAATTTTATGAGCTAATTCACTAAATAATAATTTGGCATATGAATGGTCGAAACCAAAAACGCGGAGCTAAATAAATTATTTACACGTTTTACATGGCCTCCACATGTCATGCCTAAAAATAACAGCAACGCCTCCATTTTTTAGACAACTATTTTGACGTGCATTCTCATTCATTTAATTTTAGGCCTATGAGTGCGAAAATATTTAACATGACATATAAGAGTCTGAAAACATCTAAAATCTCTTTTGCGTGAATTCTATCACAACATAGCAAAACCCTAGTGAACAACAACCATTTTTCATTTAATTATTTACATCACTGGAAATGAGCTACATTTTATCTGTCACGTTGATAGTTAGAAGGCATTTAGTGGCTGATAAGCATTTTCTTAGTGAACACCATGCTTCTCTATACGGGTGAGTCAGTTTAATTCTTATTGATAATTTTGTGAATAGTTATTTCATAGTGTATATTAGATGTATATTCTGTTGTGAATATATTCAAAAAAATTCTTACTTCGAACAACATCTTAGTAAATTGAGTAATACAGGTCTATGCATATTTCTACTACAACTATGCCTTGCACATGATACTATGTTCTACAATAAGTAAGTAGAATTATATTTATATTTTTAAACGTTTAATTTAGCCAAAAAGTGTTTCAGCACATCTCAATTTTTACAATCACTATATTTCATTCAGCCTAGCACTAGATGATCTTGGAGTACCCGGATACTCATGTGATCCCGAATTGATGTTGCCAAGCAAGGAAATCCCAAAAAAC
Organism: Heterorhabditis indica; assembly: GCA_020740425.3. Classification (NCBI taxonomy): domain Eukaryota; kingdom Metazoa; phylum Nematoda; class Chromadorea; order Rhabditida; family Heterorhabditidae; genus Heterorhabditis; species Heterorhabditis indica. The sequence goes on from JAJAVP010000159.1 coordinate 36,969, forward strand.
GTAAACTCAGTTCGACCTGCAGATATAAAAATTGTCATGGCTTTAGGAGACTCCTTAACAGTAGGTGATGCCTTGATTTATCTATTATCTATTTTGAAAAATAACTATTTTCAAGTCATCTCTTGGTAATAATTCATTTGATGTAATTCTACAACAGGCAGCTAATGGTGCTGGAGCACAGGATCCACTGGCCGTAATTTTACAGTATAGAGGTTTAGCTTTCCAAGCTGGAGGAGACAAAACACTAGATCAGCATGCTACCATTCCCAGTGAGCAATACAGGCTTTATCAATTATTATTTTAGGTACTTTTCAGGAAAATAAATTACCATTATAAGTTTGAAATGCATAATAATTCAGATATTCTAAAAAAGTACAACCCCCATTTATTTGGTTACTCAACTGGAATTGGTTCTCCAAATGTATGGGAAATTGCTAAACTCAATGTGGCAATGCCAGGCGCTGATGCCAAAGATCTACCGCAACAAGCTCGGCAACTTGTCAGTCTACTTAACAGTCACAGCGAGGTAGTACACTTTCTTCACTCATAATTTAAAATATACTTTATTGCTCACTTTTCTACTGACTATGTAATTATTCTTACTTTAGTCCATAAATATCAAAGAAGACTGGAAGCTTCTCAACATATTTATTGGAGGAAACGATATGTGCGAGTATTGCAAGCATGCGGTTAGCAAACCCTAAGATCCAATAATTATAAGCAATACAAATAGATAAACATACACTTTGCATGGTAACAGGATCTGGGATTAGTAATAAACAAAGCGTACAAATTGTTCAGAAATACGCTCCCAAACTTTGTGTGCAACACATCTCGGACGCCATACAGATTATTTACAATAATGTTCCACGGGTAATCGTTTCTCTGACTACAATGCTTCATCTAGAACTTCTCCGTCAGACAGACAGCGGTCACTTCTTTTGCCAGGAACTTCACATGTACGTTTTCGTAGGAGAGCATTTTCGTATAGATCGTACTAAGCAAACAAACAAAATAAATTTTAGTGACGAGTGTCGATGTGAAGGTTATGCTAATTTCACCAATTCATTTATTTCCAGTGTAAGCTAGTTGTTTTTCACAACGAATCAATTAAATTAGATGTTTTACGAATAGAAGTGAACTGTTACTCAGATTTTAAAAAATACACAAAGTAATCTAGACTTTATTTTATAATCCACAAACTAGCACACTCAATTTCTAGGAAAGTCTTTTACAATTTTACTGTATTATCAGGCTTGTGTTGATTATGCCAACCACGAAATCGCTCTTGGTAATTCTGGAAAATTCGATAAAGAGGATTTTACCCTGGTTGTTCAACCATTTTTCAGAGACATTACTGACCCGCCAACTAAGGTTTAGTTTCTCAGTCAATCTTTTTCCAAAGTTTGCAATAATAATAGTAATAAAGTAATACTAAATTTAGATTACGTGGATTTTAAATCTTAATATATGCTTGAATTTTAGGATGGGAAAATTAATATGAAGTTCTTTGCACCGGACTGCTTTCACCTATCACAATTTGGACATGCAGTGGTTACAACCTGGTTATGGAAAAATATTCTTGAGCCTGTTGGAACAAAAACAACAAAAGGATCACTATCATATCCTGCTCTGCCTCTTGCCTGTCCTGACCCCGTAAGTTGGCTAAATATTAATTATTTAAAATACTTGGAAAAAATGTGTTATCAAATATTTTATACTGCTATTTTTTAAGAGGTGTCCATTCATTCGAACCAACAAAAACAGCCAGAACTGTAGCCTATATCTGACTCCTGTTTCTCAGAAGTGAACTGCATGATAAAGTAATATGCTACCAACAATACGTATAAATGTGATCTAGTCTTTGTTATGTTCTTTATATTGTATAATTGTGAAATTTAGCAACTGGGACAGAATGTGTAAATTACTTATTTGCAATTATGCAGAAGTGATTATACTTTTCGCTTGTTGGGTGGTTCTATATTAACTCGAATATCTAGAGATCAAGTATTTCATCCTGAAATGATGTTAATATTTGGTATTGCTTTCTTACACGTAGTATTAAATATAATTATAAGGCTCTCTCACACTCTTGAACGACTGAAAATTCCTGAGAAAAGTCAACATTACAGATTTAGAGAAGATTTATGTAATTTAAATAGCGTGGGATATTCTATAAATCTTATAAATTTCCATGATAATTTTTAATGCAAAGGATCGAAATTTCACCCTAGAGATCAAATAATAAACTAGTCTTTTGATATGATCAAAAACACTTCACTAATCTATTTATTTTTTTCTAATTGTTGGTATATGCATAGTAGCCAAATTTCATTGAAAATATCACAACAAACCGAATACGAATTGCCTAATTTTAAAGCGAAATAGTTTCGTAAAATATGAGTCATTATTACGAAGAACTAGTAAATTAACGATCTTATTGCACGTAATTTATGCACCATATAGTTGATAACTAAATCCTCCAGGGTTGGACCATTGACATTGACCAGAAATCACTTGATTTAGAACTATTTATTCCGTTATTATTCCCACCTGGCCCTATTCTTTTCTTTTTTCTTCTCTGTTACTTTTTATAAATTCTCCTGCTTTATCCTTCTAAATTTTCTTAGAAAAAACCCAGATATTTCTGAAGATATTTCTAAAAAATAAATGAAATAAATTAGTCCATATTTAATTTTTGCGAAAAAAAATTCAAATACAACCTTATTCCCCATGCAATATAGTATTGTATTTGGTTTTACTTTCAAAACAATGTAAACAGTTATTCATCTTTCGTATATCCTATTGTCAATTCTTACTCATACCTAGTCAGGAGAGTGCTAAAAAAAACATCGGAATTTTCGACATAGCAAACAGACACTGGAGATGGTAAGTGATCAAGCAAAACGCCTACAAAATGACAAAACAAAATAAGTTTTGCCAATTACATTTCTCAACTTTCCCGATCCATGTTCTTTAGATATGGACGAAATTGCTAGAATGCCATCAAAAATGACCATGAATTACAGAACATTTTCAATTCTAGTTATTCATATTCGTATATTAAAATTTCAGTTTAACTATGGCTCATGAACTATTCAGTGATGACAACGACAATGTACATTTGTCGCATTTTTTCAGAGAATAGATATCAACGCCAACTGTTAAGCAAAAAAGTGCTAATTGATTAAACCTGAGAAAATGGACAGCTACAAAAAATTTATAGACTAAAGTAATAGTGATTTAATTTTGGACGAAACATGATAGTTGTTAACCTTGAGAAATAACCTAAACTACATTTATCACATCACTTTTACCACATCACGGATATCTTGGAAAACTGTTTCTAGTGAGGCAGTAGTAATATTCCTTTCTTTGAATATGCCAATTCATATAAGAATTTGAAATAAAGCTGAAGAAGAGTATACTCATTTTCACGAAGTGTATAATTGCGGATAAATGTTATCTATGATCTAAAATGAGTATTTAGGGGACGTTTTGATGGGTATTATTAGGTCTAGCCTGCTGAATAAAAGATCAAAAAGCAGTAAATATTATACCAAATGCTAATAATTGGAGATCGTAGATGTGAATCATTGTGCCTGTTTTGAATGATTCATATCTTATGTTTTGTCATTGAGTTAACTTATTCTCCTACTGTCATTTCAGAAGTGCTCATGTGAGGAACAGTGGGGGCTGCAGTCTCTATGTGACTGCAGTGGCGATCTGCAAACAACACCTCGTGTTCCCGAGTATCTATAAACACGTTTGCCCATCAAAACATCTATGCACACTTCCTTTTCTTAATGCTCAAACATAGGATATGCTCACAATTTCATCCCTTATTATTACTAAATTTTATTTGTTGTTTACTTATTAAGCTCCCTTATCTCCTAAATACCCACGTAAATCCCTTCCTTAATAACGGTAATAAAATAAATAGTGACTGCCCATAAAAATTGTTTTCATAAATATGGTAATTATAGTATCATTTATGAATTAAGTAAATTGCTTTATAATTCTGCACATAATATTTCAACCGTTATACAAAATTTAATTTATCTCAAGGTTTGAAAATCAAGGTTATAAGCTTTACTTTTATACTTTCATATTCATTTTTTGAATTAATTGTGCGCTAGGAATTCTTTATCGTCATTCCCATATTCTATATTGTCATATAATTTCAAAATCGTCAATTTAATAATCCTATTCTCTCGGAATGGCTTAGATGGTTCGAAATTAAATACATAAGATACTAGGCAAGATGAATGATAAATCTTCTTTTTATTACAAATTACAATGCTTTGAAATTGGCAGTATACGGAAATACTAGTATCTCTTTATAAATAAGTAATGTCCTGACTGCTCTATTTTATTCGTGAGTTAGTGGGTTTAAGCTTAGTTTCCTTTCCTAAGAATGAAATATTCCCATAAATCCATAGTTTCCTAAAACGGACACTGTATTTCGCCGAAAACCCAGTGATTATGATAGAAATGGTCTCAACTTAAAATTCACTGTTTTAGACATGCTTCTTTGGTGTACAAATATTATAATAAAGGACTATACGTGTTAGTGCAAGTTATTCTAGTACTCCAATGCTTCAATTGAAACCTGCTTAAATTAATTGAACAGCACCCATTCCCAGTTTTCCACTTATTTCGCAACTGCGTCATACTCATGGTGTTATGCTGCGTTATTCCGGTTTGACCAACATGCGCGAGTTTGGCGGGAGCGGTCGCGTGCGGTCGCGTCGCGTGCTCTCGTCAGCGTCCGGTCATCGCTGATGCAACCTTGTTCTTCACTACTACAATTAGTTCTCTGTGATATTAATAATTCCGCCGCATTAGAGTTTAGCAATAGTTTTTTAAAGTTTAGCATTATATTTTTTATGAACATGCGTGTTATTATTTGTTGCTTTACACGGAATAATCTCAATTTCCTGAATAACGATGCTATAATTTTGTTTCCCCTAAGTAGGATAGAGCTCTAAATTTTTGTCCGATTTTAGAGGTTGCTTCCTCTCCTCCTGTTTATTTTGACAGGAAAAGACTCGGAGCCCCAAGTGGTAAGACTTAAATCTACTATTATGAAAAGATCTTATTCAAAATTTTCTCGCTTCTTCCATACTTAACTTTTTAATGTTTTAGTGCGGGTATGTCGACATTGACCGACTATGATTCAATTGCTAACAAGAACATCATGCCAGGGTAAGAATTGGTTCTATCTATTCATAAATTTTGTTTTTTAACGACACTCAAATTACTACAAGGTGAATGAATTCTTAGTATAAGACTTTAAAAGAAGGTGAACAAGAGGCACAGGTTACTAGATTAAAAAATAGACTCGTTTTATTATGAGAGAATATCTCCAATATAATGTACAATCATGTTTTAGCATGAGCATAGCTCCTGAGCAATGTTTTGTGGACGGATCGCGGCTGTTCGCGGGGAATCCGAGTCTCCCTTGCACGTCATACGGGTCGGGGCAGTTTAGTGCCAGTTTTGAGCATGCGACACGATTTTCAGTTGAGGACAAGTACTGCACTGCCCATTCGCTGTACAGTCTCGCGTTCAACGATAATAACAATTCTGGGATTACGCATGGTAACATTTTTTGTTTCTGTCCATATATTTTTTTCACACACATGTACTTTCAGCAGATAATATTTCAAATATCAATGAAGAATATTTGGTGGATGACGATGAGGACAGTAGCATTCTTAGCAATTTGCCACATTCATGCCATGATTTTGAATTAAAGGTGCATGACATGTTTCTATTTCAACTGCGAACAAACACGATTTGTATCTAGACTGTTGTTTTCTTAGAGTTAGGTGGGGTAATAAAAGGGTACCATGGTTTATAGCTACTAGATAGGTAATCGTTAGAATTCGTCTTAAATTAGAAGTAATGGAGATGTACTTATTCTTCCATTGTTATATTTTTCCTACTTTAGGAGATGCATATTCGTTTGGAACGAAATCAGTCAAGTCCTTTGATAGGAGGTCATAGTTCTCCCGCATTGTCTAGCCGAGTTTCTAGTAACTGTCCTTCTGTTGAGCCACCTTCAGATCCCGCAGAGCCTGAGGATCTTGAGGTAAATTTTTTCGCGAGATGGAATTCATTTATTCACTTTATTAATTGTTGCGTATTCTTTACTAATGGTGCAAATTTGCACTAGGTGCCCTAATTTTGCACTTTAATTGAGAGTTGCATTAATTTTAGTAGTTTCTAGTTCCCTTAATATAATTGGAGCATATTTTTTAGTTTGGACCTATGATACTTTGTTTATATGAAGTTACTCTTGCTAATCGATAATTTTAGAGGAAGACTTAGCAAAGCGATAATTAGATAACTGTTTTATTATTAACTGGTTTATCTACTTGTTTCTGCCTTTTTACATCACTAGAATTTTTGCGCTAATATGTATTGCTGCAATAGACAGTGTTGGGCAAAAAACAAAGGTAAACAAGAGTAGGGTGGTGAGAGATGTTGGAGACACAGGGGAATACGCATCGCAACTGGATCTACTAGTAGCGGTTTGCAGTACAGCGTACTTGTGGGGTATTTTATGTATAAATCAGAAACGCAAAATATACACGTGTAGTATTAAGGTTTTATAGGTACAATTAATAAATGAGTCTTTCGAAGAACAACAAAGACAATCACAAATGTACCAGAGTGGAGATTTAAAAACTATCTTTTATCAAGGAAGCTCAGAACCAGAATCATCAAAGGTGCGTTTCATTTGTATACTTCAGAACTTACATGGATACAATTGTACCTAATTAATGAATTGCTAATAATTGATTACGTGGATATTTAAATCGTTGTTTGTTTTTCTAATTGTTAACAAGTCACTATTATTTAGTTTATCACTTATTGACATAGACGTACTAGTGTAACAAATGCATTTTGTTTTTTGGTTTTAGTTCTATTACGCCTCATTTCCTCGTTGGTTCTTCCACATGAAATAATGTCCGGTGTAATTTACTAATTTTTCATATTTAGACCCGGTCAGATACTGAGAAAAGTGGGCGTTCTTCTGTTGAGCGTCCGGAACGACTACCTTATGCTAAAAAGCTCAGTGCACAAGATTCAAAATCTAGTGCTGTCATTTCACAATGTCAGCATACGACTCCAACTCAACTTCTGAATCCCAATCAGAACTTCGAACCATGTATATACTGTTTACCTATTTCATTATGTTTTCAGTTCCACATGAAATTCATATTTCTGGTTTAGTATTGACGCCAAAGTCAGAGGCATTGATCCAACAAAGGATTTATACACGGGAGAAGGGCCCTATTAGTAAGAGAAGAGTTTCTGAGCCATTAGCACGAAAACCACAGATATGTTGGAAGACAGGTTCTCACATTCTACTTTTGTACGATATTTGTAGATATGACGTTCTCGACCAAATGTAACAATATAATTTGTAGATTCCCATTCCGATCTATCTGATAGTCAGAATAGTTCAGATGTTCTTGATTTTGCTCGAAATCGAGGTAGTAGGGGAGAAACTGTTAGGTGTTGTGCTAGCTTTGACCAAGGTAATACTTTTTATTCTCATTATTTTATAGTCATATTAATTGAGTTAGGAAACTGTGATTTAGATCCATCTTATTATATTCGTTGTGATTTGGAGACTCCGGGAAGATTATGTAGTGAGGATGACACTGAAGCTCTTGCAATGGGTGTAATCGAGAGCTTATTTTCTGGTATTGTACAGACGCCACTCCTTTCAGACTTTGCTGATGAGGTTAGAATCCGTTACTAAAATGTCAATTATGTAATTAGCGTACATATCTTTCAGGATCAGACAAATACCGCCAAGATGAGACCGAGAAATCCAGATGTATTTCGCAAACTAGACATGGATGCTGCTTGTACTTCGCTTTCAGAACCAATGCCTTCAGAATCTGAAAAAATACAGTGTGAAGGTCCAGTAGTAGTTCGAGAGGATGAGGATGAAGGGGATTCATGGGAAAATTTGGACGATGATAAGCTTGAAAAACAAGTTAGTTGTATTTTAATCGTTATAAGGTTCTGAGTTGAAGTTTTGTATATGGAAAAATTATTTCCAATAACGAAGTATAACGCAACGTATATATTTGGTGTTGTAATAATAGACCTTAGGGATGAAATTGAGTTTGTTGTTCATATTTCACTTAATTACAGATGTCAGAAATGAAATTGGAGGCTGCAACAAAATCTGTTAAAAGGACTATTGACTGCCATGCACCTCCCACTGATATTTTACAACCCTGGGATCCTCTTTGTATGTATTTATTAATTATTATTATTTAAATTCTGTCCAATACTTTATATTAGAATTTGATGTATAGGCTTGCCTCATGTCCTTGAAGCATATGATATCCCTGAATATAAGCTGTGTGAAGACGTAATAGCGGCCCTCGCAACAATTGGCTTTGGTAGCGCGTCAGTGCGTTGGATAGAGAGGAAGATTGTATTCGTGGTATTTGAGGGAGAGCGTCAAGGTGAGATTCGTCCTATTACTCAAGATTTTGGAAATCTTGGTATTATAGTTGTTAATGTTTGCTTTTTTCGCTCGAGATGTACTTGTCCTATACAAACACGATTGGTTGCGACTTCGACCGTTGAGTAAGTCGTCTATAAGAGTGCAGAATGTAGCCAAAGAAAAGCAGTTCAATTTAATGCCCACTAGGTGAGTAATGATTCTTAGATATGATAAATATGGTCTTTTTTTAATCTTCAATTTTGTCAGAGTCCGCCCCAAAACAAACGCCGGTGTTGCGAGGCGGATGGTAGAAAATACACTTGGGTTAAGATCATCTGCAACGAGGGAGCAAAGAATGGCAGAAAGAAGGCAAATTGCAGAAGCTAGAGGTAGGGGAACAATTCCAGAAAGATGCCTATACTTTAGTAACTATTTTTTTCTTAACAAAGCCACTTATCAAATGATATATAAAATTAATTTCGAAATGATCCTGTTCATAAATTTAGATGTTTCAGCTGCCAAGAAAAGTGCCGTCCAATGGGATGACTAAAGAGCTGGTACATGTCCAGCTATCTCTGTTCTTAGCATTTTAAAAAGTTCTGCTTGTATCCACAAAATGAAAAAAACAACAACAAAATCATAAAGGCCCATAAAAAATCTGTTCTATTTAACGCCATGTTTTGTCTGTTGTCGCCGGCATTTTGCTCACTATTTTTTTAAACTGATTTTTGCATCTAAATTTGGTAGCAAAATAATATTTACGTAGAAAATGTGTGGCAAGTCGGTGCTTCTAGTAGTAGTGCATGTTTTAATTATCTCACAATGTGTATCGAAAATCATGTGAGCCATTTTAAAAGCCAGGTAACTGGCCATATTTGTCGCCCTTCAATGTCATGCTCATTTCTACATCGCTCAACTACTTTAATATTATTTCTAGTTCATATTTAACCATAGGATAAATGCCAGCTGTATTTGGATTCGACACGTTTTCTATTCGAGCTTGGCAGCTCTGGTCGGCTTCTCTCTAATAACACCTATGTGCTTAATCCGCTCTAGATTGTCCTCTTTAGCCGTCCACAAAAAAATGCGTACTTAGACTGTCTATCATTCCACCTCAGAGTTGTTGCTTTCGATGACTTTCGACCCACATTTCGTTTATAGTTAGTTCTGACTTATATGTCACTCCGTAGTATTTGTTTATTTTTTGTCTTCATCTTAAATACCTTTCTTCTAATCAAGCCGTCAGTTGATGATTTTTTATCTCTCAATTCCAGCTGATTGCTAGATATGATATTGATTGGTTGTGATTACACTCGCATGATTAACTATTGCGGCGTCTTATGGTGGTCTATTGACTGGTGCATTTCACCACTTAAAGTTTGATCATGGTCGGTTTTCCACCAAATAATATACCGATAAGATTAATTTAAAGTTATCCTTATTATCCGTTATAGGATATAACTCAAAGATAGGCGCAGTCATGTGCCTATGCAAAAAAAGTTCAAAACTTAAAAGCTAGGCGGAATTATCTGTCCAATATTCACATAGATTTTATCTTCGATTTATGTTTGAGCCAGTTATGTATATGCTATGTCACCTGCAAACAATTGTTGTTGTTATATATATTGTTTGTAACCCAGTCAAGTTCTTGCCTAGTAGATTATTTTCTGTCATGCCATCTAGTCATTCATGATCTACTGTTTGAACAGACTGGATTGAGAGACAAAGGTGAACTTAGCAGCATTCTGTCGAATCCCACTTTAGTTGTTTTTGATTGTCAACGAATTAGTAATTGTTCAATCACTATCTACCTTCCTTTTGCCTTAGCCACTCACTCAACAATATTTTACCAATTATGTGTTTCGAAAAGTGGTTGTTTTCTTTTATTATTTTTAGATTATGTAGAACTGCGCTAATGGTGATACCATACTTCTTCACGTAAACAACATGTTCTTTCCTTTCCCACCACTCCTTAATAACAATCCTAATGTTGAAGATTGTTGGTCTACTTGAAGTTGTGCGTTTTATAACTTGTTTCGTTTTAATAAATTCGGCATCGCGAATGTAGCTATATGATTTATTGTAATGCCAGAGTACAATTTATTCTCAGTGCAATTTCTTTTAAGTAGTTATTTATATACTATGGCGGTTATCCCTATGCATCAATAGGGGTTCTCAATTCATAATTCTCCAGATATATTAGTAAAGGAGTTATGACGGGTCATGTGAAGTTTGCTGCTGATCCAGAAGAGGCAATTCATGATGGGGAAATCAAGATGGACATTATAGATGAGAACACTATTCGCTGTTGCCTCGGATTTCTCCAGGTCTACCTACACAGTTCTTTAGAAATGGCGCTGTTTCATATTGTATAATTTTGTTCTGAAACTATTTCCCTGTTTATAATAGAAATGTACTTATCAAGAATTCTGATTACTTTGGAGAAATTTTGCAGTGTTTTCACGAGTATTCATTGTCTCTTAGTGTTCCTCTTGCTATCAAAGGTTCACTCAACTCAGCCCAGAATTCACCATTAGGTATCAGGATGGAAGATATGAAAACTGATGGTATGATTTTGTGCTTTATAATTAGGTATAATTGGTGTCATTTTGCATGAATAGTCTTTGGATCTTTGAGATTCGTTTAATCACTCATTTATGAAAAGTAGTCCTCTATTCCCAGTTTACCCATTTAGAACTACTCCTTTGATAGTATTAAAATTTAAGGTGAGCGTACCTCACTTTCGATTTTGATGAGTATCGGTGGATTAAAAGGAACAGTAGAAGAAAAAGTGGTATATAAGGCAGATGATTGCTCCTTTGTTCTTATTCTCAGGGCCAATATTCTTGGTAATTATATAGCGATATCGTTTATTACCATAATAATTCACTTTTTTTTCTTTTATTACAGTATTTACACACTATAAATATGAATATTGCTATTCTTTTCTCTTACATATTGTATTGACGTCAATCATTTGTTAAAGTTTTATTTTCAGATAAGGATGAAGGAACTCCATATCTTAAAAAGGGTATACGAACTATGGGTCAGGTTCCCATTGCTGAATCAGATTCTGATGCACAATAATTGGCAGGAATATGGCACTTAATGGCGTAATTTGAAAGGTTTTATATGTATAGATCTCTACATTTTCTTGCTCACACTTGTAACAGTTGACAACATTCGCTTGTATTATTTTCAGTATTAGTTCTTATCAATTAAACCTTTATGCACCAATATTTGTTAAATTATCATAACGAAGTCGCTTAGGAATGGTAACTGGTGACTTCTTCGGTGACTGGTTGCCAGGGAGATGTAGCACAACACCAGTTTTTGCTTTTCATAACTTTTTATATTAAGCCTATATTTTGTGCACTTTATAAGAAATCTGTTCTTCATTTGTCTCGTGTATTTATTTATCTCATCTGTACTTAATATTGTGCTGCTTGCCTTTGGGTTAATTTTGATTGAGGTGAGGATTTTATTGCCGTTTTCAATAGTCTATATTTTGATCCACTGCGCTGTTTATGCCGCTTGCCGGAGGGCCGATCAATGCGCCACTCGCCACTATCCCACCCTGGCGAGAGCTTCTTTGACCTCAGTCTCTTTGGCTTGTGGTTTCTTATTCAATAAAGTTCTTAAAAAAAATTTCTTATCATATTTAATGGGATTTTCACTGGTATTCATTAGAAATAATTGCCACTTCATTTTTAGGTGGTAGTTTTCTTATGTTATATGTATTGGTTCTTACCCTTATGCGATGCATAGTATATATTCCAGAGATCAAATTGTGTTAAGATTTAGAAAAATCTATTTATAAGGCACAAACATTGAAAAAAGATGAATTACAAGGAATTATTTTGGAGGTCGAGCTTTTTATTTAAGATTTTAAGGCTTTAACGATTATCAGTTCTTGTTACGGTTTTTTTCCATTTGTTTCATTAAGGTATTGATGTGTTTACTTTTGAATTTAAGAATGTAGACGAAGTATGGTTTCTGAGTGCTTCTCGAATTTCCGCAATTTCTTGGGTCAGATAATAGCGTTCCCGTTTGTCTCACAGTTCCATAACCACACCTTTTTAAGATGAGAAACCTCAGGGTTTACCAGTCTGCGCCCGCTAATGATTTTTGCAGAAACATGTGCGGCCGTTGGCTCACATTTACAATTATCTGCGGGGTTTGTTCCAAAAAGCGGCAAATAGTCTATAACTGCTCGTATGTAAATGGATTACGGGGATAGTGCATTTAAATTAATTTCAAATCTTCACCTATTTGTTCTATATCATTATTGCTTTTTTACTTGATGTAATGGTTTTAATAAAATGTAAAACTCTATCCTACTGGATTTTCATTTAATGTGCTTTACCATTACTAGCATTGTCACTTAATACATGACAATAATAATCGTGTTTGTGATATCCATAGGATATATGATCTCAACAGCGATTTTACGTCGTTGTAATATATTAGCTCCTCTTTTCTCATTCTTCCTGAATTTTCACGGAGTCACTTTTTCATACAAGCGCATTCAGTTGGATACCCTACTTCTAATTAGGGAATGTTATGCCATTTTCTGTTAGTGAACATTCGAGTTCTCTCTTTCAAAGTTTTAGATATTAATGGTTTCTCGCTTTCGCAATATATACACTCAAAATGAGATGACAATTGTTAACAGAAAACATCAGAGAGCATACTTTCTGAGCTCAGCATATATCGTTGTATTTTTACAAGTGCTATAAATACCGATGTTAAGCATTCAAAAAATGTCGAAATTACAGTATGAGGAAGGAGCTTGTTTATGAATATCTAATTATAGTTTCCTTAAAATAACTTGTAAAATTTATTTCAATTTCCACTTAAAACCCTATTTATCCACATAAATATCTTATATATTATAGATAAAGGTCTTTTGATATAACAATATTGTTTCTCCCGGTTTCCATGACTCCATTACAAATCTTCTGTTATCATATATGAAATACCAAACATTCGCTTAATATCTCTGTTGTATGATTTATTGCATTAGTATTATATTTTTATAGTGTTTTTTTATTTATTTTCAACACAAATCCCAATCTTTTAATTAACTGTGAAGTGTATTGCGTTAGATAATCGTAGATTTTCGCCACATGAAAGCGGCTTTTTTGGCAATTCTGCTCGAAATAACTGTACAAGGATTTAATACGAATTTTAATGCTGGTTACATAAAATCGGCTCTTACTTCGCATAGAAACATCATGTTCATTAAATAAATACAGCGTCGGAGTAGAATTCGATAGCGACAGCAATTAGGAGGAAACTGTGATTTTTAATTGCTGGCTCTGCTGCTGTTAGCTATCATGACGTGGTAGTAGATGGTATTTGTGAAATATCGCAATTTATCGTTATCTTAACACCAACATTTTTGGCTTATAGATGTATAGACCTTAAATTAGTATTATGAAGATAATGGACGTACTAAGCATACAATATACTTTTCATAAAATTATATTTTTGAATTTTTGTCAACTATCAGTATTTCTTATTATTTGTTTTGATGTATAGAATAAGCTGTTAGGCTCGTAATGAACATAATAAACGCTTGATCGACATAACATGCATTATCAAATTTATTTTTGGCTAATAGATGGATTTGGTTTATAAATTATACTATTTACATTTTACTTAGCGTAAGACCGAAATTTTCATTTCAATCAAGTAGTTACTTTTGTCATCGGTTGTAAATGTGATAAAAGTTCACCTTCATAGTTCTACGGATGTTTACTTAGTTAAGTGGAGATATCTTATCACTTTGGTCGTTCATGTACAAGTTGTTGATTTGTGTCGCAAAAGTCATGTGTCCAAGTATTTGTTTAGCATGTCATCCAAGTTCTTCGCTGGTATTTGCGGTTTTCAAGTGCGCGTGCTATGACAATTTAAATTAACTACTTCTTTAAACAGTGAAAAATTAAGTACATCAAATTTGTGATTGAAGTAATTTGTCAAATATTTCCGAGAAAGTTATACTAGGATACTGGAAAAGACGTTTTTTTGAACTAAAAGTTGGATACGAATATTTCTGAGTTATATAGTCGTTATAAATATAACACGTATTGTGCCAATTCTAACTGCAGTATCATTATTTCCGAATGCAGTCGCCCATTTTGCATATTTACTTGGCGAATGGCAAATAATATAATTACTCTGCGACCACCTTATCAATAATCATAGTCATAGTCATTATGCATTTATTATGTGCTTAATAATTCTCAAGTCATTTGCATAATTTTAAGTGCTCAAAAGCTACCAGTTAATGTGAAAATGCCACTACCTTCTACTAGTAATACTTTTATTTACTACGATACAAGTAATAGGTTAATTATAGAGAATAACTCCTCTTCCTAATCCATTTAAATTAATGATGAAATCCCGCTATTTACTTTATTACAGCTTTTCGTTGTCTATACTTTGCCTATCTATAGTTACTCCGGCACAAACACATCTGCTCTTCTTCCATTAAAGAAAGACAATCAAACTTTTTTGCTGAGACGACGAAATATTCCGAGATTTTGAGCTTTTTAAAGCTCTTGTGATTAAATTACTCCAAGCTTAAAATAGTATTCTGTTTACCTATCTTTGATGGGTCTTCCTATTACAAAATACCACGAATGATCTATGGTTCTATGCATTAAATATGAATTTACACAAACTACTCTCAAGTCTAAATCACAAATATTTTAATGTATTACCAAGTGAATTAAAGAGTAGCTTTGGAATACCGTATCCTACATTAAGGGAAAGCATCTAGTGATATGGGGACTCGATCCACCTATCCTCTGAGAGGTGGACTTGAGCATTGCGCTGCTTATTTCGCAATAAGGGATGGTGCAAAACAATATAAAAATCGATCGGACATGGCAACTAGCGGGTGTCTAAAGAATTTCTACCCATCTATGAAGTCAATTTTTTTTCCAGTCATTCAACGTGCAAACATCCACAAAGCGTATATTTACAAACTCTGTCTCTTTGTCGTTCCTATAAGCCCGCCCGTTCTTACTCTCCTATCATGTGAACTCTCTTGGGAACTCGCCTAGCCTTGCTCGAACCCATTTTTGCTGAAGAGCTATATTTGCCCGCCGACTTATATATTTGTTCTTTAATAATGTCATGTATCTATTATAATGCTTATGATTTTCTGTGACGTATTATAGAGCTTCAAGGAAAGGCTGTGATCTACTTCTGACCTTCATAGAACTGACAACCTGTCCAGAAGTAGGGTTCCCTACGTGAGAAAAATATGCCTGATAAGTGCCTATGATAAGATATCGTTGTTCTGTCGTGTATACGACACGACTTAAGCCAAATTTCTTTCTATTTTCATTATTGCTGTTCGTTAGAAACATTCATTCACATTACTTATATTATATTAATGATATATCCCTGTCGTCATAAAATTATGTTTGAAATTAGGAATGCTACCCATTTATAATGCCGAATTCCAGGAAAGTCAACATCGAATTTCCAAAAACGATGACTGATGACATACAGGTGGGTAGTTGAAATATGTTATTAAAACGACCTATGATATTGTTCACTAGATACTAAAGATATTGTAATTGTTATTGAATATGATATTGATACAGATGGTAGCTGTTCAATCACACAACTGTGGTGTGCTTCATGTCTATGTACAAGGCAATCTAGAGGAGCGGAATGGAAAGACGATCATCCTGACTTGTCATGATATTGGAACTAATCGTGGGTTATTTAGATAGTCAATGGGAACCATATTTTGTAGCTTATCCCGCTTCACTTCTTTAGTACTTATAACAAATCCTGCAACGGAAGTTCAGGTGCAGTGTGAAAGTGATACTAGCACATAAGAATGTTGTCCGAGTGCAGACAAGACGTTCATCCGCTTCGTCAACCATCCATCTATGGTCGATGTGAAGAACAAATCGATCTTCCTCCACGTATGCGTGCCTGGCCAGGAGGACAACGCTGCCGATTTCATCGGAGAGTCCGTTGTAGTTGCTATTCCGCCTACTTTTAATCAACAAAGTATATGTTCAATATTTTTCACCTTCATTTTCTAGTTTTCCCTCTCTCGATCAAATTGGTGAAGATCTCACTTGTGTACTGGATAAATTTGATGTAAAGGTTTGTTCCAGCTTATTACAGTGATTAAGCCTTTTCAAATATCCGAGCGGTTATTCTATATATGGAACTACTTCTAGTCGTGCATCGTGTTCGGAGAAGGTGCTGGAGCTAATATCATATGTAGATTTGCGGTGAGTGCTGACGGAAAGTGAATTTTAGGATGAAATGCTATTTTAGCATTGCTATCGGGAAAAGTTCATATGCTTGAATTCACTAATACCACAAATGATTATGGCTTTATCAGTAATATAGTGCAGTTATTAACGTTTTTTTAACATTAAAATTTTCCTTTTCAGTACTAGGTACTTACAGAAAAAGCAATTGGTATAATGAAAAGATGTTTTGAAAATTTATTACAAATCCAAAAACTATTCATAGCCATTCTAAAAATCGTTACCCAATATTTCCATAAAGAAGTGGGATATGAAGTTGTCTCCAGAGGATTTTTCATTAAAAGATAGCTATTATTAACTTTTGATATATGGTGCTTAATTTTAATCCTGTTTTTTGATGGACAATTCTGTTGCAAATGAGACATAACTACTGTAGATAGCAACAAATATGTAAGGATTCTATTTTTGTAGACGCCTAGGTGTTACGTGCAAGAAAATTCGTTGCAATTTTATCATGGGAAAGGAAAATCGGAGCCCAGATTCAAGAGAATTTCCTTTATCATAACGTAGTGGAAAAAATGTAGTCTCTCTTTTAGAAACCATTAATGTAGAAATGAATTTTACTTTTTGTAGTGTGCATACATCCATAGTGGGGTAAATAATAAACGTTTATACACCAAATATTATTTTAGGAGATCTTTTTTGAAATAATAAATTAGAAAAATAACAATGTGGGTTTAGATGGCTAACTCGAATAGGATTTTGGGGACTATCCTCGTACACTGCACATCGACTACTGCTGGAATCCTCGAGTATTGTAAGGATAAGGTATAGTGTTGAACTTATTGTATACACTGAAATGGAATGTGAGAGTTTTCTAGTAGGTGGTTTTAATTGTAGAGGTCATTAGATTACTATAACTTAATGTCAATCTACTGATATGAGTTCTGGACTTACTATCTGTACTTTTGTCACTTTCCAGGTGATAAACATGCGGCTCGAAAATGATATAATGACAGACGGTGCATGGGAATATTTGGTCACTCATAAATTCGGAACCGTAAGTTTCTGCTTGATATGAACTCAACTAAGCGTTAATTTAAAATTTAGGTTTTAATTCATTACTTTAGTTCGTTTATGTTTAAATATTTATGATACAAGCTATGTTTCGAATTTTGAAAAATATGCTCACAGTTAGAGTTACTTCGGAATTAGAAAAAAATAACAGTGTGATAATTCGTATTAGGATGTCTAGAAAATTTGAACTGCTTACTAATTGGATTTGTTTAACGACTCGCTACAGGCAGCTGACGTAAGTTTAAATGGCATGTGAATAGTGAATGCTCTGAATGAATCGTCGCCCATTAGTGAGGGTTAAGAAACGGGGGCAAACTGCACTGTCCAAGATCTTTTTAGATTCTGTTGATTTTTTATTTTCTTAGTGGCTTGCCCCAGTTTACAACTCTCCAGCTATGGGTCATGTATAATTTTTTCTATTGTTGAGCAACTTGCTCTTTGATTGAGGAAATTTATTAATTTTTTTTCATAATATAACACATTTCTCTAATCTTTCCGTTCGCTGTTGACCACTTTGAGTTCGCTTGCGGTGAGGTTTTTCCGTAGTGCTTCCTTCTGTTAAATCGATTGCTGATTATCACCTAAACCCTCATACCTATTTCGAGGATAAAATAGGGAAATGAAGTGGATGTAAACTGATGAAATTTCAGACAAGCAAGAAGGACAGGCAACTCTTCGTAGATCAACTCAAAGGTACTCTTAATCCACGTAATTTGAGCAAGTATCTACTCTCTTTTACAAAGAGGACAGATCTTTCAGGAAGTATTGGATCAAAACTTGACAGGTTATTCATATAATTTTACAAAATTAACAGTGTAAAAGAATGTTTTTTCTTTTTAATATTGTTTATTTTGCTGAAATAAGCGCTAAAAATAGGATTTTAGCGTTGATACTTTACTGGTCTCTGGTTCAAAGGCTTCACACCTGCATACTGTGTATACGACGCAAAAGTCTATGAATCGAAGGAAGACTACTCTTCTTGTTGTTGATAATGTCGCTGATGTTCTTCAAGAGGCGGTTTGTTTAAAACAACATTGCTTTCTATTTTAGGGTTTCTGGCAAAATAATACAATGCACCGTACTCTTAAGTTATATTGATTTTTAACATTTATGAACATCTATTTTAGCCGGATAACATGGCACGCTCTTTTATTCTATTATGCAAAGGTTGTGGGGTGTTGTCAGGTGTGGCTATTCCTGGAATGGAGCGACAGAGAACTCTTAGCAGGTAGGAATATCGAAGACATGGTTACGAGAAGTTCAAATATTAATATAATTGATCAAGTACTACTCGATATTTCCAGCTCAATGGAAGAAGCTGACCGTCCCCGCCGTCTTTCTGTCACTCAACCTACACTTCCTCCTGTACCCTCCAACTAAACTTATTTCTTGTATTTGTATTGATTAACTCTATTTTCTTAATATTTAGGAGTTATTTTGGTGGAATCAACATGTTATTTCGTCAATTTCAAAAGTACTCGTAATTTGGTTAATAACTCGGATATTTATGGTATCTATAGCTATCCGCTCTACTCATCGCAGTGTGTTTATTCCATTTTGTGGTTGATTTTGCTACTTATAGATGTTTTGTCTCGGCTATATGTATTTATATTATAGCCATGTTTGTAAGACATGGGAATATGGAACTTATTTTGAGATCTTTTCCTCTGTATTTGTTGGTTGGGATAGTTATTTTTCGATCTATCTAGTCTGACCCAAACTGATTAAAAGTCCATCATGACTATGTATTCGTTCATCTTCGTCTTGATTATATTTTAATGGAATAAATCATTATCCATCTCATTATTTATAAGTTATATCAAAAGGTTCTCAGCAATCTAATTTATAGTGTTCCACCAACTAGGACGTGGTCTTGTGTAGCTATGGGAACTGATTTTTAACCGGAATTACTATTTATCCAAAACCAAAAATGGTAGAAAAAAGCTTCATTTCTTTTATACTTTTACATATCAGATGGTTATGGATTTCTTATGGACTAAAAGTGACTTAGACTTCATCTTCACGGTTGACACCAGTATAGTGGTATTTGTCGCTAAGATAACGGTAGGATTTTAAAACAATTGTGAGGAACCAGACTTCGATAGCTACAACAGCCAGTGATGCAAAGATTTCAACCACTATCAACATCTCCTCCTCTGAAACATCATAATCCTTATTTACTGGTAATACTCGTTTTGAGCCGTTAAATTAAAAAAAATTTACCTGATTTAATCCAAACAAACCTAATGTATTATATCCATTATGGTCAGGATCGTCGAGGATACCAGCTTTGAGGCCCATAATAAGAGCAAGAAATAGAATGAACAGCAGGCTGATTGCGGCAACCTATATATTAAAAGATACAAATAAATTTTTATATGATTTCTTCTAGCATTTTTGTAATGTCACTGGTAAGAACATTAATGTGAATATATTCATAAGAAATTTGCATTCACCTGAGCAATTATGTACCCGGAAATCATGCGCCGGCTTTCAAACCGGAGTCCAACTATAAGAATTAGGGATGCGACGAGAACGACTGTGGCAAGAACAAGTTCGAAACCACCTTCAAACCGAGATTTGTTCGTGACGATCAGTGAACGCACCACCCAAGTGAACACTGCAGATGAGACTCCCATGTGGAATAACGCTATTAACATTGAACCTGCCTAAAGAAAAATGATTAACATATGTAAATGGATGCTAAAGAGATTTCAACAAGTATAATGCTATTTGTTTGCTGAAGTAATAGTATAAATACCTCATTCCAAGTTTTGACTTCTGATAGAAACAGGAGACAATTAGACTTATTTATTACTTTCTTAAAGACAAATTTTAGGTTTGATCAAATTTGTTATTTAGGTGAATTATTGCGGCGGCTATCGCATCCATCATTTTCGACACTTTGTTATTTGTCAATATTACCTTAAATAATTGATATATTTAACTATATTATAATAACTTGCGGTTGCTCTCAACGTTAACGAAATTGAGATAATCAAGTTAATTTACCGATCTAAACATCTATTTTCAAACGAGTTCATTGTTATACCAAAAAGTACATTATCGTTAGTGAGTAACTTGAGTGTTCGCTTGGAAGAAAACGGATTATCTATGAACTTTATTATTTTCTAACTGAAGAAAGATCTCTACTAATAATGCATTTTAGACGTTCAATAAATGAACAATAGTTGCATTTTTATAGGATGAATTTTAATGTGGGGAAAAGATGCAAAGACAGAAGGAGAGAAAGAGATACGGATGATTAATAGAATAAATTTGCTTACATTAGCATGAAGATGATGGAAGCAGCAGGCGTACTGTGCGTGTGAAGGGTTGAAGGAAGCATTGCGACTGCGCTCTTCAGGCGGCGGCACACAAGGCATAGGTAGTCATTAACTGAAACCCATCACACCTTATATATCCTCATCTCGGCACCTCCTAGTTGCGTGACACAATGCATATAAACGATCTACATCTCAAAAATACATCTCATTCGTCTTTTAAAGTCTTATAGCAATTCAATGAATTAGAACCTGACATTGAGAACTTTGATCATTTAAAATATTTTCCATGGATAATAGTATTTAAAAGAGGTTACAATTCACATTCATTATAGTGTATGTTGATGAGCTATTTTTCCTAGTTATTTAATGGCTTAGGCTTAGATAAAAAGAACATAGTTGTTCTAGTAAAGTTGCTTAAAAATAAATAATTTTTTTTACAGATTGTCGTCACGTGAAGGAAATGCCTAAGTTAGATGTATCACAGAGCAATGCGAGTATAAATCATCCAAAGAAAATTTATGACAGCCTCACCCGTCCGTGAGTTAGAAGCAATAACAAGTGATTCCACTAGTCAAGTGAGTACACTTTTTAAACCAAATAGCTCTAATTAATGGATATTTTTCTTTTCCGCTCATTGTAAAAAATTTTTGATTTACTCTAAAATAAAGTGTAAATAGTACGGAAAATGTATTTTCCTACAGACTTTAGTAATTATTAATCTGTTAACAATATTTAATTATATTGCGAACTAAACGAATTTATTTCACAAATTTGTTTTCAGTGTTCTATTATGAAATTAATGGAACATATCGAAAATATACTTTACTTCCTAGCTAGCGAAAGTCTAGCACTTTTCAAAGACATATTTCAATTAAGTATTTTAAGTAATAGAAATCTATGCCATCAAATCCATTAGGATGCTTAGTGATACTAAGTTGACATTGATTTTCACCCCTTTGTCAACAAACCGCCATTGATACAACTTGTTCAAGACCTCTCAAGCCACACAGATGATGAAAAATAAAAGTACTCTGAAGTAACATAGCTCACAGACTTGTAATACATCATCTTTCCTGAACATTTCATAATAATCACGGAAGTTCGGCTGGCCTATTATAAATATTTTCGTAACCTGCTTATAACACCTAGAATGTGTAAGCCTAAGTAGAATAATCTATTTTCTTCCACACAAACTCCCACATAGTGCATTCTTATTATCGTGGGGGTTCATAGCGCTAACATCTTCTGAAACTTTTAAATTATAGTTTCATATTAACATTAAAAAGAGGAGTTTTTCCGTGATAGTTTCTATAATTGAATTCCTGAGGAAATATTATATTCCAATTCCTTATTAAAACCGTAATCAACGATTAAAAGGTCTAGATGTTCTCAGAGACCAATAGATATAGCATTAAAATGTAGCTTACCTTTGTAAAAAATGCCGATGATAGTACTCTAGCTACGCACATATACACGGAACAAGGTTATGTTTGTACGGAAATGTAGAACTGAGAATGTGGTAATGTTATATAGTTCATGGTACATAGCTTGCACTTTTTGCAATAATACATTTGTATGTGAAAATTTCCAGCACAAATACATCTGAGTGTAGAGCTGAGTCCCATAACAAATAAGCAGAATATAATGTCAAAAATGCAAATATGTAGTTAATAGAAATGACAAGACAAAGCTAAGCAAATGAGTTAAAACTACGTCGAACTCATTAACTTGTGGTCTAAGACGGAAGAAAAGAACGATTTATTCGTGAAGATGAGGGATAGGTGGGGTATATTCGTTCAGCACATAAGTGGAAATGATTGTAGGTGGAGCGATAAAATATGCTTTGTTACAAGGTAAATAGGAATCCATTCACATAATATGGGTAACAATGGTCTTTGAGAATATAAATGTGCTCTACTGCCGATATCAGATGTCGGCTTGCCTAGATATTTCCTCCGACAAAAAACGGCCGCCTGACCAGAAGAGTGGATAATGAAGCCGCCTGCAGTGTGCTAACTGCCATTACTTGATGCAAACCGAGTTCAATTTAGTTGTTTTAGTTGAACATTCAGCAGAAAAAATTCTAATTATATAAGTGCTCTAAATGCAAATAACAAGATACTCTCTAAATTATAACCAGTTTGTATGCCATTGTCGGTCATTTATGACTTGTTTCTTTTATTACCAACTTCAAAAGTTTCCTAAAATAAGACATTTAGAATACTATAATTATATTAAAGTTAGAACAGGATATATTAAGGATTTAAATAAAAAGCATGCATATTGGGTCATATCAGTATCTGAGGCAAATCTTAAGCAGTCTCACTCTTTTTGATTAAAGTTGAGTTGACTGACGAAATGTTTACTTACGGAAAGTGAAGTATGAACTGACATAAACAAGACGGGGAACCCGATAAAACATGCAGTGCTACCAGGCGGAAAATCCAGTAGAGGAGCGGGTGGGACGGGGTAAAATCTCGCATAATTAATGTGTCAGAATTTTTTAAAATTAATAATATGCAACAAGCCAGAAGATTTGAAAAAAAGACTATTCAAAACACCATTTTTCTCATTAGGAAATCTTTGAGATAAGAGACGCTTCCAATGACAATATTTGTAGAAGCGTTCGAGTCTGAAATTAAGACACACTGGAATGGGACAAACATCCATTCATGCAGATTTGGAATCAGTCAATTGAGTTTGCGAAAATAGGAAGATTCAAGGGTTACGTAATTGTTGACTAGTCATGTAGGAGTTATATTTCGAAAAATTTGGGCAAGCTTAAGTAAAGAAAAGAGTGGTAAATGATTGCTACATGATGCATGAAGCAGAAGATTGATGCGAATTTGATTAGAACCGCAACATATATGAAATTTAGAAGAACAGTGAAGGACCGTGAAGCAAACTCAACAAAGCGAAAACCGGGATACTACGAAAATTGAGAAGGCTAATTGAGCTCATGCACGTTGGAAAATCGCGAAAATGTACGCTGACATTTGTACTTAAGTCCGGTGAAGATTTTGATATCAACGGATCACTTTGAACACATGTCCAATAATACAGCACAATACATAGAGCCTATTAGAAACTTTCACTTCTCATAAGCCAAAGCACCGCCAGTCTTTCGTTGTTTTGATTTTTATTATTCTTCCTCCCACAGTCGTATAAAATTGTCAAATAGAAGCCGGCAGCATCTGGCAGACAATTACTCAGTTAGCTTCAGCGCTTTTGAATTATTCCCAGAACACACAAAACAAGAACTACACTTCCTATATTCCAAGAAAAAGTGGGAATAAAATGAGAATTATAAGCCATTAAAAAAAACACTCATTCGCTCTAGAAATCGCTGGACGTTGCATGTTTCATAAGGTACTCTTGGATCATATTACGCACTAACTCAATTCTCAGACATCTCTGATATAATTTATCGGGGTTCTATGCTTCTTAGAGATATAATTTAGGATTTCACTCTGATCTCTGCTGTTTTAGTTTATAAATTTGGTATTTCATTAGTGGAAATTAGCAACTTTTTAAAAATAATAGTTGTTTTATTTTATCCTAAAAAACTAACATTTTGTCAATTCTTTCAAAGCATCCTCCTTTTTTAGAGTAATTAAGAGCAAAATTATTTTTTTGAACATAGTACACTTTAAGTGAAGATTGCAAGAGATGGAAGTTAACCCGGCATAAATTAGACAAACCAGTAAAGGTTTGAATATAGAGACAAATTCACTATGACTAACTAAATAAGCAAAATCATTAGCAAATAAGCAATAACAATTTGTCGATAAAATCACAATAAAGAGCTTGACAAGTGATAATGAAGTTGCCAAAACATAACAAGTGAATATCAACAAAATATGCCGCAATAAAATGTTCTACACGTGTGTAGTTTCGTTGTAGGACTCGACTATTGCAAGCTTCTCAGCGACAGTATCTTCATTCAAGTACCGTGCGATACTTTTCAACCACGTGGGTTCTAGGCCGATTCTAAATAACAGTTTCTCGAACTTATCTGTGTTAGCGTCCGGGTCTCGTAGGCGTCTCTTTTTGAGCCATCTGTAAACTATGGATTAAATGATAATATTTAAATTACTTCAGAACTCGCCAAATAGATGAATATTTTCATTATTTCTAATAAAACAAAGTGAAGTAGAAAACATGCTTAGCAATAAAAATTTAAGAAGTTTGGACTGGTGCACCACAAATAAACAAAGCAACATAGAGAGATAATGGCGAGAATTGGCAGGCTAACCTCTCTCTGATTCCAAGAATAATATGTTCTATGACGAACTGCTCAAACATGTAAGAGACAGCCGCACAAATAAGGGCAGTATATATTAGGAAGAGTCTGCTCTCAAAGTACGGAATAGGAACGTATTCTAAGAAGCTGATGATGAACTGAGGTGGAAATAAGACTATCCACACCGACACCTAAATGTGAAAAAATAACGTAATGGAAAAGTGATTAAGGATTTCCAAGAAAACACTGCTCCCATTAAAGCTGTTTTTCATGGGTGGATTATAAATATAGCAAAATATTATGTGAATCAGGTAATTCCAATATGATTTTGCTAGTATTTATGACTACTCCTTATCGTTAATTTTAGATTTTTTTTTAAATTTATGAATTAGATGTATTGACAACTATTATTAGTTTGTGGATGAATTCAATATAAGTAGTACTGTTTTTTTAGGTGTGATAGTTTTTCTCCGTATTCATATGGCAAGAACATTTTAGTCTAAATAGACTTCAAATGGAGTTCCCATGAATCCATTGAAAATGAATTCAAGTGTCACTAAATTTCATTGGCGAGAAGCAAACAATTGTATGCGCTTTAGCAGAAAGGACAGGTTCTAAATAAGTATTCACTATGACGACAATACTTGAATTCCTTTCAAACATTACATTACGGCCCAACTAACCTCATCGGATATAGAGAAAGCTGAAAACAATCTTGCGACTACTGCGGCAAGGAAAAAATTAGAGTAGAAATGACGAATAGCACCTCAGTATTTAGAGTTTAGTTTATAAAACGATGTATTTGTCATATCACTTTTATTGAAACATTTTAGATATTGATCTGTACTTGAAATGCAGTGCTACACTTAAGGAATGTGCTCCCTTCATGTTAGTACAAAATACTTAATGAGTTAGATAATATACCATGTACTGTCGCTAACTGTCATTCCCTAATAAATTTATTATTTACTATGATTATTCTGAAGTATTGTAGAATTTATATCTTACTTACTGAAATAACTAAAGTAAGAGTTCCGCACAGCCACAAATTGTTGAAAATGGGTTTACGGTAAGGTGGGCCTTTACTGTATATGATAGCCAGTGTAATGTATTGAAAAACACTCATGCAGAATAGTGCTGTTCCCTATAAAATGACATCGATATTTTATATGAGTATATCACAATTTTATATGAAAACAATTAAAATAACCGTTAGATATAGCTAACTTATACCTGCATACTCCTCTTATCCTCTGGGTCTTCTCCAACAGGAACAGCGTATGGAACGAACCAAGGTTGCCATGTCGTTGAGATGAACGTATACAGCTTAGAAAAGTAACCTTTTACTTTATGTGAAAATCAGAAATTCACATAGTTATCTTTTAAATATAAAACCACCATAAATATACAATTAAGACATAGTTCTCTTTACCTGTGCTAAACTTATAATGATTAATTGCCCACAAATAGACAAAACGCTAGCCAGCGACAAAAGTCGTTTTGGAGGTGGTGTTGAGCTGAGATGATCACTGGCAGGAGTGTTCCCGAAGAATATAGCAACAAAAGTCGTGAGGAACATGTCAATGTATAGAAACTAAATATTAATGAGCATCAATTATTTTATGCAAAAGACGTGCATTATAACACCTACTGTAGGATTGGTAAACAAATGGCAAAGTACGAATGAAAACTGTTGGCCATGTTCATAAATCTAGTAATATTGTGAGCTTGAATTTATACAATCAAAAGGGGATAGTTTTTGAGCAGTTTCATGAGAAAGATAGTTTCACTCAAAGAACGAATTTTTAATTATCTAGGTATTAAAAAATAGTAATTTACCTGAAAATCCGTGAGATTTGTTGAGATCCAATATAGTTGCATAATAGTAGTAAACTGGGTGAGAGAATATCCTGCCATATATTTAAAGACACCAAATGATGTCACTAGAGCCGCTCGCCCTTCTCGAATCACAGTAGGTACACAACGAATGTCAGCAACCTATAATCAAAATATATTAGGAATAAACAGTTAATTAACAAAGCAAACGTGAATAAACGAATAACCCGTGATGTAAACGGTGCAGCAATTGACGCTTCTGCTTCTGACAGTGAGATACCAGCGTGAGCTGCTTTTAAAGCCGCACAATCGTTAGCTCCATCTCCACACATAGCAACGGTATAATCAATCTGAACATGAGTACCACATGGAGTTTTAACAATTTACTGGAAAATATTTAGTACATACTGCTTGCAAATGATTGATGAGCTGCTGCTTCTGATCTGGAGCCATTCGTGCAAACACATCGCACACGGCAACCAATGGATCAAGAAGCTCAGGATATTCGTGGGTTAGAATACCAAAGGTAGGACCTTTAAAGTTATAAATCTTTTAATAAGCTTTTCAATAAAGTAGTTTCTAAGAAATTATAGTCTATGGTTAGTTACCTGAAACAGAAAGATGATAGCTACTGTCAAGATGATTTCTAATTTCTGAGAAGCTAGAGACAATATTTTGACGCCCAACATCAACGACATCTTCAGAGCTTGAAACCGACTGTAATGTTAAATGAATTATGACAATAAGGTCTGAACTTCAGAGGGTATTATAAGAGATATTTTTAATAGCTGCGCAGAAATAAAAGTACTCAACTCAGTGTACAAATTAAGCAAATTTAATGAATATCCTCTTTTCCTTTGTTCAAATATTAAGTTCTTTCATACCCAAAAATTTTCTGTAGGAAATACATGCTATTAAAAATTTTTATGCCATCCGAGAGATATAAGTAAGCTACACCATGAATATCGCCGTAAAGACTTGTGCTTACAGACTTAAATTCCGTGAAAATATATTAATTTAGCTCAGTTTTGTACCTTTCAAAATTCGTTAAATCTACCGATTTTGATTAATATTGATAAAATTTTGAAATAGATCATTAATTTTATGCTCGACATGTAAAAGATCTATTTAGAAATAATATTATTATAAAATAACTTTTGGTTAGTTCCCCTCCATAGAAGCGCAACCCTATCAAGCAACATCGGTGGCACCAATCTGGATAACAATTCGCTCTTGGATTATAGGACTTAGAGTATCATTAGAAAATTATTTTAGCTTATAAAGTATAACAGACCTGTCTGATTACGAGTAGAGTTCTACCCTTGTTGTCTTTCATATCAGGTAAATGTTCGACTAGGAAAGCCTTTTTATTGGGACGGATGATTCCACACTCTCTGGCTACGCTTAATGCGGTCAGTAGATTGTCACCGGTCACCATAATGGTTCGAATACGCGCCCTCAAATAGACTTTTTTTTTAAATTGATAAGTATCATAGCATCACTATCAATCCAAATAAATGTGCTTGGTATTTCATTTCTCACATGAAGTTTATAAGTATTCAAATATTCTATTTGAATTTTTGTCTCTTTATCTCTAGAATTAACTACAAACAAAAATAGTCTTATTTTCACCTGTTTAACTGATTAATTACTCCAAGAGTTACAGGTTTTACCCTGTTTTCCATGACTATAAGACCCAATAATTCAAGTTCGCTTTCTACCTTAAACATCAAGAAAATCAATAATTAATTTCGCGATGAAAAATAGTAAGGCTGACATCCCAGGATTCCCCACTTTTATACTTCCGAAAAATATCCGATTTTTCTCAGTACTTCACAGTCTCAGAATCTATATAGTCCTACATTTAATTTTCGGATGTCAATCTTAATGAATAATAAATAAAATTTCACCAAATTTCTCGCAATTTTCGATGCTCTGACGTAATTCATCTCGAGTTTTCTTTTTGCCACCGATATAAGACGATATCCATGTTGAGCATACTCATTAACACGAGTCTAAAATAATTGGATTTCTTTTTCAATAGATTATTAGAAACCTCTAAATGTACATTTACTAAGTGTGACTAATAAAAGCTATGATCAAGTGAAGCATAAACTTTAGAAATATAGATAAGTTCACTACCTCACGAATCATTTACTTATATATATTATATTAATTTTACATAAAGTTTATTTTAGCCACTATGTGATTAAGTACCAAGTAATCAGCAGGAATACTGTTCGGGTTGCACAACGACAGAATTATTTCAGGAGACCCTTTACAGTATAGAGTCATGTCGTGGGCTGAGTCATCAGATGGATTTGACACTATTACAGACATTCTTTGCAAGGATGAGCTATAAATAATAATCAGTAAGCTATCAAAATACACTATACAGTAAAATATTTTAATAAAAGTTATAAACCTGAACGTGAATTGACGAACTATGCTATATTCTTGGCTGAAACCTAATGGAGCATAGTCTGGTGGTGGTTTAATAATGGTTGGCTAAAATACAAACATATACAGGTAAATACGGTAAGTCAATTTGAAATAGAAAACAATGCACCTGTACAGTGTCAAACAGCGCAACTTCCTCCTCTTGAGCACCATCCATTGATTCTTCAAGGGACCAACCAGTTTGATTAAAAAGAATTAAATCCAGAGGATCACCATGTAGCACACCACCAATTCTATATTAAGGTATTATTAATATTTAGCAATAAAACCAAGTTTAGGCCTACCTAGTTAATGAATGGCAGGTCGCTATTGCGGTGATAATTTCTCCATTCGATGGCATGTTTTCTGGCTTTATTTCTGAGATTTCCTGAAAATAGAAATTAGTGTTCAGATTACCAAATAAATTCTATTCAAACACTTAAATTCACTAAATATTTCGGCGTTCATACCTCCGTAAATGCAATACTGTTCTTTTCATTGGGCACATGAACCGCTCTCAGTGTCTGAAAATCCAACCCATCCTCAGTCAGGGTACCCGTTTTATCGAAGCATACCTAGATTCTTGTTCGATAAAAGCAATAATTTTATTTCTACTTCTATTATTACCAATATAGATATAATGGTTACCAACCACATTAATTGCTCCACAAGTATTAATTGTAGATGGAGATATACAAAAAATTTCTTTCTTGCGGAGACGTAGGTTGGAGTTGATAATACCAACGGACATGGCAGCTGAATTTCTAAATTATTAATATCCTAATATGGGTTGTAAAACTATGAGAAAAGAGATATTTATAGTATAGACAAACCAGGCAAAGCCGGTGGCACGACGATTGTGATGATATCGAGAGAGCGGACAATGATTTTCCTAATTGATTCATTTCGCATAATCATGATTGTAATTGTGTATGCAAATCCACATAAAGCAATGCAGAACAGAAATCCAACAAACTGTAACTTAGTTTGAAGCGTTATGAAGAATTATTTCTTTTATTAGTGTCAGTGAATGTGACTGCTTCACAAAATAGACTAAATATTTACATGAAAAAAAAATTAGCTGATGACCTTGAAGAGATCCTTAGTGAAACGAAAATCAACTGGTTTTGGATACATTATCGATCGAACGAGTTGACCCTTCAGGGTGGAATATGCTGTTCGAAGAACGATCGCCTAGATATTGGTAGAATATGAATTAGACACCTATAAGTATAGTGAAAAACCTGCAAAATTTTTAAATAATTAAATCTATGGGTATAATATTTCTATATTCACGTCTAATATATAAATTCTAAGTGAGTTTTCACTTACTTTGACTTTCTGTCCTCCGTAGTACCTTGTTTGAAGTACCTGTGTTCCACAATACAAAACATGCTTGGAATGTTTATCAAATGAAAATCTTACATCTTCCTCACCTTCATCAACTACAGTCAATGCCACCTAAAGAAAATTACGGATTATGGAGAAGTTGTAAATAAGTTCAGTAAATATTCTTTTTTTAAATGGTTTAGGAAAATGAGAATTATCTGGCCTTAGTGATAGGAACGGATTCCCCTGTAAGCATACTTTCATTCACGATTACAGTTCCATTCATTAGAACAGCGTCGCACTGCATATTCCCTCCGTGCGACGGGATGAGCAATACGTCACCCGGTACTAACTGTGAATATAAACAAAGTTCCGTTACTCTGTGAGGAATATTGTCAATTATATATAAAATTTACATGAAAGTTATTTTAATACCACTTTACTATTCCATGTTGATGAAAATAACAACTTATAGTGCCCTTGCGGGATCATGACGGTCATAGTGCATTCTCGTGCACCAAACTGCATTAGATGTCATAACTTACTTCAGAGAAGTAGCATCTCAAATTTATATAGATTTAGAATAGTTTTGCATTTAATGGATATTATTTGTATAAAATTTGATAAATGCATACTTTTACATACTAAGTAACGAAAATCTACGGGTTTTGGATACATTATCCACCGATGGCATTTTCCAAGCATGGCCTTTTGCAACTACCTTATGATCCCTTTATGGTAGTATCAATTACACCTTCAACAGGGATATTGGTGTACCAGAGTGTACTATGACCATCATACTCTGTGGTGCCACTGTATTTCCAGCTGCAAATTGCACTAAAAGTGATTTGGTACTTTGGATCTAGTGAAACAGGATATCGATCACAGCTAATAGACATACCAAGCTATATTATCGGTGAAGCTGTTACATATTGTTTTGTTTATATCCATCTTTATTTTTTTCACTATTTTGATTTTACTGATTCTTTTTCTCTAGAGCATTCTTTTGGCGAAAAATAAAAATAAAATAAACAGTTCCTTTTAAAAAATTCTTCTATTATATATTTTCTAACCTGATCACTATTAAGCTTAGTGATATTTCCGTTGTCTCTGAGTACTTCGACTTCACCAGATGATTGTACCATAGATCTTAATTTTTTTTCCTGAGATCTGCAAAAAAAACTTTATTTTTGACAGTGGACTCCAGTTTCCAATAATTTTTTTGCCTAATTTCTCATATTTAATATTCTCACATATTAATTCTGCCAAGAGAGATGTCACTTCATTAAAACATAAATAGCAGTACTCTTTTTAAGACAACAAAGTATATATTTACATATTTTTAACAATTTAATAAAATTATTTGTAAAAGGCTACCTGGTTTGGTAGACATCAATTGCGATCGATAATACAGACATAATAATAATAATAATTGCATAATATTGGTAAGAATCAGAAAACCAAATCGACACACTGTAAAATGCTTTTCAAGATTCCATGTTTAAAATGATTACATAAAAACAGTAAAATTTTACATTTCGATTAGTCGTTTACTTCACCTGAACACTTGAAAAATGTAGAAAGGTGAAATGGCTTCAATAAAAAGTAGCACTAGAATTGGCTTTAGTTTAACATCGATTAGGTTATTCCCATAAAGAACAAGACGCTGAGTGACTTCAGCAGTGGAGAGGCCATTTCTTTCCTTTATACTCGTATGAAAATGATGTATAGGGATCTGAGTAAAAGAGAGATTCATCATACATTATTTATAACTAGATAATTTACTATAATCTATTGTAAGTTCTTAAAATCGTGCACGGAATATCAAACCTGACTGTCCAGTTCTGCGAGAGTAATCCACTCTTGCTGATCAGTTTTCCATATATATTTCAGTTTGCGAAAAGTGAACCATCTCACAAAATCTACTTCTTGCATAGTTCCATCTCCCTAAATACCTACTATATTTCTTTCCCATATGTTACTATATTATAAAATACAACTATTTGTAATGTTAGAATGATTTCTAAAAAATGAATACCTTGGAGAGAACTGGATCCGTTCTGCCTTTCCTTGTTTCCCTTACTGGTCGAAAAGCGGATACATTGTGCTCGTCACTAGAAACTACCAGACTTAGATGCCTTATGAAAAAATTGATCCCTTTCTCTAGCTTTTATTTTAAATACATTAGTCAGCAGGTGCCAAATATTTAATAGAAAAATAACATACAGCACATAAATAAAATCTGCTTCATTATGCGATGCTTTCGTTGCTCGAAACCAGATGTACCAGTCTTGTTTCCAGTGAAGCACTAATCGGAACAAACCAAGAGTTACCACAGACAAGATGATGAAGGCCACCTATGTACTCAGCACCATAATTTTAAGATGTTTATTTTAACCATATGCTTTATGACACACCATTTTCTTATTAATTTTTTAAAACCCATACTCACAGTCTTTGAAGTGTTTCTCTTGTACCCGTAAAGGTTGAGTATGTCATCCCCAGCTTCAACCACTAGGTGGTGTAGATCACTCCGTACACCCATGTTGTTTGAATTAATGGATAAATAAGATGCTGAAAATTTAAACTCACTATTAAATTAATCTTTTTTAGAAATTTAGATTGCGAAACCTGGGTAGAAAGAAGACGGCAATAACGGACTTCGTTCGGGGTGATCTTCGTATACGAAACTCTAAAAGAGTCCTTGTTAGTTTATCATTATATGAAGCATCCATATCAAGTGTCGTTTAGTGAGTTTTACAAAATGTTTGGTATTATTGTTTTTCCCATGTACTCACCATCTTCTCTTGGTTCTGCGTGATATCGGTGAGATCGAATGATTAAAGTAATTTTAGTAGAAATAATTTTAAACTGGGCTAAAGTCGTCCAGCCAAATATAAATGCAGCCTGTTTTATGCAATGTATAAAATAGTAGGAATCATCAATATCCTATGAATTAGTATTTCTAACCAATAAGTTCTGATAAGATATTCCCACATGTAAGTTTTTCACTGGATAGTCGGGCACCTTGTTAAACGTCCTTTCTCCTTTATCAGTTATAACCAAAAAACCTTGTAATATCGGTACTTGTCAGAGGACAATTAAATTTTTCAAAATTAATCTGGTTTTTTTCTTAGCTGTTATAACTATGAAAAAAGGAATGGGTAAGTAAGCGAGGAGAGAAAAGAAATAAAAGCAAAAAATTAATATCTATTACAAATATCTTATTGAATTTATGACGACTTAGGGTTACTGAAAATAGATATTAAAATCATAAATTATTCGTAATAAAGAGAGAGAAAAGACGTTTAACAATGTTCCGAACAGCTGAGACGGGTCTATAGAACAACAACAGTTGACCACAATAATCCAGTTTTCTTAAGCAGTCTTGGAAATCAACCTATTATTTAGTGATAGTAAAGTTAAAGAAAAGTGCCTTTAAGTGAAACTAAGCATGCAAAAGTGGAGTTCTGATTGTGTTATAGGGCTAATATCGTTGTTAACAAACACCTATGCGGTTGAGATACGGTGAGGTAATTTCTTGGACTTTTACAAAAGTAACTACTCTATAGGCAAATTGGAGAACACTGTAGTTATAATACAATAGTTCTACTAGAAAAAATTATAATTATTAAACAATTATTTTACTAAAAGAATAGCTATAAACAAGTACAGGACATTCCTATATAACAGATTTGTGCCGCAACAGAAATTCGATGTATTGATGAATCAAGTTGATTAATATATATTATTCATTCATTAAATGTGCCAAAAGTGCTATCAAATAAAATTATTTACGCAATGCGAAGTAGTTAAAAATTTTGTCCTTAAACATAGATTGGAGGCTAGAAAGTGAGTGGACGCCATCAGTCTGTGGGTCATCGATTGTCTGTCTGTATGCTCACAGTGTAGTCACTGATAAGCACCTCGATAATGTCGATACTCTCTTCAGTCGAATTTGTACGATAATACTTAATTTTTGTATGCTTATGCTACATTGATATTAGCATTTCAGATAAAAGTTGACTGTGCGTGTGTTGAAAAGATCGCCAACAAACTTTATATTTAAGAGTGAAACTCACGTTGAAGAGATGCTAGGAATTAACACAGAGTTTCGCAATATTTTCTTCGTTCATGGACGAGATTATTAATAGAGAATAACGGGAGTACCCTGAATTAAAAATAATACATGTGCATAAGAGGTATTCATGAGTATTTCATAAATATACGTATATGCATGAAGATTTAAGGGGTATAAAGTGCGTACTTTTCCCTCCGTTGTTTTTCACCTCTCTGACAAATAAATGCAGAAATAACCGATTATACAATGTGAACAGCACAGATTCCTAATTCACATAGAAGTATTATAAAGAAGACTTTAATTTAGAAGCTCTAGTTCCAAATATTGTCGCCTGTCATAGTCTTTAAGTGTGTTTGATACGCAGAACTTCATACTTATGGCATTAGTTAGTAACGCATATTACAAAACAAAACAGGTCTATGCCGTTAGATGAGTGTTTTTAATACAGAACCAGTGATGAACTTATAAGTTTACATTTGTGATCATCAAATGTGGGGTTGTGAGGGAAAAGGGAGACTACGAAAGAATGAAGAGTGAACTGTGCATAGCCTCTAATCCAAACACAGTGAGGTAACACTAACCGGATACAATAATTATTGATAACAATAATAACTTTTGCCCAAAAGTTGTCGTTGTGATATTGCACTAATTATTGGGTGATTGATTAGGATTCAAAATATACAGAAATAGACATCGATATTTAATAGAAATGGCCAATTGTGGAAAGCCGTAATTGTCAGTTTTTACAGGAACATGAAGTTGATATTTTGCACTTTGGATCTTTGTCAATAGTTTGTAATGCTATGTATGTACGAATGAGATTTTTAATCGGCTTTGAAAAATTGGTGTCGCTTAGAGATGTCGGAACAAAACAAGGATGTGACGCAATGAAAAATATAGCGTAAGAACAAATTCTGAAGAAAACAGTGTGCAGGTCCAGCCGATAAATGAGACAAGGTATGGAACAAAGGCCCTACGTTATCAGTACAAGGAGGCATGTATATAAGCAGGTTTTGATCACTTTTGGAATAATCCCTATGTTGAAAAGTAAACAAGATCAAACTACCAAACAGTAATACTTCAGCATCCGAATTTAATATACCTATGTATATATTTTCAAAAATATCTCACTCTCTAAGATCAGACAAATTAAATTTCTTGATAACAATTGAATCTCAACCACCACAAGCAAAAAATAACCAGAAGTTCTAATCACTGAGGCGAATTCGCTAAGGTCCAAAATTAGTTTCCCATAATCTCATCACTTTTCTAGGATCTTCTGAACTGCAGCGTGTCCTTAGTTCTAACGGCAGTAAAAGCATAAGCACCAGGTTGCACCAGTTTTCATATGAAAAGAAGTGTGATGAATGATTAGCTAGTTGTGACTGAGTGTAGATCAGCTCTATATTAAGATTTCGTCACCTAAACGTGGAACACTATACTTTAAGCTATACACAAATGCCAAGTAAATATTCAAATTATACACACATTTGCAATTTAAACAATTCTTTATTTTAAACAACTGTCACCCAAGTCACTGTTCTTGAGAAAAAAAGAAGAAGTTTTTTTAAGTCAGCCAACATCACAACCTTAATTGCACGTATAAAGCATATATGAAAGAGCTAATAGAAATTTAGACAACTGACAAAATTCGAAACAGCTAATTATAAAGTTCAATAATAATATTTCAAATGCCCTCTAGACCGTTTTCAGTCACTAGTAACATATTCAGTATTAAAATGTGGAGAAAATACGTTTGTTTACATTTTTACAAAAAAGTTTACGAAACAAATAAAATACATACATACATGTACCTGTTAGGCATACTTTTGAATGTTATCACATTTAGTGGCCGTAAATAGTTTTCCGCTCAATGACATTCCTAAATTATTAAACATGATAAAACTAACACCAATATTGTGATCTAATCAATTTATTCCTCGATTATAATATAAAATATATTGTTGTGATTAAAATGCTCACCTGGACATTTTCACTTCTTTTCCACCAGGTTCTTCTTAGAATTAACATCTTTAGTTAGTGAATCGGCAGTTTCATCCTTGCCTTCTGTTTTTACTTCATTTTTTGAAAGATCATGCGGGTTCTAGCAATTAAAACGTGTCAACCTAGCCATATTTACCCTCCTACATCAATTTATTAAACCATATAAACCTGTGGTGTGTCAATCGGTGTTGTAGGTGTTTTGTCATCTTGGTCTCCTTTCTTTTGTTTGTAAAGTATGTCTGTCGTTTGGATCTCACCTATAAAGTATTTAGGTTATAATTGTATACTTTGATCCGCTACAATTTATTTCTGAGAGACTAAATTGTTCTGACCAGTTTTAAGATTGAAAAATCTTCCTCTAATATTCTGTGTCTCTTTATCGATGGGAGACCACCAATTAACAAGGGAACCCATAATAGGCAGCTGCCGAATAACACCCTGAAAAGATTTCCTTGAGTTGAAGGAGATCTGGACTCTAATTACTGTTTTTATAAAATTATCTAACCTCCTGCTGTAGTCGAAGATCATTTTCTTTCTTTAGATCTTCATTAGCTGCTTCAATACCTTGCTTTATCATATTTGCGAGACTTTCCAAATACTGGAAATCTCCTATCACAATAATAATTGTGGAAACATACTACTAAGAATAACTAAATAATACAATGTAACAGATAGAAGCACCACGTTATTAGAACTATGAAAGGTAAAATATTTAGACTGTGTGTCACCTGCTGATTGCTTTCAATTTCAGTCCCTTTTTCGGCGACCATTTTCAACAGATTAACGAGATCTTTGGCATCAGATAGCATTCCGAACTTCACGCAAGCTACCTGTTATAACCGTAGCTAATAAATTCGATTCCACTGATCGCTTCGTACATGTATTGTCTTCATCATTAACTTGGGCGGACCCACTTCGTAGCTGGTGCTTTCTCCTGCAGAAAAGGCAGAATCCACAGACCGAAGCTGGTGCACTAACTCGAGGTTCATATGAGAGATCTAAAATTACTATTTGTATTGCTGCCAATTTAGAGCTTTTTCATTGCATTTTTAATAGATTTCGAAAAACTACATTATATTTTTAAATCTATAACAACGAAAAAAAATAAGATTTTTAAAGTCGCTTTAAGAGATTTATTTTTCAAAAAAAATACCTGTTGCTTTTCCTTTTCATTCCAAGCACGGGGATCTTTTTCAGAAATCATGGACGGAATGTAGCTAAAATAAATTCCAAGTACAAAATGATAGCAAACAAATTTTAAGGTAAGTTACATTACATTCTAATAAACTAACCATACAGCTCCTACTCCTGCCCATTTCCGTACAGGAAGTAGAATAAGCGAAGGAAAATCTTCTTTCAACTTTGCGAAACTTCTACGAGCCGATACAGTGGAATCAGCGATATTTAAAATCTCTCCCAACAAGCGAATAAATCTTTGCACATGATCAACGTTAGATGAAAGAGCTAGAACAAGTAGTCAATTGATTATTTAATGCCAAAAACAGAAGCAAAGATAAAGACAAAAATATACGCTGTTAATATAGAACTTAATTGCTTTTGTTTAAATTATATACAAACGCTACGGAGAAAGCAACATACTCGCTGAATGTTCGAGAGGACAAAATCTGAACGCTGTTCCATGTTTTCCACCCAGCTCAATCATGTGAATTCCAAGCGATTGACATTCAGAAACTAAGCCTTGACCTAGCTTAAAATACAGATTACAACAAACTATGACTACCTACCACAAATTTTAAAATTTCTTTATACTACTTATAATGTATATATCTCATTTTTCACAAAGTATCAAAGTTTTAAAAATTATTTTAAATTAAACATTAAACCAAAATCATATTTATAATAAGAAAAACTTGTAAACGATCACTGAAACACCCATTTATGTAATATGACTTACCCAAGAGTTGAGAGAGTCTGCGTACTCTAGTTCATTTTGAAGATTCTGTTCTGCTTCAGAAGTAGTTTGATCTTCACTTGACTTTTGTGTTAATTCCTTCACATATTAAAATAACATTCAATTATTTATACAATTAATTTTCTTATTACAAGTTTCGAATAAGACAATACCTGAACAGCTTCTAGTATAGCAGAATATCGATATTTAAAAATAAGCACAGTAGGGGCAGTGTACTGATTTTTGTAAACACGACCAGCGAATTCAATCGGATTTTCCATTCCAACAATCTCAATTTGTGGATATGCTGACAGACCTTTCAGCATAACTTTGCTCTAAAATTTCGAACACAAAAAATATATATTATCTTAATAAAAAGTTTTCCAAAGTTTCATTAACCTACCAAAAGATAAGCATTCTCGATCATATCTGTGATCCTCTTGCTCGTTAGATACTGAGTAGCCACCCACCATGGCAAAGAGTCTAATTTTTCACGATATGTGGGCTTATGACCTTCGACTGTTCGATAAAGTGTCTTCAAAGTAAAAAAAAATACGATGTGACATAAAAGGTATAAATTATGTCTAAGATCCCACTGACAATTACAGGTGCTGCAGGAATTCCGAGCCATAAAGCGAGTGGTAGAGTAAGACTGTCTACTTGTGTTAGAACATGAACTAGTACTTCTGTTGGCTCGCGAAGAGTAAGTGCAGCGACTGCCTGAATATCCGATTTATTTAAGCGCAGATTAATTTTGTAAAATTATGAATAATGTTGAAAAGTTTTTTGGATGCTTGTTTATTACCTGTCCAACAATGTGTAACCAAAATCGGTGCTTATTTTTTCTGATCTCAAGTAGCTTAGAAACCATGTCGTTTTGACCCAGAATAGTTGATCCTACAACACCCACAACCATTAAAGGTTGCCGTCCAGCTGCTAGGTCATCGGTCAACATTTGTTCAAACGCTTGATGATCCTAAATATTGATGATATGCAGTACTTAATGTATTCAAGTATTGCATAAATAAATTGCGCCCGTAATGCCCGAATGTGTAATTCTAGTTGGTACTATTATAAATTTTGAAACTCACAATTCTCCCTTCGACTTCACTCAAATCTCCTTCTAGTTTCGGTAATGTCACAACATCAGCTATTCCATATTCCGCAGCCAGAAATGGTGCAAGATCCATATGCAACGCAGGAGACACATAAATCACTGGTGCACCCTTTAATATATTTATATGAATACTTCATTTATTTCTAACATAATTATTTCAATATATAAACTATATTAGTTTAAATATTCTATTTAACTCTAAAGAAAAGTTATTCTCACAAGCTAAGCACAATCCTATTGTACTGGTTAGTTGTAGTACACTTATTACTAGTTCTCAGATTTCGCCACATTTTAATGTTTTATTTAATTATTTTTATCAATAACCTTTTCGGCAAATATTTTCCAGCCCTTGGTAAGGTAGTCCGCTCCATATGCATTCTTTAGTGCCAATTTAACAGTGTATCCTGTATAAAATTAAGAGTTTAAGAAAATACTTTGCTCC
Organism: Heterorhabditis indica; assembly: GCA_020740425.3. Taxonomy (NCBI): domain Eukaryota; kingdom Metazoa; phylum Nematoda; class Chromadorea; order Rhabditida; family Heterorhabditidae; genus Heterorhabditis; species Heterorhabditis indica. The sequence goes on from JAJAVP010000159.1 coordinate 77,470, forward strand.
AAATACCATTTCACTTTGTTAGCAGTGTACTTATGCACTTAACTGATCACATCTGTAAATTTAATTCTTTCACAAATATAGTATAAGTTTACATGCATTTGTAGTAGCAGTGCAAAATAATATTTATGGGCTGAGTATATCAATTCTCACCTATACCCTTGCGTACCGATAACACAAGGGTTGACTCAGGCTCTGAACAGTAAACATTGGTTTCCGTCAGTCTATAAAAACGTATCATTCACAGTAATATGTTTCATTTTTTAATATTTTAAATATAATTCCCATACCTAAGGAAACTATTAAGACAATTTAAATTCAAAATACAACGCCTTAAAAATTAGAGATGGCCTATAAAAATTCTGTAGGAGTCATGAAATATTTTAAACATCTTAAAATAATCTCGAATAATTAAATGTGTTGTCAACAATGAAATGCTCACTTATCACCCACGAATACATTCATAATTTATCCTTTATTATCTTTTACAACTACTATATTTTTTAAAGCAAATCTACCTAAACTGTTGATTCAATGCCTGACATGTGTTCCCATACAACCAAGCCGCAATACTCTGTCGATGATGACTGCTCAAGAGATCGATATATGACTTTAGTGAAGATGATGTGACAAGAGTTCGTCCAAGATCTGATAATCTTTGTCCTTCACGTGATCTGAAAAATCACTAAATAAAAAAATAAAAGATGAGGAGGTAATCAATCCGAGGACCTTGTTTTAATTAGTTGTGGGTGTCCATGAGGTGTTTCCTCTCTTCCAACCCATTCGTCTGAAACAATCATTTGCTCAAGCTGTTCGAGCACGGATGATACACCTGTCTGAGACATTCTTGAGGTGCGCCTAGAGAGAGGCTTTGCCTATAAAGATGAGGCTGATTATCAGTTATACTTTGTATTGGAAATGTTTTCACTTACAGAGGATCCCTTTATTGATGGGTCATCAAGCCCACTATCTTGTGATTTTGTGGAAGAACTATTTGATCCGGGGCTATGCTGAGAAGGGGAATCGAGTTTACTGAAAAATATTAAACAAGTGAAATTGTTCTTTAACAACATTTAAGTACGCCAAAAATGATGTAAACTCACCTTCTAGCTCTCATATTGATGAAGTATACTTCAAAAAAGTTATTTTAAAACTATGCAACAATCCAAGTCGCTATATAAAAGACACATTTCTGGCTAATCGACAATTCATAGTGTCTCAATCTGCGCGTGGTTGACACTCCCTCCCTTGGGATGTTGAGCGATAAGCAAATGCAACCACCAACCAGTGGTACCTATTTCTTTTTATTAACTTGCACAAACAAATACTAAATTTTGCTAGTTCCTTTTATAGTGTATCACTTATGCGCTTATTATTAATTCGTTATATTTACGTGATTTTAACGGCTCCAGAATGGCAAGCGCACGGAAGAATGAAAGACGATCTCATATGAATAACAGACTGATCGCTGACATGACAGTGCTAAAAGAAACATTAAATTGCTCACAATAATAGTGTAGATGGCCAATTTGAATCAATGAAGTAGAAAGTAAAAAAGAACCATAAAGGTGTTTGTGGAAGTGGAAGCGCATAATTGGCATCAATGGTAAAATGTAATCACCAGATTATACCTAAATACTACTAAAAATCTATCAAAAGTATCTTGAAACATGAAAAGAATGTGTGAGCTTGAATGTCAATTGAATAACGAGATCCGCTCAATCAGGGGACTCATGTTATTTATAGAGTAACTGAGAGAAAACGAATAGAATTCATTCAAATCGGAATTTGGAGTGCATTTGGAAGGGATGCTTATTGTAGAACGCAGTGATCTTAAAGAGTCTTCACGGATTTCATTGTTTTGTTCAGCGTGCTAGGCCAGAAAATAAAAACAAGTCTTGAAAGGAATTCACGATAGAAGGCACTTGGCATGATGGCACAAGCTTAACAAATCTCCAATTGTGGTTATTTATGCTATTTATTTAGTGGTATCGAAGACAACCTGGTTTTTAGCACAAGCAAATTCATTATTCTGAGCTGTGGTAATGGCCCCATTCTATTGCATTCGCAATTAACGTTTATAGTACTAGAAGCTAGTAAACTAGAGAACATTGCTAAATAACACAAAAATACCGTTTCATAGAAAAATACAAATGTGGTTTGTAAATTTGTAAACGCTACTCGTAAAAATGCTGCAATTTTAGCAATAAGCGTAGCGTAACTTATCTTACCACTATTGCTATTACTCGTACGACAATTATTAGAACTATCACTACTATTATCGTCACTATTATTGCTATTATTACTATCGTTATTATTATTATTATTGCTGCTATCTCTTAGTTATACGATTCGATATCGCCTGCATATAGTGCTACTAAATATGATAACACCACTGTCCAAACCATCAAATAAATCAATAGTCTAACTAATGGATCACCTCTAGATGATTTTATTGGCCCAGATTCGTTTCAAGGCAAACCAATTCATCCAATTACCTACTTGCTAGCTACTTTTCCTAATTCATAGAACACTAAGTAATCAAAGTTTTATTGAAAGAAAGAGTTACTCTATGAATTTCAATGATTTTATCTAGGTGGTGATACATTTGTACATAGCGGAGAAACATAGAGACATGGAGTGCCTGGTGCTCCATAAATGCTTTTCTATAGGTCGTGTCGAAATGAGACTGGGCTCCGGTTTTTAGATACATAATTGGACGGCCCGAGCCGCTCTCCATTCCAATTAGGTAAAGCACAATTACCTATATTAGTCGTATTTTAAGAGTTCTTCTTACGTAGAGAACATGTAGTTACAAACCTTCTATATTTTAACCCACTGATTGTTTGCTTCTCATATTTAGCTATAGTTCAATTTGCCTTATAGTAGTAACTACAGGACCAGTGAGGACTGCGTAAGTAATAGAGTCGAGTCCCAAATAGGTCGTACCAGATTTCATTTAAGATAGTCTCGGCAACTCATGTAATCAATCATGGATTAGTTTCAAACCACCCATTTAGATGTACCGATAAAATAGGAGTCTTTAGTCAGGAAATGCATTAATTCCATGGTTAAAGAGACTATTTCTTTTTTTGCGTGGGAATCTTAATAAATTTACGCTAACATATCATAACATATGCATACATATTAAAGTGTTTGTGTTATTACCTGTCAATATTGGTTATCAAGGCTTCCACATTTTGGATGGTGGCTGTTACTTCGCTCGCCATAGCCTCTGAAAACAATAAATTAGTTGAAACAGGTATTATTTCACCTAAAAGAGCAATGTATTCCACTAACAAAATATTATACTATGAATAATGTAAAATAGACATTGAATTACTGCTTTTATGCATTCTACACAAAAGCATAACATTGCACCATGAATTTTCTGCTATCTCATAAAGTTTCACAATCATAATTAAAGAAACGATTCAAATAAATTGAACAGAATTATGTAAAGAGGCTGATGATGATAGGTAAGGAATAAATGCAGAAGCAATAGAATAAATAGAAACCACTATTAAGAAATTGAAATTTGTTGGAGTAAGCACAGCGAGACTAAACAATAAGTGATTAAGGTTTTCCAAAATGATGAGTTTTGCAAATGAAGAACCGGAAAAGCTAGTAGTGTGTAAGTGGTACACTAAATGAGTTCTGTGTAGAAAATGTCAGGTTTTAGTATAGATTTCCAAGTGGTAATGTGGATTGAATAGCACAATGGATTTTATTTTCGAATAGGCACATGGTTACTAGAGGCTTACGAGTAATGTGGTATTGTGAGTAGGAGTGTTATCTGGCCGAGGATTATTTAAAAGTGCGTGATTCTCGTTGCGTTGCAGACCGTCTCTCACCACGGCGATCGATCAATGTAGCGTACATACACGTGAACAATGGGAAGACAATCGTAGCATTTATTGCTTCGAGATCAAAATTTCTAACTAGTTATTTTCTTACACTCGTATAATACACATTAAAGTAAGTTTTTCCTCCTTAACCAGAAAAAAACTAGACGTCTCGGAAATATACCGTCGATGATTAAAGAAAGAGATGACGGAGCTGAATGACAAGAAAATTGAACATGTAATAGACCTGAGAACCAGTTCAGAGGCAATATTGGGTAGATTTTCTATAGATATTTTAAACTAAAGCAATAGATTGCGTAAAAATTAAACTGATACAATTAAAATATATATTAAGAAAAGAGGGATGGTGATGATGCGAAAACGGAAAATGTCCAATAAAAGATCTAACAGAAAATCTAGATGTAGATAATAAAATAAACACGTTGAATGTCTATAAACAAAAACCAATGGGGTCAGGAAAAGGGAAAACGCGCGCTGGGGGAACAACAGAATAACCTTATTCACGCGCCACGTTGAACAACAACAGCTGACTGTTCTGCATGATAATCAAATATTTTGTTTGTTGCCATAATAACTACTTTTACGAAAATCCATAAATTCTATACGAACGTTCGACTCGTTCGTCATATCACACCACCATATTAGCAAACACACCGCAGGGCTACGATAATAAAAATTATATAAGATTTATGCACCACAAATTATTATACAACTTTTCTCATAAAATTCAACAACAAATACAAAACTGTAAGAAATCTAGCAGCATCAAGGCTAGTGTGAGTTTAAAATAGTTTATGGGTGACAATCATCTCTTGCAGAATTGTGGACGGTTGTGAAATCATCTGAGCTGCTATATCAACAAGAATCGATTCACATTCAAGTGACGCGCTATTTACCTATTTCATTAGAGATTGATAGTTCTTTCTAGTTTACTAGAAGTGTATTAGAGAAGAATTCAAGATAATAACAAAAGGTCCTTCTTATACTTTAGGATCCAGTTCAGCTACTTAAATAAGCACAAAGGAGCTTAAATAAGAGGATTAAGGCAATTTACTAGTAATTAGCAAATTTCAATCTATAGAGTTGCTTTAAGTTATTTTCTTCAATGAAATTACGAGTTTGTTAAACTAAACAAACAATCTTGCAACGAAAGTCAATAAGCTGACGACGACTGTCCTCGTTTTACTTGAGCAAACGGTTATGTGTTTGTAAAAGTAAATAATTTTCTCTTATTTCATTAATAATGCTTGCTTTTCTTACCACTCATATTACATTGGCATAGACATCCAGTATTTATCCATTTTAAATTCTAATAAATACCTACACATGGCTTAGTTGTGATAAGATTTAAAAATGGCAAGAAGATTTAATCTAATCAGATTTAAGAACTAGTGAAAATATGCCAAAAAGGGAAGACTACACTTAGTGTAAAATGTTTGGTTGCTGGGTGGCAACTATGCATTCAATGCCACGTACCTGGACGTGCGGCTGTCTATTGGTTCCTTTTCAGTTGTGCTTATCTCGCCTTAAATTTAGTGAATGAGTCTTTCATATTAAATACATAGTTGGATACAACTAATGTTAAGGCTTATCGCTTCTTAACTTAGTAAATAAACATTATATCAGGGATTTTACAAAAAAGCACTAACATTTACCACATTTTATGTATTTGATAACATAGGTGACTTATACATAGATATATATCTAAATCTTCAAAAACTATAGTTTGCTACTTGCAGTGAAGGTCATTTTATAGATGAGTAAAAAATGGCTTTTCAAAAATGGCTCCATTGAGTCGGCGGAGCGATGGATTACAGGGTCGCCACGTGGAAATTGCAGGGCAAACACTGCGCACAGGACCAATCCTATCGACATCTCGGATCACCGAAACGTGGCTGATCTGCAAAAATTAAGTTTTAACTGACACCATTACCCTATGTTTAGAAAGAAAAAGTGGAATAAAGACGTTAAATTATATCAAAATCTCTAACCAGATCTCATAGCATTTTTACACTGAGGGAGTTGATTTTAAGTGATGAAATACATATGCATTAATGTCTTCACAGTGTAAATAATGAATGAGCATAAAATTTTTATTCTCTTTTTGAGAATACGATGCCAAATTAGAAACTCAGAATATATCAATACAGCTGTCAATATTAATAGTCGCTATCATGACGTAGTTAAGCAAAATATATTTAAAATGACTTTTTGGCTAAAAAATTTTCTGATAATATATTCCAATTGCCCTCTCACTTTCTACGGATTAGGTTACCACTTTAATTTGCTATTAGATTGGGAAGTAATCCAAAGGATACCTGTTCTAGTATTGATAGCTATATACTGCTAAATGCCTACGATTTCTTCACTCAATTCTTCCAAGGTGAAGTTGCGATTAAAGACAGTAATAGTCCTTTATATTTTTATGAGTTAAAAACTATTCGAATTTTCATAGCTTTTAGGTTAATATGTATTTTCCTGAGCCACAAAGACATTGTAGCTGCCATATAAATGACCCTCCCCCATGGACAGGGGAAATTCACGGATTAAGCCAGGTTGATAATATTGTAGATGTTCTATATTGCTTTAAAAATATAAAAAAAGATTATATATCGTTTACCACCATAATTTCTTGATATATCCGAACATAAGTATTGGTAACAGGCCACTGAAGTTATGGGGTGTTGTTATTGGCTTCGGAACTTAACTTAATACTTGGCTAAGTTGCATTGGTGTACAAAAGTTTTAAGGCTCTTCTAAGCGAAAATAAAACAATGAGGATTTTTTGGTGGCTTGTTATGATTATATGCATCATCTGTGGAACAACGACAACGATACTAGTTATTCTAGAATATGTTGAAGGTCCAACTGCTACATCAACTACTATTAAATTGGTAAAGATTTTATATGTAAAATTTACCTATGATTTATATTTAGGAATTCTCCACTTGTTCTTATGAATGTATACAAGGACCTGATTATATGTTTACTCTTTTCAAGGTGGATAGTCTTGAGCTACCAGCGATTACTGTTTGTCCCAAGGTTCCAGACGCCTTCAACGCAACTGGTATTCTAAGCGATATCAAAAAAAGCATACCAAATATTAATGAGATATTAGCAATAGACTTAGTACGGTTAGTACCTCACAAGTCATCACTAAAATTCGTTATATTATTTAACAAATTTGTATCATCCTTAGATTCTATTTAATATATTACATAAGGTTTAATTATTAGTATTAACTAAATTCCAGCTATTGGATTGGTGGAAATGGATTAGAAAACATGAACGAACTATCATATTTCAATCGAACATATTTAAGCCATTTAAACATATTATATAGAATTTGGTCTGAAGGATACTCAACAGAAGAGTTTTTTAATCTAATTCAAGTAATTGCTTTAATTATTTTTCTTAAGTGCTTTATAAAAGATTTTTGACTTAAATATTAGGAAAAATATGGCTACACGTGCGAAAATTTGTTCTACTCCTGTCAATTAGCAGGAAAGACTCTAGATTGTTGCAAAGATCTTTTCGTGAGACAAGTTGTCATGAGAAGAGGATTATGTTTCCAGACCAGAAAGCTTCTTAATCAGGTAGTGCTATACTTTAATTGTGTTATGGGTTTATTACAAAACACTTAAATATAGGCATGTTTTAAATTATAATTTATATGAGACTCCCAAAAATATAGGAGAATTAAATATGGCTTCAACGATGTCAGTTTGATATCAACATAACTAACACTAAATGCACTAAATAAAACTATACCTTTAGACGCAAAATTTATGGTAAATTATATATTACATAATAAAAAACAATATTAACAGTGAAAACTAAGTGAGTAATTGAATGGGTCCAACTATAGTCGCTATAATAATAGAAATAGTAGCAATTTACTTTCTTTAAAACAACATTCTTTTAGAGCGAAGCCGACGATATTGGCAGATTAGTATTAAATATGAAGGCTCTATCTAGTATTACAAGCCCACAGTTCAATTTTACTCAAGTGAGTATGAAGCAACACTTTTAGATTGGTAGATTTAGTGACAATAACTGGACTCAGTTTATTCTGAATACAGTAATTCTAAATGATGTTAGAATTTGTAAATAAAAGTAGTTTTCAGCCACAGATTATTGTCTATGTAACTGACAACTTTAACCACGTTGTGGACTATCCTCGATTTTATTTATATCCTCACCAGTGGAATCGGATGAGATTTACAGCACGATATATTGAACTCATTAAGAATAAAGGAATTTGTACTGATAAGGTCTATATTAAAATTTCAGGATATTGTTACTATTTATCATACTATTGCTATTATTGGTGAAATTTTGGCTAGTAACCCTAAGACTTTGTTTGTTAATTCTTGATACTTCGTAAGCTAAACGTAAAAGTTAAATTTCAGATTTTCGGAAGAGATGCAGAATGTGTAATTCGAAAGTGGCTTCTTTCCAACATTATTTATCCTTTCAATTGTACTCTGTCTTATATGCAAGGCATCGGAAATTTACCCTTTAAAACAAGTATCTGTAAACCTGATGTTATTGCAGAAAATTACTATAACAATATTCAACTAGTTTGGAATATTATGAATGTCAAAGAAGAGGTAGCTCCAATTTTATATATCTTCTCTATAAAGTGAGATTATAATAACTTAGGTAACCCAAGTAATAGCAACATAATACAACTTAGTGAAAAACGGATAACGAAAAGCACTGCGTTCGGGGGGAATCGAACCCCCGTCGAATGCTTGGAAGGCATCCATGCTAACCATTACACCACGAACGCTTATGTTCTCAGTGCACCCCTGGCTGCAGGAGATGGGATTATCAAAGTTCTCTACAACAAAGCCAAGCTTTAGCACCATTTACGAATTATGTATTTAATTTCGAAGCATCTTTCAATGACCTTCAGGTAAGGATTAAATATTTTCCGAGTTTAACATATTTATTTATTAGTTGTATGTTACAGTTTGAATATGTCAAAGAAGTCTATACGACATCCATACCTGGATTGATAGCACAAATAGGAGGTAATTTTCATACTCCACAAGACAAATATATGATCTAAAGGTATATCCATTTCAGGACAATTCGGGTTTTTTCTGGGCCTATCAATTATCACACTTACGCAAATGATTATATATGGAATTCATTTTATAATGAATCTAGTGATTCGCAGATTTAAAAGGCTTTATCCGAAGAAATATACTACTAACAAACAGGGTATGATTAAAGCCTATTTCTAATGACAAATATATATCAGTAAAGTTTTTAAATGAATATTGAATTAACTAGTAAAACAAATCAATCTTATAGACCAATAGTAAAATTGAGTCAAACATAATGTCTATTAATAAGTCAAATAAATTAGTCTTCGCGGAGATTAAATCACAAATAAAGCGTGACTTTTCCCTTGTAACTACTTTTCTTGAATTACTTTTAAGAAGTGAGGTGATTTCAAGTGATTTTTCCTTATCATCATTTTAATGTAACTTTCACTTTATCACTATGCCTAAAATATAAATTTTCCCAAGTTCCGAGTCAATAACTACAAGTGACTTTTCTTTATATAACCTTCATCTAGCTAAAACTTTTTAAAATAGTAAATATTCTCTTAATAAATTAGCAATAGAGAGCATAGTATATAAATATAGTTGGGAATTCAGTGTTTTTTTTCAGAAATGCAGAACACTAATCTTTCAACCTATGCACCATTCGTAATTGACGCAAGTGACAGAGTGACGCCATTATCACAAAAAGAGCCAGTGAGCCTTAACATAAGTGATGAAGCTTTCTTAAACGATCGCAGAACCACCACTTATATGTCGAATATGACTTCCAATATTATTGATCAAAATTTAGGTTGAAAAACATACGTACTTGCGTGTATATTTACTTTCATGCTTATTCGTAATTATAGGGCGGAAAATGAAATCACGGGTTTCTATTCTACTATAATATTAAGTGTTTAAAAAAAAATCCCTAAATACCTTGATATTAATATGTTAGTATCAGCAAGTGATCTCTATCTAAGTACTCGGACTTCATTCCATCATCCTCTTTCCCGTATTTTTCTATTCAGTGGCCTTTGCATTTGAGCGCGGTTGATTAGCTCCTTTCGCATTTCAATGCCTGTCCCCTTCCCCTCCAATCTAGTACATTTGCATACTCGCAGCAGTCTCAGATACTCAAATAAATCTTTTCTGATATTTCTGCATTGGCAATTTAAATTACGAGACGCGGGATTCAATGACCACCTACGTTGCTTATTATGTTTTTACGTATTTTACCGATTCATAATGAAATAATAACCGTTTAAATGAAATAATAAAAAGTTTAATTCACATCTCTAAAAAGATTGCAAAAATATTTGTTATTTGTAATAGTTCCATGTTCCATTTTTAGCAACTTTTAATGTGCTAATAAATATATGACATATGCACATTGTTTATTTAAAAATCAAGAGAAGTTAAGATAAGTGTGGATTCTGTTTGTTTTGAGGCAAGAGCATATGGTGGTCTATTATTTCCACCGTCTTTTGTAAACACCGCCTTTCAATGTGGTTGGGCTACTTCTTCACAATACAGTCGAACATTTAATTTTTGAAGCTTTTGCCCACTTCATAAGTATTATATAATGCTCTGAAAGTCTTAGACATTTATTTTACTGCTTCTGTGATGTCTTAAAATACAGTACTGCAGCTTATATGGATTTTTACTATAAATTTTCATTTAATTCCCTACCCAAACGAACTATAACTGAGGCACAGTTCCGTTAAACATTAAATCATGGCACAACCTAAAAACCCGTTAGTGGCTAATGGCAGGAAGCTACCAACTACAATTATTTTTTAATTACATTTCACCCTCTGATTCGAACCAAATTTTGAGAATGCCATTGAATAATTTTATCAGTTATATTTAAGTGATTAGGCTTGATCTTATGCTTGTTTACTCTTTAATATAAGCTGGATTGTACATTCTACTGGTCAAATTAACACCGACCGTAAATAATTTGGAGTCATATTTATTATAGTCTATTTAATAATATCTAGTCTCGTGAATAAACAACATCAGGGTTTGGACTCCAAAATCATTAGTTTTGCACAATACTGGTGTTTTCAATTTCCGGATGTTTTTAGCCGTTGTGATAAATCTCCTCCTCCAGTTGGTCAGGTGTCAGCAGCCTTACAACGCCTAATCAAGTACATCGCTGCATAACATTCAGCACTCCATTGTAGCGCAAATTCCTCTTTGGACTTTGTTTTATGTTCTCAGAACAGTCCATATTGAAAAGAATCGACATACTTTACGTTTCATAAGTTCTAGTTTTACATTGCTTATGCGCAACATTTGAATATTAATAATCTCACTATAATACTGATAAGTAGATTTTTTTTATTGATTGGAATTGGTAAATCAGTGCCGCTGAGTCAGCTCCTAGCAGACAGCAATTATCTCATCTTTGACGACGTGTCCATCAGTAAACAATATCTTAAGTATCAAATGTCACTTAACTGAAACATATTTTCCACTATTGTTTGTTTTGTTATTGATTCAATTTAAAATCAATTTCCAGCTTAACTATTGTAGCTGATGACAACTAATTTATTCCACCATTATAAGTATTTACGTCATCACTTTATAAAACAGTTTTATCATTTCTATTTGATATCAAATCTTTGATTGTCCTCATATTTTCCGTGCAAATCGTAATATTTCTTATAACTTCTCACTAAACAGCATTCTGATAAAGTTCAATACGTGTTACACATAGCCATTTTCTATACTGCAGAATAATATCTATGAATATTATATTAATATTAAATAAGCAAATAAGCAAGTAAATATGGATATTGCTGCGTAAAATTATAATGAACTTTTTCCTGTTGTCGGTCTTTCTTTCTCGCGTTTTAGATGACATCCTACCATAGACAGGAAAAAAATAGATATATGATATATTGTAATGTTTTCGAACATTTTCTGTAGTGATAATCGATTTCTGACACATATGGATCGTCTCAAGCTGTCAACACTATGACAGAGGAGTCTTATTGAAGAGTAGTACACGAGTGTTTGCTGGGTGCGAGTATGCGATCGTTTCACTTGGCCGGCTTTTATGGGATTGTTCCGCATAGGTCAACACCAGTTCCCATACTTTTCGATCATTTCCTTATTCTGTTAATCCCATAAGCATTTATTTGTCGAGATTATTTAATATGTAGTATAATGCTCTCATTGATTATATATATATATATTGTTACTAGTTTCTGAATCATATGTGATTCATTGTAACATTTATATGCTTTAATTTCTGACTAAATTACTTTGATTGGAGCATAATGCTGATCCCCTATTAAATTTTTCTGTTTTTCGTAATTCTTATTAAGATGCTGGAGATGCCAGTGTTTTTAAGCAAACTCGTTTCTTGAATCTCGTTCGTTTCGACTAATTTTCAAGGCGCCTTCCCCAGGGAAAGCTATACAAGCCTACATGCCTCTTCAACCACACTTTACTAAAGAACTATTCAGGTCTTGTAATAATTAATAGTTTATTGATTGATTCCTAATGAATATAGTTTTTTTTCGATTAATGTTAATTTATTTTACTGCAAGGAATAACTTTCCGATGGATACTTGTACTAGCTTCTTCTACTGACTTTAGTATCACGTAGAGATAGATAGTTTGGTATCTTCGTTTAATTCCGAAACGTAAGCTTATTGCATATAGTAGACTTTTATCACTGACTCGATCTGAAGTGGGATGAGCCTGCGGCGAAGTCATTAATCTATCCTCGAAATTGCATATTTTTTAGTTTGCTGCTTCGTCTGTGCATGCGTCGGCCTTCTCGTACAACCTGTTGTTACTAACTCGCTCTTATCATAACCTAAGCAGTATCGATTTTCCCACACCACTACCACATGATTCTCAATCGTTATACATCATTTATCATCACTTAAAAAGTTAGTCATTGCCTTGTACTTTTCTGTCTTCACATACATTTTCAACTCTACCCCTCTTTTATTTCCTTATAATCCTAATATGAATTATTATTTTAACACAAAAACAATTTTTAGGAAATTAAGCATCAATTTCGTAAATAGTAATTGGACTCAGCTGTGATCGCAATGTTATTGCAGTATCTTTTGTTCACAGCAAGTGTGTTCACGAAGTGTTTCGTGTCATTGTAGTCGTTTCCTCCCATCAAATTATGGCTACTGAAAATCGTCATTATTTACAATTAGGTATTTCACTTCTTGTAGATCAAAAAATTCGAATTGTAATTTCGTAATTTTTGCAAATTATTCACATACATATAATATTTACACTGTTGGTCAACAATTTCTATATTTTATTCATAACTCTATAGAAAAATGCATGGGTTCTAGTCTGCTCTATAAACGCTAGAAGAATCATATAACAAATTTTTCAGATATATATACGAAAGTGAAAATATTACTTTGTTCACTCTGGGACAAATTCAATTTTGTTTCCTTTTTATGTATAGATTTGTGGATGAAAGCGCATAAAATTAACGTCTTTATTACCCATTGGATTGTCTTCAATTGCGGTTTATAGACTCGTCGTTCCTTCCCCATTCCCGCATTATCAAATTCGCACAGAGCCTTTCCGATAGCCAGATACGGCCAAAAGCTACTTCTTTATTATACACATTTTAGAAAGCTGTTTTCCCGTTACTCAACTTGATTTCATTGCAGCAACTTATGCGCTTTTCTATTTCGCTGAATTGGAGTGGAAAAAAGCAGATGAATAATGCTTTCGTGATGGATTGCCTATAAGAACTGGCATTCTTTTTAAGGTTGATATGAAGGAGATCAGCGTGCAGTTTACCCTAATTATCTCTCTCAGTGGACTATCATTACTTGATCAAAGATAACAGTAAAATCATATAATCTAAAACTTTCAGAATACCATACACTTGAATCCGTCTTTTATATTTGCTCCGAACTAACACTTCGGTACCAGCCTATTCGTATCTGTCGGAGTCGCCTTAAATTCCAAAATCTATGCAACAAATATCAATCTTACTTGCACATTACTATCACTGTTTTACATTTGTTCTAAAAATTTTGGCATTCATGAACTAGAATGCCTTCTACATAACCAGCCATTAAAAATTTGGCTAAAATTAGTTTTGAATCTGTGTATTTATAGAATTTCATCTGATTTTGTTGTTAATGGCTTCAGACATCGTAACAATGTGTTTTATTGCCTATGATATAATAGCTATTCGATCGGCTCCAAATTTCTGCTTTGAGTCCTTTAATTTTAGTTTTGCAATGGGCATCTGACATGGGAGTTAAAGAATTATCCTCATCGCAAATCGTAGGTCTAATTTTTATTACTTCCACTATTTTGTAACAGTAACTAAATATTCTAAAGACACTTGTCTGAAAATCTACTAGTTTTTATTAAATAACCATATAAACAATTCTAAATTATTTTTCTTTCAGAAGACTAAACAGCTATATAGTTTAGTGCTATTAAAATCAATTAAAGAGAAACAATAATTCTATGTAATTAATCATAAAATATCCATAAAATTGTATGTAGTTCTATTGCAGGAATTATTTGATGCTTGTCGAAGAGGGGATTTAGAGAAAGTAAAATCTTATATAACCAGTAAGAAGTCCAAAAAACCTCGAACTCCCTTGAAGTAAATATTTTTAGTATTGGTTAATAAATATCTTATCGATCTTATTAAAAGCCGTCTACTAATATTTCGAATTAGTTTCCTTCGGCCAGCAACTCCTTCATTGGGATTCTTAATTTCGATCAAGGACCCAACGACCCTCTATACTCCTCTGCACACTGCTGCTCTACATGGGCATGATCAAATATGCAGGTAAGTAGCATTGTTAGTGAACAAGTGATTTAGTAAATTCCTAAAATCCCACAAGATTAGATGCTATCATCACCGAGCCATGGATGTTTACATATAATACCGTCATTCTAGATTGTTGATTGGAACGCACACGCAAATAACATCTGCAAAAGATAAAAGAGGTTGCATACCATTGCATTTAGCGGCATGGAACGGGCATCTCACTGTGGTCAAGGTGATTCGGAAATTTTCTACTATCGACCTAGATGCCAATCTGATTATCCACTTTAGATTTTGACTAATGCAGACCCTGAGAGCATAGATATTGTGAACAATGCACAAGAATCTTCACTGCATTTGTCTGCACAACATGGACACAGTAAAATAGTTCGAGTCCTGTTAGAGGTTAGTAGCAGCATTTTACCAGATGTCATATTAGCAAATTTTTTAAAGCTTACACACCCTTGAACGATAAAGACATTTTATAAATGAGAGCCCATCTTTTAAAATGTTTAAATGAAATTAAAATATTTAAAAATAAATGATTGATATATGTGTGTTTTTAAGAAAGAAAATACTTTTTTATAGCTTAATTATTTGTATTTACTACTCATTTATCTATAATAAATTTTAGAAGCATGCTGATCCTCGTCTTCGTAATGCTCGATTTGAGACACCGTTGGATATCGCTGCTCGTGCAGGACATGCTGTCGTGTGCAAACTACTTGTCGGACTTTGCCCTGAACTAGCACTTCTAGTGATTTTATATATAGTCATAAATTCTCAAAATAACATTTGGGTGATTAACAGATGGTTTAACATTTTCAGTCAGCAGTCGAATGTTCTTCTACGGCTGAGAACGGTCATATACGCCCCCAAGTTGTTTATCCACTTCATGCTGCAGCTAAGCATTCACATATTCCTTGCCTACAAGTTGGTGATAAAAATTCTAATTTCTCACAGTTTATTTTGCACAGATTTTATTATTCACTATGCTTTTCAGATTCTGAGACTGTCAGGCTTTGACATTGACTTCGTTACAGACGAAGGATCTGCCTTACATGTCGCTGCAATGTTTGGCCAAGTGGAGGCCGTGCGTTATCTTGTTCAAGAAGGTATACTACTTAAGAAGAAATCTAATTACATTTTTAGCTCATTTGTTAAGGAATAAATCCATCCATACGAGATAGTCAAGGTCGAACAGTATTAGAAATGTTAGAAGAACATGAGACACAAAGAGCATCGGATCTCACCCAAATTATCCAGAGTAGAGAGAGTTGGAGTGAATGCAGAAAAATCATTGAAGGTTAGCCCTAAAAATCAGAAGTAGTATGTCCTGAAATTATTGACAATCATCAAATAATGAGAAATTTCAGCTTATATTCATAAGATGGATTCAAATCAGTTCAACTCTTCAAGTGATTCTGGAATAGATAAACGAGATTGTGTGAATTCGGAAAACGATGATGAAAAGAATAGAGATATAATTTGGCGACCATTGCCCACCAACACACCTGGTTGGTGACATTCTAAATTATTCTACTAAAGTATTAAATATCCAACGCATGTTATAAATGTCTAAATTTACTTGTTTAATATTAAAATTAAGCAAATTTATCATTCGAATATAACGGTCAAAGAAGTAATGGCTCTATAACTGGAATCTACCATCCACCATCGATTCAGGTTTGTAATATTAAAAATTCTATAGGTCTTATAGATGTGCAAATTTTAATTTAAGGCAGAAATGGTAACTATTTCAAACGAACTCGAAGAAGCTAATTCTGCTCTCAGTCAAAACACTGCCATGGAATACGATTTAGCGTAAGTTTGTAATCTAAACCTTTAAAAAATACTATCTATAGGATTTGTACGCGTTTTTTTAGTCAGCATAGAACATCAGTTGCATCGACGTCAAGTAGTCAATCTTATGTAACCTCACTTAATAGAACGTGGAACAGCAGGATGTACGGTAAGAATTTTTATAGAAAATCTTTTAGAGTTTGATTCATTGAAATTTATCCAAAGATCTTAATATAATATTTTTCAGATGCTGAGAGAGGAGTACCACGTTTTCCAATTACTTCTCCTTTAAACAAAAGTCGTCATCAAAGCTCTAAACGAACTGGTGAGACTTTACCACCAAGGGCCCTGCGTACGCATGCAATTCCCCAGAGAGGTGATATTTGTCCCCGTGAAATTTCATATTTTAAAATAATTCAAAATAGTAATAAAATTAATATAATACCTTTGGAAATGGTTGTACTAATATTTTATTCTCAAATATCTCTAGAAATTTGTTAGTATTTAAATTGAACTTTATATTTATAGCATCAATTCTGCCGATGGATTCTACTTGTGTGTATCGTGCACCACCTTTGTATGATGCATGGCAGCAAAAAATTATTGGCGAAAACGGCATAACTCATACATATAATCCAGCTTTCCCATATGATAATGTGCCCAAAAATGCATTAGTGTATGACAATTCTCCACCTCCAGGCCACAAGTTAGTAGGATACTTCATGGAAAACATTTAATTCGATCTAGGTTTAGGTCTATCTCTATAAGTTCAATAATAATAGAAAATATTTTGTAGACGTTGGGATCACAGTTGCTCAAGGCTTAAAAGCAGGGGAGCTGAAAACCAATTTATTACCCCATGTCATGAAAATAGGACACATACCTTACCCATAGGTGGTGTTATTTTTGTGTCTATGTATTTAAATGAACAATAATCACAGTTCTTCATAAATCTTTGTGTAATATAAATTTTACAGCTCGAGCACACACGAGACCATCTTTAGTTAATTCAGGCTCACCTATTAAGGAATCGTCTCCTAACGAAAAAGTTTCAGAACAAAAAATAGGTTTTTAAACATCTTTTTTACGTTCTACATTATTTTACGATAATTTATCCAACAATTTTCCGTACAATCATAAGTAAAAAATCATCAGGTGATCGAGAAGATTCATTAGGATTGTCACAAAGTCCTCCACTCACCTCCAGAGAAGGCAGTCGACAATCTTCAGTTACCTTCGCTTGCTCCACTTTGCGAAGACGTCAGTAACACTTGGCCACTTTCCCATATTTCTTGATAACGACGATTTTTGTAGAATCTTAATTCTTAATCTTTAAATTAAGTATGAATTACTTACTGGGCTCTTAACAAAGTAATACGAGAAAAAACAGGTGAAACTAATCGGAAATAAATAGAAATAAATACATGTTACTACAGAATAACCTGATAGATGTCCAGTCGTTCATTTTAAATTTAAGTGAATTCTCCTGAAAGATTCTCAACTCTGAACGGTAGAGCACCACTTGCAATGCCAGAAGAACTGACGGGGAGTACATCGACAAGTATAATGAGCTCTAGCATATCGCCTGACAGAGAGACAAGGTGCAGTAGCATGGTATGAGTAAGAGATCGTTTTTTCTTCCCCTTTTTAATCCGTGCTCCTTTTAATGAAAGTCTTAAAAATTAGGAGTTAAAAGTGTAGCTTGTTCTTTTATTTTCTCAAAATATCTTACTAACTTATTGCATATTTACAACAACAAAAACAGCTTATTTTTATATGTGACATTTAGCTGCCAATGATATCATCAATTTCTTCTGCTACAACTTCTTCAACACTGCAAAAATCCGATACAGTGACAAGTAGGGTAGGTTTCATAAGCAA